>VXBA01004268.1:1236233-1264680 GCA_013399895.1 Serilophus lunatus
GGTTGGATGTAAGAAGGAGGGGGTGGGGGGTAAAAGGTGTCTCTTATTGTCTCTCACTCTTAGCTCTGATCTTGTTAGTAATAAACCTGACTATCATTCCCCCATGGAGTCTTGTTTTGCCTGTGACGGTGATTAAGAAAGAATTTGCTGTAGTCCTTGTCATAAATAACGAAACCTCTCGTTATATTCTCTTTCCTCTATAGCTGGGGAAGGGGGAGTGAGACAGTGGCTGTAGTGGGCCCCTGGCACTCAGCCCGGGTCAAACCACTACCCCAGTGCTGAATTTAATTTCTATGGCTGGAATTTGGTTTTGCACAGAGCTTTTAAGGCTCTTCTGAGGTTGCCTTTCTGCATGCTCACTGTAATGCCATGATACTGTTATTATGAGCAGGAACATACTAAGGCCTTCCTTCTTAAACCTATCTGGGAATGAATTAATGGGGTAGCTTACTTCCAAATTGCAAAGAAGAGCAAAATCTCATCAGGCAGTGTAAATGGTGATAATTTCAGCAAATGCTTTCTGTGTAGGGAGATTGATGCTTTAAGTGTCTCAGCAAATTGGTAATAATGATCGGCAATTCTCCACCATTCTTTACAAAGGAATGGGCTTTGAAAGAAGCAATTAAGTGCAGCCACCTTTTGGACTGAGCCAATGCAGACTTCTCTGGTTGTTCTGTAAGTTAACTATTAGACCTATAAGTTATGTTTAATGAGCTTTCTGCTTCCAGACCTGCAAGGAGCTTGTAATGAAGCTGGGAAAATGTGACCAACATTTATGGCAAATGCATATTGTAGCTTTAAAATTACACTGGGTGAAGCTATGACTTCCTCCTAGTGGAAATGGGATAAACAAGGAGGTGGGCAATAATTCTGCAATATGTGCTGTTCTGTTGTGCTGTTTTACAGGTAGTGACAGCAGAATGAACATCAGGTGGTTCCCTAATGAAATGTATGGAAAGATTTCATATTGGATGCCAGTGTACATATAGAAATACACTCTCTTTTCGTAGATGTGAGGAAGAGCCTAAGTTGAAGGTAAAATTGAATGCCAAAGCTTCAGCATAGGCATCCTTTTACTTTGCTACAAGAGACATTGTTAGCATGGTCTCTATGTTGCAGTAACCCCTGAACGGCTTCACCTACCCAGCTGCAAGACAATCACATTTAAAGCCCTTGATTTAAACCCAGGGACTAGTTTTCTTGTCCTGTGTTCTGTTTAACAATAAAACTCAGTTTCCTGATTCAGTCTTCTGAGCCTGTGTAAGCCTCTTGTTCTCACAGTGTCCTTTCACAGGGCAGCCCTGCCTGTGTGAAGAGCAGAGATGCTGTTTAGCTCACTTCGTAGACTCAAAGTCCTACTTTGGAGCAAACAGTCATTATCCACACTGATGCCAGTCAACCTTCTACAGACATTTTTCCCCCTAAATCAGGTGTTTTCCAGACTAATGGGTCCCAGACTATTCAGTCATTCCTTATATTGACTTTTAATCATTATTTCTACCTTTCTATGAGCATCTCTATTTTATCTTCTCTGAGGTGAGAGGACCAGAGCTTCATGTAGCCTTCAGTATGTAAATTAGCTGTAGTTTTATAATGCTGTGTTCCCTACTCAGTTATGGGCTCCTTTCATTGGGAGCTGAATGCTTGCTCCTATGTTTCCTAATTTTTAAATAATTCTTTTTCTGTTCAACAACTTCCTTTCCTGTCCTGCAGCTTTCAGAAAAGCTTTTCAAAAGCTTTAGATGAATTTATTTATCACAACTCTTCTTGAAATCCAGATTATGTGAGATAAATCACTTTTATTTATAGGGCTGCTGACATTCTGTGGGAACTCCAAGAGGCTGGAAAGGCAGGGTTCCTCCTTACAGGAGCTGCATTGATTCTCCAAGGAGCTTGTATTTATGTGGATATCAGTTGTCCTTTATTATATGCCTCACAAAGTTGCCAGATACAAACATTAATCATATAGGCCTGTGGTTCCCTAAATCTTCCTGGAATATTTTCTAAAAGCTGCATGCTTTTCATTTTTCAGTAACCCAACTATCTCAACTATGTATTCTTAAAGTGAACACTGTCTAGTCCTGATTATTGTTCCTTTTCCCTATTTGTACCAGGAGTCCTCTAGATCACTGAAATTTCAGACAGACCATGAAAAGGCTGTGAGAACCTCTTTAGCTTCTCTTTGTGTTTCTGTTGCAATTAGATCTATGTAGATTTTAATGGGTATGGTTTTTGTTAGTTACTTGAAACAGCTTTTAGATTAATTCCTGCTATAAAAAACAACAAGAGACTAGCAATGTATCGTTCTCCTATTTGCACGTTTTATTTTAACATCGCTTCAACTCTCTCTAAAAGGAGAAAAAAAAACCTCAGGCAAACATTTTGCCCTTGGAATGCTGTCATTGCTCTGGCAAGGCAAAGAGGGATCTTTAGAACTGGACAATTACATTTCTGTCTCTTTATACAGATCAATGGAAAGGAGTTGCTGCTGTAAATGAGAATTGTACCCCATAGTTTTCTTTTGGCAAGATAAAGAATACTTTCACACAGATATGTAGTACTAAAATGCTCATAAAGTCACTTCATTGCTCTAAATCTGTGATCACATTTAAACAAAATTGAGTGCTTCCTCATTCAAGTTAGGTCATCTAGGTATTACTTATTTTTCTTCTGAGTGTACCAATTTCATCCGGTAAGACCATCTATCTTTTGATTTTGATGGACTTGAACTTTGTGTTGGCGGGCTCACAGCTCACTTTGGGACTATGAGAACATCTTACGGCTTTTCGCATCAATTTCTCTGTGCCATTATAATTTATCAGCTTGTTTTCATCCCCTGGAGGGTATGCAGAAATGCAAATGCTAACCTAGTTCTCTCAATTTCTAGAAGTAGCTGAAGCCAATGAGTTTTGTATGGAACTAAATACCTTCTAATCTCAATTTTTGTAACATAGAGTCTAAAAGATGGTACCCAAATTGGGCAGTTATCAGGCAAGTAAATGACATTTCAGCACACAGGGCAATTTTTGCCTTTATTTCAAGTTGCAACATTTTGATGTGGTTTTTGTTTTGCAAATTCAAGCAGAGTAATATATACTGAGTTGCCAACACCAGTGGGAAAAACATGCTTTAGGCTTCCTTGGCATCTGAGCTGTTTTATCAATCAGCTTTCCTAGTTTGTTGTTGGGCTTTTTTATAGAAGTCTTCACTTCTTTTATTTTTGTTATCATGAGAGCTAGAAGGCTGTATTTTCTTAGATAAAAGTTGATATGACTCACGCTCACGTTACATATGGGAAAATACATGAAATCCCTTTAAATTGCAGATGAAAAGGCAAGATTTCACAACTAAGTAGCACAATAGCAACACCTTATTATTTTATGGATGTATTTATTATTCTATAACTCCAGTATCTTAGCTTTTCAGTAGGAAAAAAACCATTTAGGATGCTGAGAGCTCAGTGTCAGAGCAGAGATGTCCTTTAGACACTTAATGTAATAGTTGTTGGCTTTCAGAAGTGAGAACACCTGTAATTGCTGCTGGAGTTGGTAAAACCAGTGGCTACTCAGACCCTTGAAAACCAGGCTGATTTTGTTCAGGTGTGCAGCCATGGGATTTGATGTGGTTATCTGACCATCACATGCTAGATTTAGGTCTGCAGTGTCATCTTTACTGCCCAGTCTGCCTTTTCACATTGTTTGTGTTCGCCTATAGCATGGTCTGATGTCTGCTGAAGCCACTAACATAACTCCCTTTTATTTTTCCGTGTTGCATGATTGGACTGTGCCAGATCCTTGTATGATTTTCGACTCTTAAATGGGGAAAATGAAATGAAAAAGCAATTCTTTCTAACTTTCCCAATGTCCCCTTTGCTTTTAAAGATCATCACGTTGTAGTAATTGGGCCAACACCAACACAAGTGGGGCAGTAGCTGAGAGGTTATTAGCTTTGATGTTTATTAGTGCAGCAGAGGTTACTAGAGTTCCTTTTTGCTATATGCTTCTGTTTTTAAAATTTGGCAGGTGCTATTAGGAAGAAAGGTAGATGTTCTGACAGGCATGTGAACAGAAAGAAAGTAAAAGTTAATTTCAAATCTCAGAGTTTCCTGTTCAATGCAGTGTTATACCTCATAACAGAATACACTGAATATGAGGACCCCAAACTACGTTTGAGATCTGGTTGAAGCCCATTTTCTCAGACTGAATGGAGGAAGTCTGCAGAAACATTTACTGAAGGTGAGAAATTGTCAAGGCTGGAAGAGGTGCCTAATAATAATGATATCCCAGAACTCTTTACATGACTAAGGATGTTGTTGCTGACAGTTTTACATCCTGATTCAAGGAAGTGGTCCTGCTCTGCAAACCCCTGGTGTACAGTTTAGCCTGTGTGGGCTGCACTCACATCACTGAACTGCTGCCCTGGAAAGGTGGTGTAAATTGAGTTTATGTAATTCTAAAACACCAAATGAATGATTGAATGAATACATCAATACTGTAGAGGAAAATGCTTCTCTGGATCCATTTATGCTAGCATATATGTGATAGGGTTTTTGATTTTTCTTTTGCAAAGTTAGACATTTTCACGTTATTCTTATGTTCTTAATATAAGAATGATGATAATATATTAACTATCAATAATATATATTGAATATATAATCTAATATGTATTCTTAATTTTTTTATTTTATAATTCAGAGACTTTTTGATACTGTATTCTTCTGTTAAGTGAAATATAACTTTATTCTTAGACATTTCTGATAATAATATCTTTATTTTTGGCTAAGGACATCTTATTTTGAACTACTGGACTCAAGATTTAATTCTCCATTTCCTTCTCTCTTTTTCATCAGGTTTAAATGCAGAGTCATGATTATTATTCTCAGTCCCAAGCCTTCAATGTTCTCTCTTCTGGGTTTCAGTTTGATTACAGCTGTATCAGGAGTCCATCCCCAAATATGTGGCTTCCTTTCACTGAATGAAGTATAATCTCTGGGAAATCCAACATGTAAATTGATTTTTGGGCATAGACTGAAAAGGGTTAACAGGTGTGGAGCAGTCAGTCCTGATTTCAGGTTATTTTGAATCTTTGTTATAACACTTGAAAGTGCTGGAGAAGATCCTGACATATAAAATGTGGCTTCTGAGTTTTTTTAAAATTTAATCTCTTGCATTCTCTCCACTTGGACATCCAAGTTGCTAGGTGCTCTTCTTCTCTGATACTACAAAAATGACCCATTCTTTTTTTCCTTCATCTGAGGAGTATGACTGGTTTTTCAATACCAGGAAAGACTGCTACCTGTATTCAGAGAAGTGCGAGGTCTCTTTCTCTTTCAAATTCACAGTTTATTTAAAACTAATTATTGAAAGCCCGAAGCACTTATATATGTTTGTAAGCTCAGGTGTCTGTGGGATCTGTCTTACTCATGTTTAAGGGAAGAGATATTGGTGTATTGCACTGAGGGATGAATGGTGGAGTTGTTACTCATAGGCAAAAAGAAATAAAACTGTCTATTATACATCCATCCCATCTGTTGTGGAGAGATGCCAAATAGCACCAATACTTAGAGTGTAGGTTCCTGTCATACTCAGCTGATGTGAGGGCCAGCTGCCCCTCCATTGAACTCCCTTTAGATTGCCATTTACACTTGTCTTTTTCTGAAATGGCACCAATGCACATAAAAACAGGTCCTACAAAGCCATCTGTTTATTTGAGGATGGCTAAACTCCATGAACCAGCTCACTGTGCTTCCTACAGTGACAACACAAGAGCTTAGAGCTGTCTCCCCCTCCCAGTGAGAAGCAAAGGTTACCCCTCTTAGGATAACTGTTGAAGCTCAGCTATTGTGTGATGAAGCCTTCATCCTAAGGGCAAAGCCTGTGTCCTGGATTTGTATTCCCATCTTGGGTTCATTTGGATAAGGGGTCTGTGGATGGCTGAAAGCCAGGGAGGGTGCACCACGTCCACTCTTACTATCTCTGCAGTCAGTTGGGTAGGAAGGAGGATTGCTGCTATGTGGCTGTTCAGACCAGGGACTGGCAGGTATTTCTGACTCATTGTCTGCAGAAGTTGATTATGGATTCGTAAAGAAGCGACCAAGGTGATTATATTCCCAGACTAAAGCCAGTTTTCATAAGTATGCTTCTAAATCTTGCTGTCTGAAACCTTACTCCACAGACAGTTTCTCACTAGCCTTCCATATCATCCTAACTGCTTTGACACATGAAAATTCACCCCCACTTCTCTTTCACGAAAGTTCAGTAGTCGCTGCAAATCATTCTACATACAGTTTGGAACTGCATTAGATGGTTCTGAAATGAGCCCTTGGAAATGCTATGAAGTGAGGATGGGTGTGAGAATGAACCACTTTTGAACCTTTGAACTTCCCTGAGATGATTAAAATAATGTTTGGTGTTGTCTCTTATACAGTCCAGTCATCTTCCTGACCATTTTACTGAGTTGTATATTCTGGACATTGATGGATGAGCTCTGGACTATCTTGCTACTACAGTTGTAAAAGGTGGTAACATCTGCCCCTGTATTTTCCTGGGACTAGTGGACCCATAACAGAAACAGCAGAAGTTAATGCATTGGTAGTTGAAGTAAATAATCCAGCATCTCAGCCTAGAAATACTTCTTAAGCTGCTCCAAGGAAATGATTCAGACCAGGGCACAGTTAGTGCTGCTGTTTAGGAAGTGCACAGCTTCTGTGTGAATTTTACATTCTCAGATATGCCATTGCAAACCTGATTGATTTTTCTTAAGCTGCCTTTTTCTGTTGTTTTGACAAGGACTGGAGAAAAAAGCCCAAGTGGTGTCTGCTTGGGCTTTCCCTCCCTTGGGTTTTTGAGAGCACAGGACCCGGAGGCTTCTCTTGCAATCCACAATACAATTCCAAATGATATAAACAGACCAAGAACAAACCTCATGTTCTTATCTCTTGTTGAGTTGTTGCTTTTGTTTTTCTGTCATATTAGGGCTAGCTGATATTTTCCTTTAGGCCTTAATTCTAGGTTCTAGGGGATTGCCCAGAAATGCAACTTGAAAGTGCTGAAACATCTTGCATATCTTGTGTCTACTATTTGAAAAAAAAGAAGGAAATAAAAGAACAGACAAAATATATTGCCTTTTTTTTCCAGTTGACCTTGTGAGTTTTATGGTTTGACTTAGATGTTTATATTACTGTGCCTTAACAGTTCTCTGAACATGCAGGAGTTTTTCAGTGATCTCAGGGAGTCATGATGAAGGAAAACCAATAATAATTATTAACAATAATTATTCATATTCATTATTATAACAATAATTATTCTAATCTATATGTACAAGGAAAATCCCTTAGTGTCTGTAACTGTGTAGTTTCTAAGCTTCTGTGATGCTCCTCATCTTGTCTTGTGACTTCACCAGTAGGAAGACAGAAAATAGTGTTAGCCAACCAGCTACATATTGTGGCCAGATTGCTCTTGCTTGGTACTGCATAACAGGGTATTGTTTCTTCTCTCATATTTCTACCTGGCCTGCTTGCAGAAGGTGAGGGCATCTGCTTCAAAAGCAGTGTTGACACATGTGTACTTGGTCCTCAGCATGTTGGTCACTTCAAGATAGGAGAAACTTCTCTCTGGGAAGAACAGCTACAGGAAATACAAGCTGTGGTTTTGCACAGAAGCTCCAGACAAGTTTGTTCATCCAGAATAGGATTCACGGCTCGATCCTGCAGGTTAGTTCAGAAAGCAGAGTCATGGCCAAGCATCTCAACAAAGAGCTGTCAAGCATGGGCTTGCTATCAAATGATAAGGAGTTTCCTGACACAGAGCAGCTCTCCTGCAGGCTTCCCACACATCCTGTACCTCAGGTTGTGGGGCTCCCTTTCTTGGCTTGGTCTTGACAAACATTTTGTCTTCAATGGGCCTTACATACACCCTGTCTATTTGAACGGGTAGGCAGTAGTGACACCTATAATTTGCTGGTTATAATTTGCCGTGTACTAATTTTGGGGATGGAGAGTGGTTTCAAGGCTTCATATTAAGAATTTGTTGCAGTGTAATAAAGGAGGCATCATCTCGCCTCTTAAATCAGGGAAAATTGTCTCATTATTGTCTTTTTAGGACAATGTTTACAGATGAGCTGGACACCGTGGCCTGTGCAGACTATGACAGCAGCACAAATCATGACCTAGAGGACAGTAATCGTAGCTAAATTATTCCCTTATTGCTTCCATCAGCAGCATTTTTCATGTAACAGACACGGTTTTTGTCCAACACCTGTGCTGTCCTTCTGTTATGGTGATAATCTGCTCGTCACACCTTTATGTATTATTTGTATTATTTTGCCTGCTGGAAGCCCCTTTCATAGACCTGCCAAGGAGTTTCACTCTCAGAATACTCTCAATATTAAGAAAACCCCAAAATCCTCTGTGCAAAGACCAACTTTACATTTAGAATGGATTTTGTTTGTCAATCCAAACACGAAATAGGTGATGGCTTGGCACTTTGCCAGTAACTCCCATTCCTCTCCCATAAATAATGAGACAATATGTTTCAAATTAACTCTTTGTCTTAGGCTGGCAGATCCCAGGAGGAGAATCTCCAAATGTGCTTGCAAAACACTGTTCATGTAGATCGATCTCTGCTTCTCTTCGTAGAGACACCCATGTTGAGTTATAGGCTTAGGTTTTAGTTCTGAATTAAATTTGATACAGGCATAGGAGGGGAGAAAAATTAAGAGGTGGGAGAAGATTTTTCTGAGCATGATTTAAGAAAGAGTAATGGAGTGGATACTTCAGGCCAGATAAAAAGGCTATTTCACTTCTTAATTCTAAATTAAATAAATGGGAAAGCCAATACAATACAGAGTCATTATAATGAAATCAGTGGTAAAGTAAGGAATGCAAATAGCTTGTTGAATATGGTCCCCTCCGTGGTTTACATGGAAAAACAGATGAGAAAGTTCTACCATCGAAATGTCTCCTTATTGTGGTAACAAAAATGAATATGTGAAAATGAACCAAGCAAATCACAAACAAAAAATTAGTTTATTTTCTGAACAAAAGCAAGCAGACAAAAAGTGTATTTTCTTGCTGGAAATCTCTATCCTAAGTTTCAAGTGGGGAAGAATACTATTTGCACCAGAGAAAAACACATTCCAGATTCCAGAAAATGAGTCTTTAGCATTGAAATGCTTATCCAATGTTAAGCAGAGTTTTATAAATAACACATTAATAAGAACAAAGCCATGTCTTGAAACCAGTCCCAGTGGTCTGCATTTGATAAACTACGACTGGCAGAAGCAGAAATATTAAATCTTTTATTACTTTCACAAAGAGGAGGAGACCTCCAAAGATGTGCAGCTTTCCAACATTGAGCCAATATTTTAGGAAATATTAATTTAAATTTGACTACCAATGCCTTTTTGATCTTTTTAAATAGTTGTAACCAGGAGAATACTAAAAGGCTTGTTTGTTAAGTAAATAGCTTGTCTCAAAATTTATGTGGATGCGTTCTTAGCTGAGACAGACATCTTCTGTGGACATTGAAATACAGTACGAGCTATGGGAGAGAAGATGAATTTCAGCCAAAGATTATAAACAGTGCATTTCAAGCTTTAGCAGAAGATATTTCTGGTTGCAGCCTAATAGGCAGCTGCTGCCTCTGATGGTTGGAGCATTGCTTTGGCTTCTGCCGAATGGGTGAAGATGATGTGCTTGACATTTTTTTGCCGGTTTTAGTGTTCTGCTACTTTGAGCATCTTTACATTTGTTGAGCAGCACATGCTTCTGTTCCTGCTCCTTTTGAGGGCACTCTTCTGGCAAGTGTACTTCATTGAGGCTATCCATCAGTCTTTGCAGGATGAGGGCATAAATAGCTCACAAATTAAGAGAGTGAGATGCTATATAGAGTTACAGATGTGGCATTATATAAAGTTCTGTGATGTGGTTGCTGCAAAAGCATCTATTCAAAGGCGTTTACTTTGCTTACTGTTACTGGATTTAATGGACAAAACCTAGCAAAAAAATAAGTGCAAGTAGTCAGCAAATCAGGTTTTTCATTGTCAGTTCCACTCATCTGGAATGTAAGCCACCTCTTGGAATGTGTGTAGATAGATCAGCTCCGTGGATAGTTGAATTGAGCCTAATTCTTCTGTAAGAAGAGATTGAGTAGGAGACATAAGACACAGACTGAACTGCAGTTGAAAAATACTTGACAAGTGTCTCTGTAAGGGGCTTAAAATTGCTCAAGTGGTGTCAATGTAGGGCAGTACTGGCATTTTGGCAGGAGTCAGGCATTTTATGCCACACCAAATGATGTGAGATGGAGGTCTAGCTCTTAAAGCTGATAGTCACAAGTCCTGAGAATGTGTTCTCATAGATACCTCAGAAACAAATGGCTGCTGTGGGACAATATCCCCTTTTGAACATGAGTAAGTGCTGGTACCTTCTTTTTGTGTGTGTGTGTGTGTCCATATACATATGTATACATGTATTTATATATGAAAAATGGAAGGGATGCAATATGTTTCAATTAGGATATTTCATATTTAAATGTTTTTGAAAGAGTTGTGTGTTAGAAGGGACAGGAGGAAAGGTTAGGGTTGGGAGCACTGCCTTGGAACTGGGAGAATGCACAGTTTCTTCTTAGATGGAAGCAATTTCAGGCTTGTGAAGATTTTCAAACATAATTTTAATACTTTTGGGAGATCACTGGGTTTGACTGTCCTCTTTTATGTCTTGATATATATATATATATATATATATATATATATACTCTGTGAGATTGCTGGTGAGTGCTCTTACTAGTTTTAGACTTTTTTCTTGTGGAACATGTAGAGAAAAGCAATCCCATGGCACTACCACAAGTGGAGAGTGGGTCTTGACGCAGGACCAAAATGAAGTTGCCTTCAGTTTGGCATAGGACATGTGAAACAAATACTCTGCTGTTTTGATGCTTTCCTTTGGCCCTTCATCCAAACCAAATCAAATAGCCACATTGTCAGCTGGAAGGAAAACGCTTGCAGTCACAAAGCAAGCAGGGCACCAAAAGGGGTCTGTTTAATAATCTCATGTGTTGCTAATGGGAAAACACATAAAGCAAATAATCTGCTGTAGCAGGCATTTTTAAGACTTCCACAAGCCAGGAGTTTTTAGTGTTTGTGTGAGTATTGCTGCACAGTAATTGGTATCATAACTTTTATTGGTGACTGTCCTGCAGAGAAATTATAGTCTGTGCCTGAGAGACGCAGTCAGAGCTTTTGCCACGGGGAGTTTCATGTCATAGTCTAGACCCAATATAACATAGGCAGCAGAAGGTTAAAAGGACAGAAAGCAGAAAATGTAATCAGGAGACTTGGAGGGTGACAGTGGGAAGGGAACAATCACATCTTGTAGACAGATATATCTGAAGAGCTGTGTCAGACTGCTGAAGATAACTGGTGTATAAAATCAGTTAGTCACCTGGAGAGCTCCACAGTCAAAGACTATCCTTATAATGGTGTCTGTGATGGAAATATGGAAAATCTAGACTGCAGCTTTTATTTGAAGTATATTGGGATTTTTGAGCATTCCACAACTAGTTTAGAATGTGCCACATACTGCTGTGGACTTCTGGTATTGCAGATTTCTCTTTTGTCTTTGTCAGTTCACAGACTAATTTTTCCAGGTGTGTGGCAGCAAAGCCACTCCTAGTCACCAGGTCAGTTGATACTGTTTTTTGCTAGCAAATGGTATTGCTTGTACTGGTCCCAGTGGAGATTTTCTTGGTTATTTGAAGCACAAAGGCAATCTAATGTTTTTCTCTGTTTGGTAGCAATCTCCTTAGGCCTGACTCACGGTACAAAAAGGTAGAAGAGCTGGGATTTCATGTGCCTTAGACAATACACGGTGCCTACTTATATAATTAGTTAACATGGTCAGCCAGCTTGTGTTCTGAGCTTCTTAGTTAGGTGTCACTTTATGCTGCCGCCTTAGAAAAGCGTTTTGAAAGGCAGAGGAGTCCAAGGAAGCTTTTCTTGGCTGACCCTGCCCAAACTGGCATTGCTGTGTGTTAGTCACAGCCCTCAGATGTGAAGCACCCTTTGAGTTTTAGGGCTGTTTCTGCTACACAGCAATCATAGCTGCTTGCATGAGGAGGAAAATCCCAACAACCACATTATGAAGATTAACTTCTGTTCCATCTGCCCTTTTCCTCTCAGTATCTTCCATCATTGCCAGGAACTTCTGTCTAAGGCCGTAAATTGGAAAAGATGAGGCTTTTGATTTCGTGTTACTGTTCTGCGTGAGCCATTGTGCAGAAACCAGCAGTACTTTTTGTGGTGACTTTTCACACGGACAGCACACAGATACTGTTTGTTTAGCTTAGTCATTCTATGGGAGGCAAGGCTGAGGGAAATGCAAGCCTTTTCAGCTGAGAGCTCTCCTTCCTTTTGCTGTATCTTCAGAGCTGCTGTTGCATTTGAGGCATGCCTCCTACCTTGGGCTGTTTTTTAATAAATATCTAACAGCTGTTTACAAAAAGTTGCTACTTGCCTTAATTTTTCTGTGATTTTTGTCTCACTTATTAACTTTAATGCCAGCTTTTATAATCAACATGAAAGGTCCAATTCATGTTTGCCTATGTTTGTTAAAATTGCAGAAAATAACCCTGTGCTTCAGCGTAAGAGATGTTTCCCTCTTGTCACTCATGGTGTCTTCTGAACCCAGAGAAAATTCCCCCTAGGAAGAAGTATTGGTTTCTCATTTCTGTGTTTAAAAATAGTGTAGTGCAGAGTGTGGTTTTCGTTTTGCAGCTTCCTCTCTCTTTAGTTCCAACCTGACAAGATGCTTGTTTATGAAACTGTGAGCTTGACTATCTGGCTGTTCTCAAAATGCCAGAGCTATAATTGGGAGCATATGCTAAAAGAGTTGAGAAATGTAAGAGGGCCTTTTACATGATTAAGTCCATTTCCTTATGAAAATATGACAGCTTTCAATAAAGATTGTTCTCCAGTATTAAAAGGATATTGTACTGAATAGAATGAAAAAGTTTCTCTTCCAGCTTTTCACGTGCTTGCTCACACAAGCACTTTTGTAATTGAAGAAAACGTGGTAAAACTAGTGTTTGATCACTGGGGCTATTTGAAATGATGTTTTTCCCATTTTGGTATTTAGAATAGATAAATAAGTAAATGAGTAATACAGAAAATTGGAGTGTAAAAGTTCACTTGGCCTTCAGCAAGGATAAGGCTCCTGGAACTGTTGGTAGAAAGTTGTTCTAGAGGTGTGAGTTTTAAATGAGAGCTACATCCTCACTAGTGCAGCACATGCTTGCTCTCTGCTCACAGACAGTGCTGTTGCAGATGGCAGAGGTTTGAATCTTCCATGGTCTGAACAGGAACATGCACATAGCAGAGTCATAGAATCCTTTAGGTTGAAAAAGACTCTTAAACAGAAAGTCCAACCATTAAACCAGCACTGCCTCGTGCACCACTAAACTATGGTCCTAACTACTACATCTACATGGCTTTTAAATACCTCCAGGGATGGTGATTCAACTACTACCCTGGATAGTCTCTTCCAGTGCTTGACAACTCTTTTGGAAAATAAATTTTTTTCCTAATATCCAGTGTAAAACTCCCTTGGTACAACTTGAGGCTGTTTCTTCTTTGTCCTGTCACTAACGCTAACCTGGCTACACCCTCCTTTCAGGTAGTCGTAGAGGGCAATAAGTTCACTCGTGAGCCTCCATTTTAGGCTAAACAGCTGCTCTTCATAAAACTTTGCCCCAGACCCTTCGCCATCTCCATTGCCCTTCTCTGGACATGCTTCAACATCTCAATCTTTTTTTTGAAGTGAGGGGGCCAAAACTTGAACACAGCACTTGAAGTGCGACCTCACCAGAGCTGAGCACAGGGGGAACAATCACTGCCCTGGTCCTGCTGGCCACACTATGCCTTATACAAGCCAAGATGCCATTGGCCTTCTTGGCCACCTGGGCACACTGCTGGCTCATGATCAGCTGTCTCTTGACCAGCATCCCCAGGTGCTTTGCTGCTGGGCAGCTTTCCAGCCACCCTTCCTGTAGCAGGCCTGTAGCAATGCCTGATGTTGTTGTGACCCAAGGGCAGGACCTGACACTTGGCCTTCTTGAATCTCATGCCATTGCCTGACTGAGGGGGGCCTTCGATTCCCTCATCAAGGTCACTGATAAAGCTGTTAAACAGGACTGGCCCCAGTACCGAGCCCTTGGGATCACCACTTTGGACCAGCCACCAGCTGAATTTACACATATTACTGACACTCTTTGGGCCTGGCCATCCAGTTTGTTGCCCAGTAAAGAGTGCACCTGTCCAAGCCATGAGCAGGCAATTTCTCCAGGAAAATGCTGAAATCCAAACACAGCTGTGCATTCAGCCCTCACGCATTCAAATGGCCCTGCATGTGCTGTTGTATGTATGTGAGAGCTGTCAGATAGACACATTGGCTTGTATTCTGGAATCAGATGTGTGTGGGAAGTTTACAGTGACATGCCCATCTTTTGCAAATGTTTGCATGTCTGAGTAATTTCACTGGTCTGTTAGGCAGGAAACCACTTGAGCCTTTAATTTTTTAAACTTGCGGGAGTTTTAGTTTGGAAGGTAGACTGAGGGGGCTCCCTCTCTTGTCTTGGACAGAATCTGAATAGGATTCTTTTCTGTTATTTAATACTCTTCTTGCAAGACTGACATGAAAAAAGAGACCTTAATACATGCAGAGACCTGTAAACATAACTAATGTGTTAGTTCCATCCACACCTGTGTCTGAATTTCAGAAGAATGATCAAAGAAATGAAGTTACTCATCAGTATAAAACCAGGCATGAAGAAAATATCTGGCAACTAGTGCAAGTTTAATAAAATCATTGCTATATGCCCTCTTAAGATGCTGCATCTTTGCTAGAATCCCCCTAAGGTGCAAATGGTCATATGTCATTTCATATGGGCAAGACAGATGATGATATCTCCAGATACCGGGTTTCTCCAACTCCTTACTTGTATATTGTTATATTATGGTTGGTTATACCATAAGAGATTAAAGGTGGGTTTTTTCCCAAATCTCTCCCACAGCTGCTGTTAGCCCATTTAAGATTTTATTTGTTTCCCTTTCATAGAGTGACTGCAAATTGAAAACATCTTCCTAAGTGGCCCTTTTGAAAAATGCTGATCCATGCCCCCTCCCGTGCTCCAGCTGTGAAACACTCTATGCTTGTGGAATGACCCTCCAGGCAGTGAGAGTCCGTTCCATACATCGTAATAAAAACCAATGGGAAAAGGTAATTAGAGTAGGATTTGAGGTGATGTATCAGGCATCTGTGGGACTGAGTTTATAACTGCAGATTGGAGTGTTATGCCTTCAGCTTGACCGATTTATTAATTTTAAAAACTTTATACTCATGACAACACAGCACTCAGGATTATTTGCAGGCAGATTACCATACTCAAAGCAGGGACATATGCTTTGTGCTACCTTGCCTTTCCAATGTACCTTGCCCTTGAACTGGAGGGATCACAGGAGCGGTGGAAGGGCAGATTGTGAGCCAAGTACTACAAACCAGCTTCTATTCCACTGAAATTGTTAGGAGGGTTGCCACGAAGCTCAGAGTCAATAGCCTCAGGTCCTAGACTGTGTTCTTGGAGACTTAGTTCTGGTTGCATCTTCCCCTGTATCTGACTTCATTGTCAGTTCTTGGTACCCCTCTAGCCTTCAGCGTGCCAAGGCCAGGCTCCTCGCCAATAACTGGAAAGGCCAATGTGGAAGATGTGTCCCTGCTCTAACCTGTCTCTGTTTCTGAGCTGTTTGTGCCTTGTTTTGGATCTGCTGTCATGGGAGTTAGGTTCAGCTGCAATTGGTTTTACCTTCCTTCACATGTGAAGTAGCTGCAACAGCAGTGGGATGGGAGGCTGGAATGAAAACACACAGCTTGGCCAAATTGTGGAACTTTTCCATAGGAGTAGTTCTAGGCTATATTTGCAAGTTCCTGCTTACAAATGGGAGCAGGGTTTATGTGTGTGTGTGAGTGTCAAGATAGGGTTTCAATACCAAATTTTTCAAAGGGAAAGTCTCTGGCTAGTATGAAACATACCTTGTATTTACATTCATAGAGATCACCGATGATCTCTAGTTGAAATATTCTTTAAACCATCCCTGAAGCAGGTGACTGAGATGCCGAATTTCAACAGAAATAGTTGAAATTCAGTTGAGTACAAGTCCTCTACTGGGAAGTCTTGAATGACTTAATTATAAGCCACTGCAGTGATGTTAATAAATGTGTGTACCACTGCCTATTGTACTCTTCTTCTCTGTGTAAATAAAATAGTCAGATCAAGCGTTAGGAAAACCCATGTACTGTAAAGATGATGAATTGTCAGAAGAGACTGCAAAGGAAAAGCTATGTGGTTTTCCTCATTGGAAGTTATTAAGAGCATGCTGGAGAAATACCTGCCCGTACGTGACCTGAATACACTCAGTCTTGCTTTGGGCAGGGGCATGGGGAAGAAATACAGTACAGGACTGTTTGAGATCTCTTTTGGCCTTGAGTGAAAGGATATCACATTCATGAGTTAATAACCATTTCACATAATTTTCTTACATGTCTCTCACTTCTGTATACTGAATGTTGCCTTAAGTGATAATTTGCTTAATTTTGCAGCCATTTGTCAAAAAGACACCATAGCTACAGTTAATTTGCCCTCTTTGCAGATGCAGTAGATTAAGGACAACAGGGAGTGATACCACTTCAGAAAGCAAAACAACTGGGCTGTGCTCTTCTGGGTGCCTGTATAGCTTTGTGGGTGTATTGGCAGCTGCTGTGGAACCGGACTGAGGTCTCTCCATCTGAAAGAAGCATTGGGACAGAAAGTGTATCAGCTGGTGTTTGTGGCCATGTTCCTACCAAATGGAAGTCTTTTGGTACAGCTGCATCTGTAGAGTGATCTGCTGGTGTCTGGAATTGGTTTTGATTTATTGATGAGGTCGCACCATGAATCTGGTGGTCAGTTTTGGGCAGCTCACTACAAGAAGGACACTGAAATGCTGGGACATGTCCAAAGAAGTGCAACAAGGCTGGTAAAAGGATTAGAGAACAAGTCTGATGAGGTGCAGCTGAGGTTATGTAGCCTGGAGAAAAGAAGGCTCTGAGAGGCTGTATGACTCTCTCAACTATGGGAAAGGAGGCTTTAGCAAGGCAGGTTTTGATCTCTTCTCACAAGTAAGAAAAAATAGGACAAGAGGAAATGGCCTCAACTTGCTCTAGAGGAGATTTAGATTGGATATTAGGAAACAATTTTTCACTGAAAGGCTTATCAAGCAAGGCTTGATAGGCTAGCTAGGGAAGTGGTGGAGTCACCATCCTTGGACGTATTCAAAAGATATGTAGATGGGACACTCGGTGACGTGGTTTAATGGTGAACACGGAACAGTTGAACTCAATGGCCTTAAAGGTCTTTTCTAGCCTAAACAATTCTTTGATTCAGAGGGTAAAGTCGACAAGCACAGTCAAGTGCTATACAGCCCCAGAGAGATCCAGTGGTAGTACTCTTGGATTGCATCTTGCATGTATCAAGGGTCACTGCAGTGGCATTTCTCCAATACTACAGTCCTTCTGCTCTGAATTCTGTTCCAGGTTGTGAATTCCAAATCTTGAGAACTTCCAAATTTTGATTTCCCTGCTTCTCTCCCGATATTTTCCTTACATGCAGCTTCAGACTTGGGGAGCAGAGTAATCCAGCCTTGGCCCAGGTGCATCCCTGTAAGGTGCTGCAGTGGTAGAAAGGTACAAAGGTAATTGGCTGTTCCGGAACCAAAACTGTGTAGCCAAAAGTAGCGTTCACTTCCTGAAAAAGGATACATGTGAATGGAATGGAAAGGAGCTTCAATGGGTGTTTTTGCATGCTGCTTCTAGCTGTCTGACTTAAATGTCTGCCCTAAGAGCACAGAGATACCAGGGTCCTGCTGAAAGAGGCTGCTGCTTTGAGTCACTCTTGGCAGGAGCCTCTCTCCTTCCATTTAAAACAGAGAGACTAATTCTCTAATTTAGGAGCCTTAATTGTTTAGCAGAAGTTGGAAACTGTGAACAGGGATCTTCCTGAAAGAGAAGAGCATGGCTAAAATACTTACCTACTGGACATACAGTTCCCTGAAATCTCCTGCAGGTGGGACATGATTTGGGGCAATCAGAAAGCTGCTGCAGTTACACTGAGGTTGATTCTAGTATTAGGTATTACCAAAATTAGACTCCTGTGTTCTGGTGTAGGACTGGATTTATTCTCAGTCTTGCGTGTATTAGTACTGCTTATCTTTCCAGGTCCTAATCTGCTTCTAGCAGATGTCTGCTTGGAAAGACTGGGTATCATTTTTATTGATACTGTGATCTCTCTGCAGGCTAGAGAAATAGTCTTTTTACTCTTTAGCTCCTCTACTACTATAGATGCATGTCAGGAATTTGTGAAGTGGAAAGACAGAGAAGAAAAGTGGGGCAGGGTTGGGGCTGCTGCTTGTTTTCTATTAGTCATGCTATACTTCTACGCATCCTGAGTCTCTCTTCCACCTATTAACAGTTTCAACTCTTTTCCCAGTTTAAGGGTTTTTCTCTTTCCAGTCTGAGATCAGAAACTCAATGCGTTCTTGCATTGCCCAATAGGAAGAGTGAAAGTCCCTGCCCTACGTGTTTGTACAGCTAAACATGGACTAGAAAAGAGAAATGCAGGAAGTGTGTGGTTTAGGGTTTTATTTTAAGCTTCCAATCCCGTGTTATATCCACAAGACCATCAGATATTTATGAAACAGTGCTTCATATGTATGGTCATGTGGATATTCAGAGTCAGTGGTGAGTACACCATCTGACCCTTCCCAAGTGTGGTTACACTTAAAAACGTTCTGGAGCAAACAAAGCTGAAGTGCTCAGAATGAATACATGAGAGAAGCAGAAGTGAAATAATTTTTTTTTTAACTAGTATTAGAAAGTTAATGCAAAATGTTTGGTTTCATTTTTTTACTTCCTTTAATTTCTAAAAAACATCATTATTGTCATGCTCATAAGAAATTTGGGGAGTGTTGCAGAAATTCATTAAATTCAAATCCTTACCTTTGTATTGCATAGTAATAGGTTAGTAATACATATATTTAGGACGATATGTGCAAAGATACTGCTTTTCTGCAAAGTGATGGTGTTAGATGCCTCAGTGTCCTGTAAAAGCTGTTATGGGCTTGTTCTGCTCTCAGTCCACTTTAGAGAACTGTGTAGAGAAATCCATAAGTGGCTGCTTAGGGCAGTACCCAGGGTGCTGTTTGATGTGAGGACAGCAGATGTGAAAGTTATTAGCTGTATTAGCTGTACTCAGTGCCCATCTCAGATATTTGAAACTCATTGATTCAGTATGTTCACCAGCAAACACGACAGGCTGCCATGTGTACAATCTACCTGTGTGTGTATGTGCCATTTAAATTGTGTAAAGCAGAGCACACAGGAATTGTATTACCTGCTTATCTAAAGACACTGAGTCCATGATGTATACAAGGTAGAAATAAATTTTTTTCCTTTTTTTTTGTGTGAAACAGTCTTTCTAAAGATAGGATACACCTAATATGTGAGTCAGTCCCCTACATGCCATTAGTCTCATACATGCAATAGTAGAAGGCCACGTCTTTGTGATAACCAGGAAGGAACAGATGTTTTTATCACCTTTGCTCACTTTGTGAGTAGTACTTGACTCATGACAACCACCCATTTGGATCAGTCAGGCTATTTGTGGAGTACAGCATTATTCACTATGTGGGAGATTATCAGAGATTGGTATCTGTTTAAAATTTTTAAAAAAAGATTTCTCTTGCACTAGAACATTTCCAATGGGATCAACTCATTTACTCAGGGAATATTTGTAAAAATTACTTCCTGCTGAAAATGAATTGTTGTTTCAATGGAGAGGCCTTCAATTGTGGCAGCTTAGGAACAGTTTTTCTGTTTTATGTGCCTGGACTCAGGCTGCCCTGGAAAAAGAATGAGGATGGATTTTATGGTTCACTGTGGTTCCAGCTTTCACCAAGGCAGGATCTGCACCCTGATGTTTTGTGAAAGTACTGGTGTATTCATCCTGACATGTTCTTCTGCTTTTGTTGAAATGCTGTACCTACCTTGCATTTGATGAAGGATTAAATATATGGCATCTAGCAATCTGGCCCTGTTCAAGAGAAGCTCCATTTATAACTACTGTTTCATTTCTGTTGATGAAGATCCCTGGATTTATTAGCTCCTTCAGTGTTTGACTGAGCTGAGTGGTCTGATCAAGGAAAGCTTCTGTGAAATTTTCTTCTGCTTTGGTAAAAGTCAGCTCAGTGCACAGAGCTGGTGAGATGCCAAGATGTGTTTTTCTGAAATGTAAGCTCAGTTTTGTGTGAATGTCATGTAAGG
The DNA here is from genome assembly GCA_013399895.1 of Serilophus lunatus. Classification (NCBI taxonomy): domain Eukaryota; kingdom Metazoa; phylum Chordata; class Aves; order Passeriformes; family Eurylaimidae; genus Serilophus; species Serilophus lunatus. The sequence goes on from VXBA01004268.1 coordinate 1,256,638, forward strand.
ACTGTGAGAAAAGTTGAAGGAAGAAGAGGGAAGCCTTTTTTTCCATGATGAAAATACTATCGAAGATTTATTTAAGACCAGATACTGCTCTTCAGTGCCATGCTGTAGCTCACTGATGACTCAGGTTCTTTTCCCGTCTGAGTGACGGAAAGGTTACTGTGCAATGCTCCCAGATGGAGACTGCAGGTATTAACAGCAGCCTGCTGTTTGACCCATCTGAAATGTAGCCGCTGTTCTCCTTAGAGAGAATGAACATGTAGTGCTTTTCAGAGTTCTGTTACATTTAAATTTGGTAACTTAATTCCTATGAAAAATATTTCCCTTATAATCTGTGCAGCACACTGTGGATCAGTCAGCATTTGGGGTCAAATCCCCAGTCACGCTGAGTAGCTTTGTTGGAGTGCTTCTCTGACAAGGCACAGGAAGCTATATGTCCTTTTGCTTTGCCTCTTTTGTGGTGTGCATGACTAGATCCAGCCTGGATACAGAGCCTTTGGTGGGCCACCAGAAGGTGCCTGCAGTTCCTTTGGGTCTCAGTAGTGCTTGTCCATTGAGAGAGGTCTGTGAGAAGGGAATTTCCTGGTTTAATTTCCTGGAAGAACCTACCTATTGACATTAAGTTTCTTTGAAGGATAAATTTTTGCAGTCGTGATAAATTCTATTGCTTCAAAATTATTTTTAATGCACCCTTTTAATTTATTTTATTTTATTGATGATGTCTTCAGAGCCAGAGTTGAAGTACTGGGGCTGGGAAAAGGGCAAAAGGTTGGGAATCTCAGAGAGGGGATTTGAAGTTAGCAGAGAGGAGAGGGCTGTCCAGAAACAGACCCCTTTGGACATGTGAAGGGAGAGGGTTCCTTTTCAGCACCATACAAGCATTTGCCAGGCAGGATAGTTCCAAGCTGTATCAGTGTTGTTGGGTAGTCTGTCTTCTGTGTCTTAGGCCTTGCTCAGGTCTTGGTGTCTTTGCAGCTCTTATTGCTCAAGGAGCACATCATTAGGCTCCTGAGCCATCCCTGGCATCTCAAATGTCCATGCTTGTCAGCACTGGGCCCCTCGCATACTTTTTTTCATGCATAGCGTGTGTTCATGGGTCACACCTCAGAAGTTTCCATTTGGATCTCTTTTGCCTCCTCATTCCAGGCTCTAGCAGCAGCTGTGCTCTCTAGCCATCCATTTTCATGGATTGGGACTCATTCCTTGCATCCTTACTTGTTGAAGACAGTCTTCTTTCAGAGCCATCTTCTCGGTTTTGACAGTAGCTTCTTGTGATGGGCCATTATGTTCAACTCATTATGTTCTGGGGCCACCATCGAGCCTTCTCGCTTCAGCATCGCCATCCAGTAGGACATCTTGCCCAACAGCATCTCTGTTCTGGGAGTCATTCTTTTCAGTGAGAGTGTTTTCTCATCACTGAGTCACATTTGTCTGTTGTGTTCTGTGTAACGTATCTGTGCGTATGTGTTTGCATTTGGCTTGGAGCTGCCTTGCCCTGGGTGTAGAGTGAGAGCTGAATGGAATAGCAGTAACAGTCTGTGGGCCATCCATTGATACCACCTTTTTGGGTGGAGGTTGTATGGACTGGGTTCGAGAATAGCCCTTATCTTGCAGCAGACAGGCTGTAGAGTCCTGTGTCTTGTGTTTTGCAGGTGCCACGAGGAGATTCAGGTTGAATCCTCAAGCCAGTTTCCCCAGAATTTATGGTTCAAAGGAAAGGAGGAGCAGGAGCAACACATGAGAAAACGTATTCCTCAACTGAGTGTTCTGAGTGAGGGGCGGAATTGGGTGGATGTCGAATCACTGTTAGTGACTGAATGTGTCCAGCCTTGTACATGTGTGTTTAGTCTTGCAGGTTGCCTTTGATGTAGAATTTTTAGGGTTTTTCTACTTAGAATAAAAATACCCCAGCTGGGGGATTTTTTTTTCCGCTGAGTGGATGTTTTTTCCCCAGTCCTGCCTCCTCTGAGAGGTGATGTTCACCATCAAGGTTTGGGCATAGGTTAGGGATAGTAGTTAGGGTTAAGGGTTTGGTTAGGGTTAGTCAGGGTTGGGGTTAGAATTAGGTTTCAGAAGCTAAATTACATCTCTCCACATTCCATAAGCCTGTCTGTACCATTACATTGCTGATTAAATTGCAGTGATCTATTTTATTTATAAGCAAAAAGATTTGATATATAGGAGTTGAGAGGCAGTATTTGGAATTTTCCAGTGCTTTTTAAGCAGGGAACTGTAGCACTAAGCTTTCTCAGTCTTGAGCTTTCTCTTTGTGCTATAGGTAATATACCCACGTAGATTTTTTTCCTTGTGAATGCTTTTTTTTAATAGAAATATTCCATTCATTGTCCACTAATATAATTTGGCACAAAGATAGACTAATTGCATGGGCGGGCACAATGATAGAGATACAAATCTTTTCCAGTGACAGTGTCTTGAAATAGCAGTCAGTTAAAATATCATCACTGCAGTGTCATATTGCAGATAGATTTTACTGCTTTTCTGTGAGGGTGAGTCTTGTATTGAATCCATACCTGTATGTATGCATACGTATGTGTTGGTATGTGTGTGTATATATACATACATGTATGTATTGTGTGTGCAATTGTGGATAGCTTGTATTTAATTATGTTGGATCCTTCTGTCACTGAATCATTAGGATGTGGTGGATAGTACCATCTAGAGATCTAAGCAAAAAACAGTCTCTGCCTGCTTTTTTATCTGACTTCACCCACATTGTAAAACATTTCTGCCGAAAGTGTCAGCTATTATCCACAGTGCCTAAGAGGGAGATAAAGGCTTTGGCCATGAGGAGTATGGTGGTAAAGAGTCCAACTGGTCCTGCCTTCAGATCTGGATGAGGTAGGCACAGGCAGCACTGAACATGTTGCAGCCCCGTTTGCTGGTGCTTTTTGCAGATTTGGCTTTCCCCAAGGACCACTTGGATGCCATGGTCCTGCTAAGCAGTGATTGTCATGCTCTGGTTCTAAGCTTGTAATGTGCTTGTGGCCTTCCTAGGCTGTGCTTAGCTGTCCCAGGCCCATTTAATGTCCCTGGAAATCCTGACCTAGGGTTCACCAGCTTTGAACTCAGTACTTGAAGCCAGATTTCAAGGGATTAAAAGTACATTTGGCTTGTTTATTTCTTGATATATTTTCACCAGCTGGTCCTCAGTTACCCACCTTCTTGCCTATCCCCATAGGGAATCACCTTGCTTGCACTGTTCCTCCTATTGTCAGACCCTAAACTGAATAATGGCAGTCTGTGAACTCAGTCTTTTTGGAAAAGCTATAAAATGCCAGACCAAAAGTAGCAGGCATGAGCTCTTGTACTCCGCTTGCTGTGGTCACCTGCCACTCAATGCAGGGAGCTGCAGAGAAGGGGCATTTGTGTGGCACTTCCTCTACTGTCATGTTCCAGCTATGGCATTGCAGCTGACAATCTGGTTTTCCATTCTCTGGTGTATTCACTCTGTTTAATACAAGCAAAAATACTCCAGAAGCCACTCTGGCTTGGATGTAAGTGTCAGTCCTGGTTCCCTGTCCTCTTGAGCTGATCGCTCCTTCTTGCCTGTGTGGCTACTGGGCCACCAGTGAGACAAGTCTGGAGACTCATCACCAGGGAATCTCTGAGTCACTGATGGCACAGTTGCAGAAATGGATTTTCTTGGCAGAAGAGAATATAAAGGCGTGGTTTCAGAGAAAAAAAAACCCTTTGGAAGCCTCATTATGTTGCCATTTTAAAAATGGCATGTTCTGTCAGAAACACTTCTAAGCTCTCTTGCTTGCTTTGGATTTAGAAATACACCCTTTGATGGAGAAAGCAGACTTGGGGCCAGAGGTCTATCCTTTGGGTGTCCACCCTTTTGAGGGAAAGGCTATTTTCTAAATCACAGGATTCAAGCCTGACTGTCTTTATCAGAGGTAGCTGCTACATGTCGTACCCCTGTGCCTCTGGCACGTACAGCACCCTCCTGGGTGGAGTGCAGGCACTGGCCATTCTCTTGGACTGCGAGTCATTCCCTCCTTACTGTGCAGCTGCTCTGCTTAACCACAGGAGCACAGTTTAAAACCAGAAGCCAATGTAACACATGATACCCAGCTATCTGTAGCATGAAATGGTATGTTAGTGTTCAGAGACAGTCTGGAGCCTCATGGTTGTCCTCTCCAACAGTTCCTGCTCTCTGCTAAACATAGGAAGACATAGTGTAAATAGCCTCACTTGCATCAAAGTCATTTCACCAGCTGTGGATCTGGCTCCACATCTCTGGTGTGTTCTTTACCAGCAGCGATAATGTTATTTGAAGTGACTTTTATTGAGGTTTTTTAGTCTCTCTGTTGTTTTTTCACTGCATCTGCTTCCATTACTGTCTTTCTTACCATTCCCATGACATCTTTTTCTTTTTGGGAGCTGTTGTGAAACAAAAACCTTATAGATCTGAAAGCATTAGAGCATTCTGGTTCCTTATAGCTGGATTCAAAGGAAGCTGACACAGGTCATCATGTATGCAGTCTAATGGTTCTAGCTTAATTTTAAGTTACAATGCACAATGTTTGTCTGTGAAAAAGGCCATAATAAAATCAAGAATTTTGGAAGCAATAAGGTAGTTTACTTTTTATGAGTGTTTCTTCCTTCCTAGTTTAATGAAACACCTTATCCGTGTGTAGCCCCAGACAATAAACTCATCTTTATGTAGTTACAGTTAATGTAAGTTAAGCCTAACGGGCAGTTTAATGTAAGTGCCCTATACATTCAACTAGTCAGCACAGACTGCATGAAAAAATGACAATTGAACAAGTTATTGGCATAGTCTGGAGTATGTGACTTTTATTGTGTAAAGTAGTATCCAAGTCATGTTAGGGGCATCAAAATTTCTTCAATCTGCCAAGTTCTCTGACAAAACTCCAAGCTTTTGAAAATATGAAAGCTGCATTTTGGAAGGTTTGTTTAAATATGTTTTTTGCTGAAATTTTTTAAAATCTGAAAAACTCCTACCAAGAAAAGCCTTTTTTGTGCCACTTCATCCTTAGTGACCGCGTTTCTTATCACAAGTTCTCCATCATATGCTATTATAGAGAAATACTTGGGACAAAACATGTTGGCACCAACAACTAAGTGTTAATCTGAAAAGGTGTGAATCTGAAAATGGACCAGAGCTCTGGTTGCAGTTACAATTTTTGCAGATGAATGATTTGATTTGGAAAAAACCCTTCCCAAAGGTGAGGAGATATTCTGTTTCATGGAAGCAGGCTGACACTGCTGAGAAGGCAACTTCACAGTTTAACAAACAACACTTTTTTATTTTCCCTTTTTAATTGAAGAAGTCAGTCAGACTTCACCTCTTGCATGTGGCCATGAGGAAGAACAATTTCCTCTTCATCCTTTATGCTGCCTTTTTCTCACAGCATGTATAAAACTAAGTGGTAATTTTTTTTCCCTACCAGTTTTAGTAACTAAAGGGACAACAAACAATTCAGGATTGCCCATAGTAACAATAGCTCAGTCTGTTTAGGAAGTTTACTTTGCCCTGCAGCACCCAGCACATGTTTCACCATATGGAGTTCTTAATTTCAAACCTCCTGTTGTGCTCTATAGCTGCTGAGAGCAGAGGAGGATGCTTGGGTGGGTGAGGAGCGCTTGTGTCCTGCTTTCACTCTGTGCTGGGGAGAAGTGGGCTCCGAAACAGGTTCCAGCAGCCTTTGCACCCAGTTTGCCTGGTTCAATGACCTGTTTGCCCATGGCTTGCTGAACTCACTCAGCCATGGCCTTTTTCCTCCAATTCTCAACCTGGAGGAGTTCTTGGGGCTGCCAGTCCTCCTCATCTCTGTCCTGGAAGCAGTTGGGTCATTGGACTTTTGCCCATCTCCTTTTTCCCTGTTTGCCTCCAGTGTGGGGTTGATCTTTTAGGGCAGCATTGCTCTGACAGCATAATCCTGCTCACTGCAAACTAACTCTGGTTCTGTAGTTTCTCAAGACTGAGCCAAGTTCTGCAGAGGTTTCTGTACCTGTGTGAGTTGCTTGTGGGATGTGTTCCTGGGCTCTTGGTACCTTCCAGCTTGGATAAAGGGCTTTTCTGTTTTTGTGGGGATGAAACTGCATCTTGGTTCGCAGTTCTGTGGAGTTTTTTACTTTTCAAAGACAAATGTTCCTGCTTTTCTCTTCTGCAGATTTGCAGTCTGTCTTCGAGAAAAAAACTTCTCTTTGCTACTTTTGTTTATTAAACTGAGGAAAAAGAACAACGCCCCAAATTCAAAGCCCTGCCATTTATTGGCAGCATGGCAGTGATTCAGACTGTCGGCAAACACAAATCCTGTCTCAACCTCATTATGTCATTTGGGAATATCATTACAATAGTGTGTGTTTCACCCAGCAGTATTTTCTCAGTGTCCTAGCCCTGGAAAACCTCCTGTTACTGGATACTCACCAAGTTGTTAATGGAAAGTTTGGAAGCAGATGTGGCAAGATTTATAAACACACATTAGCTATCTTCTTGCTTCTTCCTGAATCATGGGACCTAATCACATATTTGGAAAAAGGTTTACATTTTCTCCTAAGCTGGGGCTCAAAGCCTAGACCTACCCATACTAGAAGGCTTATTTCTCATAGCTGTGTTCCCAGAAATAGACACAGAGAGTGCAACAAAAATATTTCCAAGATTAACCTGTTAGGCAGAAACATCCTGAGGAGAGTAATTTGCCTAGAGGGATGGGTGGTGAACATATTCTTGCTGCCCTTAGTTCTCCCCGCTAGCTGCCATTTGAGGCTTCTTTATTAGTTTCTAACAGCTTTTATTTTCAGATGCTTTTCTGTCTAGCTGTTCTGGCTCATCTCTTTGACTTCTGGGATCCTGGGTTCTCTGAACTGCATGACAAAATGACTATAATTCACTCCTTTTTTTTTTCTTAGAAAAAAAAAAGAGATGTCTTCAAGTGTCTGTATGTAAATCTCCAAAATGGTACCTCTCTAATCTGATCCTTTACTACCTTGCACTTTCTTACTCTTCTGCCTTGTTACTACAGTAATTTATTGCTCAGGTACAGTGGAGCCCCTGTGAAGGCAGGAAGATACAGGTCTTCTGAAAATTAGTTCTGTAACAAAATAGCCTCACGTGTATGGATGGTGGGTGGTGGCAAGGGAAGTTCTGTGTTGTGTAATAGATGTTAATGCTACAAATCAGCTAAGTTTTGAATTTGTATTTTTTCAGGGGACTGCCTGCACAGAAAAGCCCACAGTCACGTTTTCAGACCAGGTTATGGGATCAGTGCTGTTACTGAATCTATTCTTCAAGAATGGAAGTGCTGTGCTTTAGAAATGTTTCTTTCTTTGCATGAGCTGAATTGATCACAGTGGCAGCACTGTTGGGGGAAAAGCAGCATCCCTTCAAAGCTGTACTTTGCATAAAGCAGCAAGCATGGCTCAGTACTGTCAGTGACTGTGGCCCTGTTCGTTTGCAGACAGATTTAGGCACTTCAGTAAGTAGAACTGTGAACATAATAAAGGAGGATTAGTATCTCCAGCCTGCTCCCTCTGACCCATGGCTTCCTCCAGAACAAAGCAGTGAGGGTTTCAGCACACAGCAGAGACCCTTCGTGTAGGAGCTCACTCTCCCAGCTGGGGCTCAGGGTTTCCAGGAGCGCCTCACCATGTAGTGCCAGGCTGCCATATCTGCTCACTGATTTCCTTGTTACCAGTGTAATGCAGGAGTCACTTTAGTGACTCTACTGAAGGCACAGAAACAGGCTGTTATCACACACAACTGAGAGAACTGGAATAAATTCTGCTTCTGTGCAAAGATGTTAGTGCTGAAGGTGTTAGCAGAACTTTATTTGGTTTCTACGGCCTCTGTTTTATACCTAAGGTTGTCTTGATATTTCTGAATGTCAAGTTAAAAAGTGTAGAAGCCATTTTAAATTTCGTGGAGGTTTGAGACAAGTATATGGAATTAGGGAAAAGGCAGAGGGTTGGCTTGGCAGCTGTATTGGTAAAGCCACTGGCACACCTATAGAATTGTTTAAACCACAGAAGTAAGCATGTCTTTTTTTTTTTTTT
>VXBA01004268.1:1264702-1299485 GCA_013399895.1 Serilophus lunatus
TTTGTATGTGGGTTTATAGAGCAGCTTAAGACTTGATCTTGTTTAGGAAAACAGCTAAATTAATTCTATTTGTTTATTTATTTGTTTAAAAAATAGTTGGCAAATAGCATAAGATGGGGGAGCATGAAGGATATTGCAGGACTGTTTGAGAACAGTCTTACAGCAATTTAGGACCCAAAGGTTTTTCTTTATCAAAATATGCAGTTGTGGAAAGGAGCAGTTAATGGGAAGGGCTGAGAAAACATGGCCAGGCATAGATCAGAATGCAGTTCTTCCTCCATCTCCTGCTCATGTTGCTCAATGGAAGAGCAGCACTGTACAGTCTGGCATGGCTTCTTTTGTGTCAATAGGTGTGTGGTTACACTCTGCAATCACAAAAAAGTGCAAAGCCCAAATATCTTTCATCTCAATGATATTTAAAGAGGATTCCAGGTCTAAAAGGACAAAGAAAAATAAGTTGTTTCTTGTTTGTTTATTTGCTTTGGTTTGTTTTTGGTATTTTAAAGCTAGAAATACACTGACTTGTACAATCTGGGAAAGGGCCTGATGGGCTCTGCTGGAGAAGACTTGATGGCAAGTCCACATTGGGATGGCCAAAGGGTCCTGGAGCTGGAGGCTGAACAGGGATATAGGGGGTCTTCCCCAGCACTGCTTGTGTCCTGCTGCCTGTCCAGAAAAGGGTTAAGGGCTGCCTGCCTTCTCCATGATTCAGCGAAGTAAGGAGGAAGAAGGTGTGCCTTTTTTTGCAGGAAATCAGAAGACACAAAGGGGGATGCCTTTGGGCTTTTGTGACTTCAGTTGTAGGAAGAAGCTGTGTTTTATGTTACTTGGGCATTGTCTTTGACAGAGTAAGAAACACCCAGAGGAAAAGGGCCAGTATAGACTTTGAGGCAGGAGCATGCTGAGATATCCCTAGACAGGTTAACAAGCTTTTCTCAATCTATAGTGTCTTTGAAAGCTGCTTCACCACTGGAAGCATGAGTTCCTGCACCGTGCAGGAATATGGTGGACCATGAGTTCCTGCATGGGAGTTGAACCTACTTGCATAATCAACATGCCAACTCAGTCGTTTCCTTGTAAATTGGTCAGGTCATTGATTTGTTGCAAGCATCAGAATTTGGAGGGTTTTAATTGGGACAGTCTGTTCTCAGGTCTGGTTTTACATTGTTAATTTAGCTACACAAAGCCGCATGTGCTACTTGGCTCTTCTCTAATAGCATTTAGTAGTAGCCTCTTTGACTGTTGTCTTTTTTGAAGATCAAGATATTTTGCCTGCTTTTTCAGGAAAGCAACCAGTTCAGCCAAACATATAAAGAAAATCACCTGGTATTAGCGTGGGGGCCCAGACATGCTTTTCCATTTACAGAAAGGATGCTGTTACTTGGCAGAAATGTAGGATAAACAAGGAAAGAAACAGTGGGAATGTGATTACCAGGCATGTGGAAAACTACTTTCAAGCAAGTCTCTTTAAGATCAAGAAATGTTAAGACTGATCCTGTCCACACTGACCCCATGCAAGTCACCACTGACCCAAGTCCAACTGAGTGGTATGAGGTAGCAAAATAGCAACCACATGCCAGTTTGTGGAAATTAGTTTTGTTATGACATTAATCCTGAAGTAGGCTGTGCAAGGAAGAGGTAGGAATTCTTGGAAGGAGTTCTAATAGCTTCCTTCTGGGAAGAAGTTTGATGATTTTCCATTGTTTTGCTGTGGCTGAGATGCCATTGCTCACAAATGATGCAGCGACCGTTCCCCTCTCTGGATTGACATGCCTTGCCTGGAGCCAGCGAGTCTTATGGCTGCCAAAGGCAGATCAGAGTCTAACACTATTTGTGAGGAGTCTCTGGGTTGCTGTGATATTTAGTGGTTCAATACAGAGAAGAGCTTGCTTAGAGCTGCCTACGCATGTACCCATTCAAAAATTCCTCGCCCTCTCTCAGAGGCGACTGGCCATGGCACTGTTGGATTTGCTGGTGTTGCTGCTAATGCTGAACAGCCTGAGCAAGTGCTGAAAGACCAACTTATCTTTGTAGTGTTGAGTGATGAAAATGGTGAAATAGTGAGCCAAGGGAAACATAAGGCTGCAGAGACCATCAAACCTTTTTCCCAGATAAAACTGTTCCTGGCACCTCCTTGTCTCATGTGCCTGTAAAAATCCCCTGTGTTTTCACAACTAGAATGGCCTTAGGCTGTCTTTCCAGACAGGAGCCCACTTGCATCCATCCCCTCATCTCAATGGAGACCTCAGACCCTTTGCAGTGCTAGTTGCTTGTGAGCCCTTCTGTCCAAATTCATCCCAAATTATATTTTTGGTTCATAATACCCAACTACAGAGGGCTCCTTTAATAACTGAAAGTGAGCGGAACACTCTTGCCTGAATGCTGGCTCCCAGACCCCAAATGAGCTGAATGGATTTACAGTACCCCCTGCCCAGACCAACTCTGATACACACAGTTAAAAAAAAAGTTACTTTCCACTCTTCCTTTCAATTACTGCCAGAATTTACTGCAGGATTTCTCTACCCTCTTAAATGAGGCTGGATGGTTTGGGGGCACACTGTGCACCCTGCATCATTCCTACCCCTGCTTGGTTGCCCCGGGACACATAGGCAGTTGTCTCTGGGTGCTCTGGTTCTCCCAGCCCCTCGTGGGAGAGGAGCTGTGGACCCCTGGCCTTGACATCATTCCCTGCATGGCACCCCACTGGGGTCTATCATTCTCCTCCAAGGTGGCAGTGTTATGGTCCTGGCAGTGTTTGTGCTGCCTGACACATTAGCATTGCCTCTGACGAGTATTTCAATAGTTTCCTGCCCCTGCATTGTCTCTGATAGCTGAAATATCTAATTAATAAAAGATCATGTCTCAGCAAGTGCTGCAGCTTCAGCAAACGATGGTCTGTGTAGTGTAGAAGATGGTATTTATGCATCCATTTTGATCCTTGTTTGCACTGTCCTTTTAAGGTGTAAAATACCTTGGAAATGCTGGCTTCTTATTGTTACTATTATCATCTTAATTTTCCATCATTCTGAGTATCAGCTATTCATGAGTTATTAATGCAATAAGTGGGACTTCTTCTGAAGTTTTTTAGTCCATATTGTTTTCAGTCACGTCATGCCAAATGCCTTGGTGGAATCTGATCTGGCACAAACCCAGTCAAGTCTGCCCCAAGACCCCAGCGCACGCAGTATGGACAACAAGCAAGACAAGTTGGAAATCACGGTTCAGTTAGAAAACTATGACTGGATTGTTATCATGGAAACACGGTGGAATGAGTCACGCAACTGAAGTAATGCAATTGAGAGCAACAAGGTTTTCAGAAGAGATAGACTGGGAAAGAGGTTGATAGACTGGTAGGGGGTGCTGCTCTCTATGCTAGGGAATGGGTAGATTGTGAAGAGCTGGCTCTGCCAAACAGCCATGAACAGTTGAGTTTGTGGATAAAAATCAAGGACTAGACCAGCAAAGGACACCTCATGGTTGGAGTCAAATACAGGTGTCTCGCTAGGGGGAACCTTTTGACAGACCCTCTTGCCTCAACTACCAGAAGCATCGCGCTAGCAAGCTCTCATCCTGGTGGGGGATTTCAACCATCCAGGTATCTGCTGGGAAAGCAATGCAGGAGACTCCTGGAGTGGATCAAGGGTAAATTCCAGGTCCAGGCGTTAGACAAACCAATCAGGGAAGAAGCTTTACTGGACCTGGTGCTCACCAATACAGATGAGCTCATTACAGAGGCAGTCTGGACTGTAGTGACCATGCTGTGGTTGAGTCAAGGATTCACTTTGCCTGGCAAATTTAGGATACTGAACTTTAGAAGAGTGAACTTCCAGCTGTTTAAAGAATTAGTGGATGAGATTCCCTGGGAAACTGTCATTAGCTGACCAGACCTGGCAACTCTTTTAGCCACTTTTCTCACAGTACAGGATCTTTGCTTCCTAGTGTGTAAGAAATTAAGGCAAGACAGAAACTGGTATGAATTAGTAAGAACCTTCTCCTCAAGCTGAGCAGTAAGACAAAAATGCACAGCCAGTGGAAGTAGAATCAGATGACTGGAGGAGAGTATAGGGACACAGTTTCGATGTGTTGGGATGGGATCAGGAACCATAAGGCACAGACGAAACAGGACTTGGCAAGGGATGTGAAGAATAACAAGAAGAGATTTTTTTAAGCACATTGGTCAGAAGAGAAAGGCCAAAGAGAGTGTCCCCCCTCAGTAAATGGAAAAGTATCAACAGATATGGAGACAGCTGAGGCACTGTACAAGTTCTTCATCTCAGTCTTCGCTGACAGTGAGGCATCCCACATGTCTCACCTTAACACAAGAAAGAGTAGACCTGTTGGAGTGAGTTCAAAGGAGAGCCATGAAGATCAGAGGGCTGGAACACCTCTCCTATGAACACAGGAAGAGAGAGATGGAATTGTTCAGCCTGGAGAAGAGAATGCTCTGGAGAGACCTCATTGTGGCCTTTCAGTACTTAAAAAGGAATTATAAAAAAGAGAGAGGGAGAGTGATTTTTTTACATGGGCAGGTAGTGAAGGGACAAGGGAGAATGGTTTTAAACCAAAAGGGGAGAAACTTGGATTAGGTGTTAGAAAGAAACTCTTCACTGTGAGGGTGATGAGGTACTGGAACAAGTTGCTGAGAGAAGCTGTGGAAGCCTCATCCCTGGAAGTGTTCAAGGCCAGGCTGGATGGAGCTCTGAGCAACCTGATGTACTAGTGCAAAGTGTCCCTGTCCATGGCAGTGGGTTTGGAACAAGATGATCTTTAAGGTCCCTTCCAACCCAGGCCATTGTATGATTTCAATTCTCTGAAGTCACTGTAAAACTGTGTACAAAAGGACACAGACTGATACACTGCAGCAGGTGACACCAGCAGATGAAAATGTTATTTGCAAGACTCTTCCTTCAGTGTTAAGAGTGTGAGGGCCAGGGAAGAGCACACGCTGCACAGAACAGCAGCAACAGAAATAGCTTTGGGAGTGAGCTTTGTCTGAGATGTGTGTTCTTTGTTTATCTTTTAATTTAGCAATATTGGGAAAACCCACGGAAGAAAAAATGTAGATGTTTTCCACAGGCAGAGTGATGCAGGATGAAGCAGGGCTGTAATTATGCTTACTTGCCTACTGAAATATGTGTACAATTGCTACGGGATACCGTAACTAGCAACATCTACGGGATTATTTTTAAAGCTAAAGCAGTAATACTGTGCTATAGTGTGCCTGAAGTCTGTGCTTGTGCTTGGCAAACCTGCCTTTGCATGGCAGGTTTAGGTTCTGTGCATCTTAGGAAATGATCCTTTTAATGTGCTCAGCTGCATCAGCTGAGAAATCTCTATCAAAGTCTGAGCTCCGTGGAGAGTGCTCTGAGTGATTTCCATCACCATCAGCCCACTGTTGCAAGGATTTACTTTATTCCTTTCAGTTTAATTACAGAAAAGAGTGAGCTGTTTGGTTTGGTTTCTTTTTTTTTTTACCCCTTTTGATTGCACAGGGATTCTGTGTGCCAAGAAGCCACTAAAAAGAAACAGAAAAAAGTGTGAGAGATTATGCGTGACAAGAATAGAGTCTGTCACAGAGTTGCAGATTATTTATTGCTGGCGTGCTTTGAATAAATGACAGCAACTGTCTGTAATTTTCTCAGAGCTGCCCAGCTGCTTTGATCAGCAATGAAACTGTTAACAGTGCTGACAATTAATTATTGTCGATGGGCACTGCAGCTTGAACTTCCCCTGCCAAACAGTGGAAGATCACACCCCGTCAAGGCTATTGTTTAAGGCTTTCTTTGGACATATCGCTGGGTTGAATCACGCTGCGCTTCTTTTCAGGATTTTCTTCCACAGCCACCGTGTTTGGAGAGTTGCTCTGGTTTTTTGAGGGAGAGCTGGGATGGTAGACAGCGTGCTGGCAGTGTGTGGGTGGTGTGGTTGATTGCTATGTGCCCCTGGAGCAGAGGCTGTGCGTGCGGGTGTCTTCTCTAGGTCCTGTGATGATCTGCAACTTGGAAGAGTGTAGCATCCAGGAGGGAATCAGAAAGCCTCTGTGCATGTTGTGGGGAACCGGGGAAGGGATGGTGGCTCTGAATGCAGGTGTCTTGGTGGAGAGGAGAGTGATTGCCGTCTGAGACAGCAAGCCCTGCGGTGAGTGTCCTTTTCTCCTTCTCTGAGTCCCAGCCTTCCTACCTGTCTTATAACTCTTTAAAATCGTCCCTTTGTGTAGGCTCTTTATTTTTTTATTTTTTTTTGCCTTTCAGTCTCTCCTTTTTGACCTGCCCTCTTCTTCTCCCCTCATCTCTCATTCCCCTCTTTTCCTTTGTTTGCATCCCTGTGGTTCTGAGGCTGGACCCAGTCTCACGAAATTGCAGTGGATTCTTTGAACATTTATAGTCTTTTGCTTTGGGAACTGTTGATTGTCAGGAATTGTCTCTAATGGATTTAAAAGTACCTGAACACTATTTACATTTCTGCCTGTCTACTCAAAAACACACCAGCATTCAGCTCTCTTGAGGCTTGAACTTTGATAGAAGCAGCTGTGACAGTGGCACCTTGTGATTTGCTTTATCATTTGACATTTTCAGGAATGTGGACTGATGTAACAATGTTGGCCATTTTACTGCCCTCTGCTGCTAAACAACTTGGGTAACTTCTCACCTACCTAAAGGGTAGGTATAACTGGCTTTATAAATGAGAGTCCACATGAATGTGAGCCTCCTCCTCATGTTGTTGTTGTTGTAGCTGTTATTATTCTTATCCAGTGGTCTACATTGAGGTGTGGTATATTTTATTCAGCTAAACCGCTGATCAGCCTAATTCTGTTCTATATCTAGATTGCATGTAGGAGTTTTAGTAGTGTTTTAAAGATCAGGAGCAAATTCTCTACAAAATTAGGTCTTACCTGTGTAAACAAGTTGCACTACTTGTTAACTAGTGTTCTGTAGCATTGACATAACCCTCCCCCTAGTGTGACTTCAGCTATGCCAGTATGGACATGCTTATACCAGTGTAGCTTGTTCCCCTGTGGGAAAGAAGAACCAGCTATTCCAGTATAAAGCACTTTTATTTGGCTCTGATTACATCCACACTTTTGTTGTATTGGCAGAAATAGACCAGCAAATAATTCTTGTAATTTAACGTGGGTGAACTGCTACATAGTAATGTATAGAGCAAGCCTTTATCTGTAGACTGCCTAAATAACTCCTTGACAAGCAAGTGTTGAATATGCCATGTATTTATAATCTTGTCTTTGTGACTGGAGGTACAGTGAAAAGACTTGGTGTTACTGTTGTTATGAATTCACAGTCAAGAAACTATTAACTGGTCAGTGTGTTGGCTATAAAGTCATGACTGTGAGTCATGTGAGTCATGGTTGTTATTTAGTTTTAAATAAAGTATGTAAGACTTTATTCAGTTTTAGACTGGTTGCTAACTTTTGTTTTTATTTGCTGCAAATTGGCAATGTTAGACAGCCATGGCAGAGATGCAAATTCCAGTAATGCTTACTTGGAAGTGTGTTTGAGTGGGTAGGGAAATACAGAGGTGTTCTAGCAACAAATTGCAAATCTGGATCCTGAAACGCCACTTGCACCAATGAAATGTGAGTGCCTGGTGGATGTGAAACACTTATCTGTGGTCATCTACCTCAGTCATCGGCAGGGCAGGGCAGTCTAGAGATCAGTGGGGCAACAGGTACAGAGTGAAACTTTGAAAAATTCCTATCAGGTAATATAATCCCAAATATGGTTTATTGATGGGGCTTTCCCAGTACTGCTGCTGATCTACATGATCAGTATGTGCTTTGTAGCAAGAAATGCATAAGGAAGACTCTTGGTGTTTGCAGGTAAAGGAGAAATACATTTGGTATGGGAAACACTTTATATTCAGAGTACTGGGGGAGGCAGTGCCACCAGCAGACTAGGGGCTTCTAGAGAACTGTCTTAATTGTGTATGGCTGATGACAGGTGTCTGGAATCGTGGGACCTAACTAAAAGTTCTAGGTTTTCTTTTACTACAGAGTAATTAAATGGATATGATCCTTTTCTTCTGCAAAATAAGAGGTTATTTTAAGGCAGGCGATAGTGAGGTGAAGGAGCGTTTGAGGAGGAGAAGCTGATGCCATTAGGGGACCGCAGAGCTTTGCTGGAAGGAACATGCTTTGTTGTGCTGCTTGTTGGCACAATTACCTTGCCAGGTTGCTGAGGGAAATAAATTTTCACAGAACCTAATAGTTTCCTCCTATGAGTTAGTGTCACCTCTGTCTCATTTAATTCCCACCTTTGTTTACTGTGAGTGCCATTTCTATATTGTGTTTCTCAACTTTAATACCTTCAGACTGAGCACTGCTTCAGAAACACTCTTGGAACCACAAGCGGTTGTTTCACAGAGCAGGGTGGAAATCTTCTTTGCTGTTTTTTCTCGAGCTCATTGGCTCCCCATGACTCCCGTGATGGAATGGTGGCAGCAATGACTGCCATGAGTGAGCTGGGACTCTTGTCTGCAGGATGGGGCTGCAGTTGCATGGTTCTGGGACTGCTGGGGTGGCACAGGCAGGCAGCAGTTGGTAAAACTGGTGGGTATGGTTGTAAAAAGCAAACCTTAGACAAATCTACAGCTGGGCTGTAACTCAAGCTAGTGTCCAGCTTGCCCTGGTCTTTGATGTTTCTTTCTAGGAGGAAAGTGATCTGTGGTAGTCCTTTTTCTGGTTTAGATTGCTTCTCTCCTTGAGCTGGCTCACAGGTTTTGTCTGTTCTGTTTGTATCGGGTGGGAGCTGCAGGCTGTCAACAGCAGAAAATTTCACCTTAAAGAGTCCAGCAACACTGGCAGTCTTGGAAGGAGAGACAGAGGCATCAGACAGGTTCTTGCCTGCAGTTCTTGGCACCGTGGTTTGCAGTCAGTACAGTTTATGTGAGATTGACAGACAGTGGCAGTATCAGCTTGGCCCTGCTCCCACAGAAGTCTGCAGAATCCATTGGTGAAAAGTTTTGAAGAGCTTCTTTTCATTTGTCTTGTCACTTCCACTTTTAACCAGATAGGAAATGGTTCATTATAAACCACTGAATTATCCTTATAAGCAGTTTTGTCACTGGGGTCTGAGGTGATTTGTCGTGAGGTGCACAGAACAGAAGTTGTTAATATCCATGTTTATACTTTCCTTGAAAGACGAGGAGAAGTTTGCAGTGGAAGAATATTTTTCTGTGAAAGACACTGAAAGAGCTGACCTGATCAAGTGAAGTCATAAAGTTATGCTCTCTAGTTTTCTCTGCTTCACTCAGACTGCACTCTGTTGCTGTTTAGCAAAACTGCCTGAGATGGATAGAAACCCAATATGCTTTTTCAGGTAGGAGCAAGTATTTATTATGTGTTTGTACAACTCCTGACACTTTAGGTTACTGTGCCTCCTGATTGCTGGTGGTTGAGCAATAGTATCCGTTACTAGCAGTTGGCAACAGCAGCCTGTGTTTGTGCACTGCAGGGGAATCTGGTACGTGTGTACAGCCATGGGATGTTAAAGATTTTGTACCTTTTAGAGGCACCACAGTGTCTGTTCAGACCATCTAGTCTTCTACCATTTTAAGTGCTTCCTTACTTCATTTCATAGATATTTGTTTATTCATTCCCTTGTTGCCCTCCCAAACTTTTCAGTTCTCTTCCATCTGGGCTCTTGTGTTTATAAATGCTTCTGTGTTTGGAGCTTGTAGGCAGCAACCATTTTGAAGCCTGCTTTTCTAATACAGACCAAGTAAGTTCCAGAAAGCACCATGAACTCTTGCTCTCCTCTGCCGTTGATTCTGTGATTCTTTACTGCAGGCCTAAGACTGCCTCTCTTCTACCAGTTGGATGATCAGCCCTGCACTCACTGCTGTCAGTCAGCATCACGCTGCTAAGGAGGCCACAAAACTTCCCTGATTTACATAACCTAAGGATTTGATGCAGCGCAGATATTTTCATTTGTTTTGGTTTGTTCCTCTTAAAAAGTGCAGCAACTCCAACTTCTGTTGTGTGAGACTCACACCACTGAAGCCTATTGCTTTTTTTCTGGTGTGGAAAGGAAGAGCTGGTCAGCCCTGAGAGGGGCTGAAGTCTGGCCTCATAAAGACTGTCACCTTTTAGCCTTTCTCCTTGTTGCTTCCTTTCCATAGCAGAGATAATGGGAGTGTTTCCTGCTAACTCTTGTCTCTCTGTGACAAATTGCTGTGTTCTTTATTGGAAAGCATTGTATAGCTGCTCTTAGCACTGTGATAAAGAAAATTCTGAGCTGGCTGCATTGTGTTTGGCTTCCTTTCAGCCAGGGCCAGTCTGGATGGTGAGGACTTGATTTTCCTTCTGGGCTAGACCTCAGCTCACATTTGTGTTGGAGGCAGGGATTTCTGTTTATTTGAAGCCACATTTATGCTTATGACATGGGGCTGTTGAAGGTCACTGTGATCCATAAATCTTCAGATAGGTGTCTTCAGGTGCCTTTTTTTGTCCATATCCCTCCTTGAGCTCTCCTCCCTCCCATGTGGCAGTGCTGGAGCTGATGTGGACATCCTTCTGTTGATGGTAATGCTGCACGATTGGGAGATCCCAGCTCTCCAAGCAGGGATGGTTTCAACTCCACCTTATATTTCCAATTGTCAGTCCTTGTAGCAAGGAGGGCTTGTAGCTGAGCAAAACTGTTTTGTTTCAATTTGGGGGTTTTTTTGCATGGGCTTTCCATTCAGTGACAAAAAAGCTGGTATCAGTATAGGTTTGCTTTAAAACTATGAATGGAGTTCTCTTCTTGAATTCCATGGCTTTCAGATTTCTTGTCTTTTGTCAAGAGCTGTATTGTTAGGTTTGTTGTCCACAAAACCAGGAGCCTGCATTCTCGAGGGCTTTAGTTTATGGTGGATAAATCACACAGTGTCAGTCTAGCTTATGCCCAGCATGCTGCACCTGGTAGTGGGATAGTACAAGTAGCAGAGCAGTCACTGGAAAAAATACTGGGATAATTTTAGTTGAGAGGGTAGAAGGAAAAGAGCAAAAGCAAATCTACTGTTAAATTTGTATGCTGTGGGTTTGCTCATTCACCTGTGTGCCTAAAACTGCCTCTGACCGAATCAACGGAAATCCATGCTGCAAAAAGTTTGTCGGGTCTCCTTGTTTTCACTGTCACAGATAAACTGGGAGAGAAGGAAGGACTGAGGTAGGCACAGCAAGTTTTTCGGCTGGAGAACTGAGGCTGAGAGTGTGTTTCATTGTGCATGCTGCATCAGCCTTTGCATGGTTTGAGTCCTTTGGGCTCATTTAGCACAGCATAAATCCCAGCATAAGTGCTCCTTGTGAGTTGTCTTGTTTCCCTTCTACTGCAGAGATTTTTAATTAAATATCTAGACCCAGAATAACTGCAGTACCAACTACTGTTGAAGGAAGAGCTGAGTGCTCTCATCTCAGAGAAACAGTGAGGTTTATGCAAAAGTAAACAGTATATTCCCTGTAGAATTTTGGGGAGACTGTCTGTGCCTGAGGAAGTATAGGTGGATGCTAAATTTAATCCACTGTGCAGCAGATCTTGGTATAGTACAACGCCCAGAAGTCTGAAAAGCTAAACAGGGGCATATAAGGATCTCTTCAAAAATAGATACACTTCCTTAAAATGTATTTGGTCATGTTTATTCAGCCCTCCTTATGAAGGCCCCTGAGATTTACAGATCGTGTCTGAATCTGATAGCAGAAACAAAAAAATTGGAGGAGTGGAAAATTCATCATGATTGGAGCCCCATGGGATATGGTCATTTCTTCATCCCTTAGCTGTTCTTCAGAAGCAGATGAGCCAGGTTGGCTATAATTTAGTATGCTTGGAGGCCCATGGGATATGGTCATTTCTTCGTCCCTTAGCTGCTCTTCAAAAGCAGATGAGCCAGGTTGGCTGTAATTTAGTATGCTTGGGGTCAGAGTCATTGGGTGAAAATAGAATTTGTGCTTATACAAGATTTCAAGGTAGAAATATATTTGTAATCTAAAATTCTTGGCACTTAGGATTGTCCATTTCATTCTTTTTGAGCATATGTTCGGGACAGTGGATGCTTATGACGTAATCTGGAACTGAATCTTCGTGACATTGAACAGGACTTGTTTTCCGTCTTGTAGGATGGTTTGTAAACATCCTTTCCTGCCATTAACTTTGCCTTACAGCTGTGTCAAGGTTCTCTTTTGAGCCTGAATCTGGAAATGGCTCAACAGGACTTAAGACAGAAATTGATTTTGGCTTGCTTTGTTACAAAGGGCCAATATTTCACAAAGAAGGGAATAATGTCAGGAGGACACTATCAAGCATGAAAGCTGGTCTTAAAATTGGCTTGGTATGTACTACTAATTTTGTGGTGGGAGTGTAGCCACAAGGGACAATGTTTTCTAGATTTAATTATATAGAGGCAGGGGTGGATACAGAAAGCCATCAGTGAGACTTGCAGTTGTCTGAGGGTTTTTTTAAATGTCATTAAAGCTTGAAGTAAGGTCCTTCTATTTAAATGGAATATGATCTCATTATGTGATTTAGATAGCAGTATGAGGTTGTAATGATGCTCTGTAATATGTTCTTTGTAAAGAAAAATATCAAGGTAAGAATTGACCTTGGAGATGTGGGCTGCTTGCAAATGACATAACTCCCTGTCTGTCCAAAGCAGTGTGTCCTTGTCATGGCTTTAAATCTTGGATAGCTTCAGCTAAAGCAACAAAATTAATGCCTTGTTTATGTTTCCATGTACCTGATACCGTATTTCCCTCACTGCCCTGGGTTTATCCCAAATCCTGTCAGCCTCTGCAAAGAGCCATGCTCTTTGGAGCCCTCCTGCAGATAGTTGGGATAGCAGGTGCCATGTGGGACTGGGCTCTCTTTTCCCAAGGCCTGTCATGATGACTCCATCAGGGTGACCCTGACCACAGCCTGGGGTCTTTCACCCATAAGGTATCTCTAGAAAACGTGGGTTATTAAAAAGCTGTTCTCTTAGGTAGTCAGCTACCGTTTAAAAGGATTTT
Organism: Serilophus lunatus; assembly: GCA_013399895.1. Lineage (NCBI taxonomy): Eukaryota > Metazoa > Chordata > Aves > Passeriformes > Eurylaimidae > Serilophus > Serilophus lunatus. The sequence continues at coordinate 1,277,697 of VXBA01004268.1, forward strand.
ATGGGAGGTTTTTGGAGGGTAATTAATAAGAGCAGACATAAAAACTTGAGGGCATGGGAGGGATATGGGATAGCCATTCCCCAAGCAACAAATACTGTGTGAGTTATGGATAATTACTGGAAAGCTCAATGAGTCAAAGGTGGATGTGATTTTCCATTATGTAATTCATTAATACTGTTCATGGGACTTGGATACTTGCTCCCTGGTAGATGAGCTATTGATATTAATGACCACAATAAAAAGGAGCCAGAGCACTTCAAATCTGCCTTTCAGACAGAGAGTTTTTGAGTCACATGTCCAGTGTTTTCACCTTTGGGCTTAATAGTTTTCAATGCAGTCTTTTAGTGTCTAACCTCATACCATGTCTCTGTGCCTGAACCTTGCGCCCGTGGAAGTCAAAGGGAGTGTTGCCTCTTGGCTTGGATATGCACTGCCAAACTGCTGCATGCTGCCCAGGAGACATGCCCACACTCCCAGATCAAGCAGCAGAGATTCAAGGGTCATCTGTATTGCAAGTGAGGTGTGATGGTGGCTTATGTCTGCTTAACGGAATATTTGAACAATCTTGAACAAGTAGCAGCACCAGCAGAATGATCTGGTCATGTGGTGCATGCTTGATTTCTCAGATACAATTTCTAATCTGCCTTGTAGCCCACACCATTAGCTCTATTCCAGCTACCTAGGTCAAAGGTAATTTATGCTGTCTACCCAAGTTGCACTTATACGTTAATTTTGATGTAACTATATTTCTGAGAGCCTCTTGAATTCGTTGCCAAGAAGCGACTGTGATAGCCACATGAATGCTTGTGTCATCTGTATGAAACATTAAATTGAAGACATAAATTAATATTTTTAGATGAAATTTACAGGCAGAGATCTGGTTCCTGAGTTTGTTTCCAAGTAAATCTTTACTCGAATTTCTTGGCTGGTTTTTTACAAAAACTGCATCAGGAGATGAGTTGTAATCTGGGATGGCATATTTCTTCCTATACGTTGCACATAAGCTTGGTTGTACGTGATGTTTTGGTGGGGAGTCTTTCCTAATCTGAGTTTGGACCTTGTTTTCCTGCTGACAAGAGATACCAGTACCAAATAATGGTAAACTCAGAATAAAAATTCAGTAAGATGGATAAAGTGTTTGATGCATGCCTAACAGGTGTGATTTACGTCTTCAGCTGAATGTATTAGAACATGGGATTAAACAGCTGCAGAAGATTCAAAGCAAGCACCTTATCTTCTTAAATAGATAGATTCTATAAGAAACTGCCTTTGCCTGGGCTATATTCAATAGCAATACCTTCAGAAATTGGGACCTGAAGAAGATTATGCAAAGTATGATTTACTGAAAATATATCAAGGGACTAAGAAAAAAGATGTACAGTGAAGGTGTTCGCTCCTGTTTTGCACTGTGTGCTGGGGACTTTCTCATCCTCCTAGTAGTATAGGTTAGGCCTTCAATTCTACATGCACTTACTGTTACCAGAGAAATAATTAATGTTGATGTACTAGGTATAATTACATCAAGTGAGGTATGATCTATGCACTTAGCAAGGGGAAAGACCAGTGAAATGCTAAGTAGGAGAAGCTCCTCTGTGCTAGTGGGAAATTTAATATGCTTTGTTAAATTAATAGCCTTTGCATAACAATCAATTTACAATTTAAAGGGCAGAGGAGGTGGATGTAAAAATAATTAAGCATTCATTTCAGTGACCCACTCAATATTCTTAGTTGGAAGAAATCACTAGCATGATGTTTACAGAGTAAATTGCGACTGTTTTACGACCAAAAAAGTCACATGAGGATTGCGTATGTAATGCTTATTGCAATGCCCATTTTTAAACCATAAGGTCACAGTGATCCCTTTTCCAAACAAAACATGGCTTTAGTGATGGGATGGTATTTGCTCACAGATGTTTATCCAAACCAGAGGAGGAGGTTTTCCTGCATGTCAAATAAAAATGTTTTGACCTTTATGACCCTACCTTGAAATTTCTTAGTCCTGCATTACATAGGGATCCTCAAAAGTTATGATCTGGGACGTTTTCTCCTCACTGTAGGCATTCAGGGCCTGCTTTTGCCTGTAGTTGTTCTGTTTGTGTTCTTTGTACATAATGCTCACCGTAGAGAGATTAGTTGTAAGAAGATTATGCATCTAAGTGCTGCTGGTGTGCCTAAAGCTGGAAATGTTCTGGTGTGTACAAAGGAAACATTAATCAAGACGTCTTAAAAAGAATTAAGGGAGGAAATAGTTTTGTCTCCTGATACTACGTAAGTTTCACTGCCCAGTGCAGGAAAAGGCAGGGAGAGAGGCAGAAGGTAATAGAAAGAGGTTGTTCTTCTGTTCTCAGAGAAAGCAAGGGCAGATTGCTGGGAGTGGCTGTGGTAGGCAGCTTCCCCAAAAACAGCACAAGGGAGGCGGCTTTAAGGACTCTTCAGGATATGTGAGCTTTGAGTTAGACTGTAGGGACAAACTGTCCATACTCCTGAGCTTACTAAGGCAGCTGAAATTCTTCCTCTTGCATGTAATCTCAATAAAGCCCAGTTCCTTTGTTGCAGATGGGTGTCTTCAGCAACCCACATTACTCGATTTTCCAGCCTGGACTGATTGTCAGGCTGAGTAGCATGGCATGCAGCAGAGGGTATGGCAGTCCTTAAAATTAGACCACTCCTGCAGTACGAGGATTTCAGTGTATTTGTCTGGGATGTGGGGGGGATTGGAAATGTAGAACACCATGGAGCTACTAGGGCTGGTTTAGGATCCAGCAGAGCACAACATGGTCTACGAGGAACATATCAGGAGCCACCACTGGTGAGGAAAGGTGCCCTTGCCAGCACCACAGAGAAATAGCTGATCCTAAATAATTCTGGAGAACAGCTGACACCTACTTCTTTGCTTCAGCTTCCAACTAACAGCACAACAGCCCAAAACATTCAGTGTCAGATGTAATATGTATGTTTTGCCATTTCTCTAACTAACAAACATGGATTAGGTAGAGAAAAACATTGCCTGCACAGCCACTTTTCACTGTACCAGGTTTTATTTAACTGCTCGTAGCGGGTTGGTTGGCCAATTATCTATCTTATTAATAGGCATTTTGGGGAATAGCTTTCAGAAACAGATTTCACAGACTTCCTGAACTGATTGTGGTTCTTCAGCTGTTGTAATTCACCAGCACACCACTGAAATAATAATTTACTCTCATTGAGGATCTCTGCTGCTGTTTGTCCTTATGAATACCTAGAACTGTAATCACTAGAAATGTATCTGCTAACAATTTTCCTTCTCATTTCATTCATGAATTTTTTACTTCTTCAGGGTTAATTGGATATGGGAATGTCAGTATCTTTAGATTTAATTTTCCCTGTTGGTGGAGGTTTTGGAGTGAATGACTCCTGTGAATACAAAATATAGTTTAATTTAATTTCTGGAAAATATTTAGTGACCAGAAAAAGAGAAGGTTGTTTAAAACAAGATTTTAATAAATTAAGAGCCCTTCCTAACTAGCACAGCCTTCTTGATTTTACAAAAGCCCTAATTAACTATTTATACAGAAGTACATATTTCCAATCTATTTTAAAATGCTGAAAATGAGAGTAAGCAAACTAACCTAGCCACCGGTTTGCAGAGGGTAGGGAGAGGATAATATCTGCACAGTGTTTAGCTGTGTGGTAATTATATATCAGGAACTTTGCAAATTTAAAGAAGGAGCCAGGAAAATTCCATCCCCAGAAACTTCAAGCTCGGTGCTGAAAACTGCCACTATCTTCCTAGCAGGCACAAAAGGGTCCAGAATGCAGAGCAGCTGTGTGAAAGGCGTGTCTGCACCAACACTGATCATCTATTAAGTTGCTGCCCTCAGCCAAAAAGGGTACAGTGCCAGAAGAGGAGAGTGCTGGAAGTTCCCACTTGTTTTAAGGGCAGCCATGAGGTTCGCTGATAAAGTAACTTTTGTTCTTGCCCCATGGACCTTTGTTGGCTGTTCCTGAAACTGCCTGGGAGCCAAAGTCCCATGGGGCCATTGCACCATGTTCACTGTTTTCATTTGTCCTGCGTTTCATGGCAGTTTGACATAGACTTTTCATCTGCTGTATTTTTCATTTTTCAAAGATAAAGTGGTCTCAAAAACAGAGTTAGTAAGATGTTTATTTCTTGCTGCTGAATTATTTATTCCTTTTTAAGCTCTGGTGAACAATTCACATTTAATAGCCCATTACTGCTTAGAGAGCTGTCAGCACAAAAGAGGCAATCCTGAAAAATACCGTGTTTAGTGGCTCTGTCATTACTCTCTGTATTACTTTTCCTTCAATTTTATGATAAAGAGCACAGAATAGAAAGCCAGAAATGACCTGAGCTGCAAACTTCAGGGCGCTTTAGTCTGCCAAGACTAACAACCGGGTAAATTCATGCAAGAGCTAGAGAGTGAAGGCTTTTCATTATGAGGCTAGTTTCCTAGGAGAGCATCAGTTAGCAACTTCAAATTGAGACATGTTGTCTTTCCAGGACAATTCTCTATCTCATCTACTGGATTTGGAGGGAATTCAGGAGCAGTGGGTGAAATTTCTTGCCTTGCGTTACATAAGAGTTTTGGCAACAGAATGGCAATTTTTGGCCTTCTGCAGTTCTGGCCCAATTTGGATTTTTGCTTTCTCTCTGTTCCCCGAGCCCCCGCAGAACTGGTTTCTGAGAAGCATCTGCCGTATCCTGAAGCAACCTCCAAAATACTGATTTAGAAGTAAATTGGGGTTTCAGAACAACAATGTTGTTTCCAAATCAGCCATGAAAATTTGAGGTTCAAAATCACTCATGTCTAGAAGTCTAGCTTCTGAAGTTGCTCATTTCTTATCAGATGCTTCATTACCAGTGAACTGCTGTGTGTTTTCTAGATAATCACACATTAATGTTATAAAAGTGGATCTAGTACAAGGCTATGCTCTTGAAACTCTTCACACCCTCCTATCTCACACAGGTGATTCTAGGCAGAGGTTGGATTATTTAGGTGTTTAACACTGAACACACTCCCTGCCTTCCTGTTACATCTCTTTGGAGAATTGGCTCCGGCATCTGCTCTTCCTCATTCCCTACAGCTCTCATGAGCTTTATGTTATTTGGAGCCAGCTTGAGCAGTCAGACCCTTATGGACAGATATATCAAGTAGCACTCTGTGTAACTGAGCTAATGAGGCCTCAATCTCTTACAGATTTGTGGCTCACGTTGGATTCACAGGTGTTTGGTAGTAGCTGGATTCATAGTACTGCCCTTCTGTTAGAGGGCAAGTACCATTTCCCTCCCTTCTTCAGCCATTGATCTTTTAAGATACAACTACTAAGAAACTAATATTTTCGTGTTTTCTAATGCTTGTTGGATTTCCTTGACTTTTTCAAATAGTACAGCAGGCATTTGGAGGGAGGATAAAACAGGATGCATACAGATGTGGGCACACACAGAGATGTCTTCTGAAAACCAAACCAAATATTTTGGGTATATTATGGAATCTTAGTAGTGTGAACTGCATTTTCTCCCAACAAGAAAAAGAGTGTCTGACGTATAAAAAAAAAAGGAAAATACAAAAGAAAGTCTGTTTCTATGATTTTGTGCTACACTTTGTACTGTACTCTGAAGTAAAATTTTGTAGGCTGAGTTTGTTCATCTCAGCCTTTCTTTGAAAAAATGTCACAGTAATCTAAGATAGTGCAGTCTCAGTGCAATCCAACAGTTCTTCTCTTTACCCAAAATAAAGGAAAAGTAAGATGAACTGTGAGCACACTGAATAGTGCATGGAACTAAAGACTATTGCTATCAGCTTCCAGTTGGAGTGGAGGCTATGTAAATGTGGCCTGTCTAGATGAGGGTCAAATGTCAGAACGATTGCTGCCTACAAGCTGGAGCAATGCAATGTCAGATGTCTTTGAAAACCAAGATATTGATGGCATAGTGTGTGGCATAGTTGTATGTGTGTGACTAACTGACAGACATTTCCCTGCTGCTGCTTCTCCAGGAGCTTCAGTCATTGAGAGTCTTCTGGCAAAAAGCACTCAGTTAAGAGGAACTTACTCAAATTGATGTGTTGTCAAAAACAGATGAGCTGCTGCCACAAGTGTGTATTTAGACATGTAAGAGAAGAGACAGCAAATTACAGACCTGAGAATAGTCTTTTTCCTTTGCTATTGTCCAGTGGCAGTTCCCAGTTGTTCATGGCATCCAGATTTCTTAACATCGAGCCCGTGGCTTAAATAACTGTGTGAATAAGAGAGCATCAGCACAGTAATTCTGATAATTGTCTTGGGGTTAAATAGTGTGAAATGAGAAGTGAGGAAACGTTACAGTATTGGTCTCTCTGCATAGTAAGTACAGCAACAGTTGAAAGAAGTTGTGTTCTGGTATGTCTGACCCAGTACACAGCCCACTCTTGCTCTGAGGTCGGAGGGATTTTGCCACTGCCATCAGTGTGAGCTGTCTGGCAGTTCTCCACTGGCATGGCTTGTGGTATTGCTGAGACCAAATGATGATGGAAACAGCTTTTCTGTTATGCTGGCAGGGCGTAAGACCTGATGGATGGACGTTTTATGTTTGTAACCTGTTCCCCAGCCTGCTTTCCACTGGATGGGCCTGAGCTTTCTGAATGTCTTCCTGCACAGTCGGCACAGCCTCTCCAGGTCACTGCTGTTTGGAGAAAGTATCCTACTCCTCTGCTTTTGTTCTGAACCACTTACAAATAGTTCTCGAGGTAGAGAGCTGAGACTGCCACTCTGGGAACAAGGACAAAAAATAGCTCACTGTTAGCATTCCAAGCTAAGCTATTTATACCTGGATTATTTTAAAATATTTTGCTTTCAGGCACATAACTAGCTGTATTTTCCTCCTCTCTCTCTTTTCGTTTTTTAAAGTTACCTTTAATTTTGTATCTTCTCCCCTCCTCCCCCCCCCCACCTCAGCTATACGCAATCAAGACTTTCTAAGTAAATAAAGATTTATTTACTTTGCTAAATTAGCTATGTTACTTGCTGCCTCAGATGCCGTTGGTTGCAGTGGGAACCTGGGAATGTTTTGAGCCTGGATATATGTTTGCAGGGCAGTTGAGTTGACAGGAGGCAGGGCAGCAGGGAGTGGAAAGCTGCAGCCACCTCATTTCAGCTGGCTGTCATCACATGTGAGGCGCCGGGCAAAGGGTCAGTCCATGGCACCCCCATCCAGGGTGTGTGTCTTGGGGCTAAAATACAAAGCCTTTCACCAAGAGTTATGTGAATGGGTTACCCTGAAATGCTGCTGCTGAATGTATACTGTCTTACAGCCGCTTCAAAGTGAGGGCCATGATAACACATAGGGCTTTTGGGGAACTTGAGGTCCTCAGAGATCACTGCATGGACCTTAATTCATCCTCCATGGATGATGTGGGGCCAGCAGTGGACATACATGCCCTTCAAATTGCAGCTCTGTGGCCAGGGGGAGTTCTGTTTTTTAGGCTAGCACCACCTGCTAGCCATCAGCCTGTTGTTGGACATTACAAAGCCTCGTATCTGGTGGCTCATGCTGAGCTGATTTCAGAAAGACCTGCTGCTCAAAGTGGTTTTGGTAACACATGCTCATGAGTCCAGACTGGTTTAGATCAAATTAAGCTCTCAGACACTGAGGGCTTCTCTGGCAGAAAAGGAGTAGATTCTCTCTGGCCTCGTACATAACAGGTAGTTTTTAAAGTTGATGTAGCTTGCTGTGTAAATAAATTTTTAAAAATTGGAAAACCTGAAACATTGGACCTGCTGTCTACAGGGATTGCAAGGCAGGTGGAGGCACAGAGCTCAGATAAAACACAGGAAGGAAGTTTCTCACACTGTGACACATTTATGGCATCTCCTCATGCCGTATCTTGGCTGTGAAGGCTGAGCTCCAAGAAGCCACTGAAGGTTCCCCATGAAATTGGGGTTTTTGGGGCAGTGCAAGCATGGTGGTGGTCCTGGGAACAGGAAGTGTAGGACAGGGTATTCTAGCTTGTAGTCAGTCCATTTCCCACCTTACATACATGTTGGTCCTGCCCTTCTGAACTACACTGTGAGAGTTTTTTCTTCTTTGCTTTCCCAGTAGCCTAAAAGAGATGGGAAAAGGTGGAGATTCTTATCAGGAGATGTGTACTATCCTGAAGAGTTTTTCTTAACTCAGCAACTGTCCCCCAGAGAAGTAACGGACCTTGTGATGTCTGTCCAGAGGTTGGGTTAACACTTCCTACTCCTATCCAGAGCCCTACCTCTGGCTGCACATGGCAACGGAATAAAGCTTGTAACTTGGGCAAGAGAAAGTCATAATATCTGCTTGTTGAGAGTAAGAAAGGACTGCTTGTTGCATGGGTATAAAAGAAACCTTTAATTTCAGCCAGGATAGTCTAATATGTTAGCCAAGTGTTGGTAAAGAGCAGAGTACCACCAGGCTCTTGAACGGGGATGCAGGGAGGCTTTTGGGGAGACAAATGGTGGTCTTTAGTCTCACAGAGCAGTAATGGCTATCATATTGATCAAGCTGCAAGGCTGATCTAAATGGCATTCTAAAGAAAACTGAAATTGTCTGTATGTGGTATCATTGCAAAAAAAGGGCAGGAGTGACACTGGCATGATCTCTGCTTGCTGCTCTCTGCAGCCAGTGCAGCTAGTCTTCCTCCATGCAGCTTAGATTAATGTTGATTTCTGAGGAGATGGCGTAACTCTGCTTACACCAGTGGACTTGCATTTATTAAAGAGATTCCAAAACCATTAAAAAAAGAGTGAATTTTACATACTGTGCAGTGGATGGACCCAGTAAATAGCTAGTACCCTAACAGATCTTTGTAGGTAGGAAGATGTTACACTGCCTGGATTCACCAAGGAACAGTGTCCTCCTTCTCTACATTTTGCAAATACTGGGAGTCAGCAAATCAGTAATTGTAGCTTCAAACTAACCCCACTTTCTTTTTCTTTCCTGCATAACCTTCTGGGAGTCTATAAAAAGATTTGGTGCCTCTATATAGGATTAGGTGGCTTTGAAGCAGTGGAGTCATCTAGGTGTGAAACTTTGATTTCCTGTGTCATAAAATGAACTGTAATTTCTATCTTTCTTTTTCAGAAAACCCCCACAGCTCATGCCATGAAGGAGGAGAACTTTCTTCGTCGCAGGTTCTCCCTCTGTCCCGCGTCATCCACTCCTCAGAAGGTCGATCCTCGCAAGCTGACGCGCAATCTGTTCTTCGGGGCCGACAATGACATCTACCCACTCAGCCCAGGTTGGTTTCTGTTGTGTCAGTGCAGAAAACTGTGTGTCTCAGGTGCTTGACTGCAAGTAGATAATTCAGCATGCTGTCAGGAGACAAGGAAAACCAAGAACGTGAGAGAAGATGTTGCAACAAAAATGTTGCTGGATCCCAGGCAGTGCTGCTTTCATGATGCTGGTTTTTTCATTCCCATCACACTGGATGGAAGGCATGAGAGCTGAGGTTTGTAACAATTTGAATGCTGCATGGGCTTACATTTTAGAAATAACTAGTGTTTGCAGGCACTCCCGCTTTGAGGCATCTGAGGTGCTTTACCCTAAGAGCTGGACTTGTTTAAGATCTACTGGCTCCATTTGCAGATGTTTAATGGCAGGTTTCCCTGTTCAGATTTAGAGCCCAGGATACATATAACAAGAGCAGACTTTCTGTGTTTAATGTTCTGTATATATCTACAAGCACTACAAGTACCAGGAATCTTGACAGGTTGCAATGAATGTCAGGCTGGCTTTACATCATTTTTTGTCCTTCTTTGAATTTCCTAGCACCCTTTCTGAAGGAAAAAGAGCTCATTTTATTGTTTCAGAATTTGTTGCTCACAATAAACATTCAAGTCTTTCCTTGATTGCAGTCTGCAGACAATGCTTCCATTCCAGTCTGTAACCAAGTGCTTCAGGAGGCAGTCACAAGTTTGTAGAGCTGTGATCTGCAGCTGCCATGTCAGTGTAAATAGTCTAACTTCAGAGCACCTTCATGAGGGCTCAAAACACTGATATCTAGAAAGAGAACATAGCATCTGTCAGAAGGTTTCAGTGTTGGTATAAATGTAATACACAACAGACTCTTCGGGCTTTTCGGTTATAGAGTAATGGTATGGATTTCCTGAGCTAATTGTCTTTAAGTGCAAAGGTTTCAAGGGCCGCTGGTTTTGCAGGTATTTCTGTTTGTGAATGTTTGCTTTAAGGCAGTGGGGAGCCTATCTTCAGCAGTGCTGACTAATCCTGGTTGTCACTGAGGCCACTGGAAGCTTCAACAATCTTTTGGTAATCAAATTGGAAACAACTTAAAATGAAACACCTAAATATCATATGTTTCCAACCTGGAGGGACTTCTGAACAGCTAGCTGTCCATAAATGCAATCTGTACAAATGTATGGCAAGTAAATAGCTCACTTCTGCTATCCTTGGGAGCTGAAGGGCTGATTTTCCCGGCTGCAGCCACTCCCCCTTGCTTTGATGAGATGGAGAGCCATAGTTTGCCCATTCCTCACTTCTTACTAGCATTTTCAATGCAAAAAAAAGTTACTGATTTCCTCATCACAGTGGTTATTTCAGTGCTGGTATCTTCTAGAAACCAGGGAAACTTGAGGGTTTCAGTCAGGAGGAGGTGTTTGGAAGAGTTTGTTTCTTCCTCAGCTTCCTCCATCACCTTGTTTCTCCTTGATCCTTGCTGGCAGTAAAACCAAACAGCCTTTGCTGGACTTAGCAGAGCAAGTGCCTTGAGCCATAGTGGAACTTCTGTTCTGCTGCACAGTTCTCTCAAGCAACCTCCAGCACTGTTGTCAGCATAGCCCTCAGTATTGCAAAGGAAGAGCATAGGCCAAAGGATTTGTAAACCAAGTTACTGCTTCAGCCAGGGGATTTATAGCAGAGGCTGGAGTTTTGTCAGTCCTTACACTTCTTTTTACTCCTCTCATCTTTTCCTGTCCCCGTGGAGCTGCCTTGTCCCTTTGTTCTCCTCACATTTCCTGTAAGAAGTAGCTGTCCTTCTTCACATTCAGTTGCCATTTCCCATGGCAGGCTCTCCTTTCGCTCCTTTGCTGCTGTTCTGCCTTGTTCTCCGCTGTGCCTTGCGTGCTTCTCCTCCTCCCATCCCTCTGAAGGATGCTGCTGTTACCATAGATAGGCCCCAGGTGTATGTCCATAAGCTGCAACCAATATTTCTGTTCTTTATTCTCTGTTCTTGAGGCTTTTCCAGTGGTCTGTGTTTTGCTGCCTGACCCCATCAGATTTTCTTTATGTGAGCACTGGGCTGACTGTGTTGTGTGGGTGTAGTAGGCAGCAAAGCCCAGAGATTTTCTGCCAGAAATTTAGGGGGTTGTGATGTGGCTGGAGCTGCAGGTCTCACAGCACCATCACCTAGGATTTGCCCTCCAACAATAAAGGTGTGCAAGTAAGTACTTCAAATAGAGAGTGACAGACTTTAAACCTCAGGCAAGTTACACTATGGAGATCCAGTTCAGTGAAAAGATTTTTACTTTTAAAGGAAAACTTACGGGAAATGCAGAGGGCACTATCTGAAACAACACTTTGGACTTTTTGCCTCTTGCTTGTGTAAGAAAGTGCTAATGATTCTCATAACTGAAGAAAATGGAGTAAGATACTTTCTTTTTATAGGAAGTTCACAAACTAGAGAGACATGAATTCTTCTTCCTTGTTCATGTCTGTCTTTCACTTAGCCATAAGGAGAGAGAACCTTTCTCTGCTTTCTGTTTCAAGGGATAGGAAATTTATTGGATGAGTAGCTAAAAGAAGTTTTAGAGTGTCTCTCTCTTTTTGACTAGGCTGGAAGATCACACGGAGTCTTTAAATAAAAATGTAGATTAGCTTATCTGCATCCAAAGAGATGTACTTTTATGAATATGAGAATTTGACTGTGAACCATACACAGAACTACATTTCAGTCAGGGTGTTCACATTGGGCCACGCAGCTGATGTTTACAGCAAGTTTTATTTGCAATGGTTTTGTCACACATCACAGCTTGTATTTCCTCTTGTAGTTGGTCAGTCGTGCTTGTTGTATCATTCTCTATAAAGGGGAAAGGCAAATGCACCTGTAGGATTGATGCCCAGCAGAAAGCCAAGGAAGAGGAATGGTTACTGTTCTGGAAACGAACTAAATATTTATCTTCCCTGTATATGACAGTAATGGATGAAAAGAAGGTATCATCAATTTTACTCTGTACAAAACTGGAGTATTGGCAGTTTTCTTCACAATGTGGTGAAGGCTGTTTCCATAAGCATCACCAATTCCCTTCCCAAAATCTTTTTTGTTATTTGGTGCAAAACCTCTAGGCTACTTTGTGGGGAACCCTTCTTTGTTTCTGTGGTATCAGCCAACTTTGGGAGAGATGCAGTTCTCTTTCTGTTGTTGGCATTATGTTTTGTGGGTCAGGGAGATAAGAACTCCAGCTTCTATAGCCAGTTAATATTTAGCTTCTTGTGTGTTTTTATGTGGTTTCCTGTTTATTTTCTCAAGACAGTTATGTTTGTTATGCCCTGGGTGGGACTCTCACTTTTGAGCTCTTTCTATGCTTAACTATGTGTGTGGGTTTTTGAGAAACTCCCATATCACTTCAATGAAGTTTGCTTTTCTAGCAAGGCCTGGCTCTCTCCTTCTGCGTGTCTGCAGCAAGTCTGCTTGAGACAGACAGCAAAGATAGCTTTCCTCTGAAAAAACAGCCTTTCCCTTGTGATTCCAAATACACTTAATAAGTTTGGCATAAGAAATTAGTGTATTGTTGTTTCATAAACATACCTTATAAATCAGGATGATCCAGAATCTCAGGAACAGCAAAAATCTCATTGTTCAGGTACAAATCCTTTTACCTGCATTGCTCAGAGAAGGCAGAAATGTCTCACATCCAAGCTTTTTGTATGGATAATCTTGGATTTAAGCTTTCTTTAAGAAATGAGACATAATAAAGAATGGATGCGAATTATGTTATGCTAATAGACACCATTCCCTCAGAGCAGGCAGCAGCTGATTCTCAACTTTACTTGAACTTCTAGACCATATGTTACTTTCCCATACATGTACAGAAAAATCTCTTCTTGGGAAACAAATGCAGCAGCTTTGTGAGTTTTTTCCAACCTCCTCTGCCTCTGTTGTGGAGAGCGGAGGCTATAGAAAGGAAAGCACCATCAGAGAAAATAAAACTAGGGAGATACAGCTCCTAATCTATGCACAACAATGCTTATGGCCATCCCATTTGTCATGGTAGCACAAAGGTACTGTCGAATCTCTGGCCACTGGGGATTTCGGGGGATTTTGTCCTGCCCGCAAACATTAGGTTTCTGAGTGCAATATTTGAGGCTTAGTGTGTGCCGAGGAGGATTGACATCTAAGAAACTAGACTAAGATGTAGGCCCCCTGCTATTGCTCCACCTTCCTATGTGTCTGCGTAGGTCCTTCCTCCACTTCACTTCCCCATGCGAGCAACTCACGTGCCATCCCTCTTCTCCCAGGCTTTCTGTGTCAGCACAGCCACGAGCACGTGGCACAGTGCAGCAGTGGGCTGTGGGGTGAGAAATGCATCTGAACCCCTCCTCAGCCCTTGTCCCTACGTGGGAAGTTGAACACCTTCTGGAGACAGTTGTGCTACAAAGCCTTTTCTCACCCAACAGCCTGTTAGCGCCTGCATGAAGGGCACAGTTTTGTTCTGTCTCTTTAGTGGTGAAACCCTGTATAATGGGTCATGCTTGTTCTCTCACACGTCCCATGATGGAAGTGCAGGATATGGCCATGAAGATATATATTTTTCAGTAAGCTTCCTGTAGCTGGCTTTTCTAACAGTGTTTGGCTTCTTAAATGGCTGTTCTGATAATTCCAGGAGAAATTATGGCTTCTCACACTTCTATGACAACTTCTGCTGACTTCAGGAGAATGAAGATTTTCTGATTTTCTTTATGTGATGTTTCTAGGGCTGGCCCACACAATGGTACAACAGTTCCCATGTTTGCAGTGTGTTACAAATGAATTACATTTCACTGTCTTGGAGGTTCTTTACTGTATCCCATATTCAGATTGCCAAAAATTTTGAGAAGAAAACTACCTTACAATGGATTAACAATGACTATCTTGGCATTTAAAAATCCAGTCTCATCAGATACTATTTTTTGCTTTTTTTCTTAATAAAAGCTCTATGCTTTTTTTTTTTTTACTATAAGGACATGATTACAGATGGCAAAAAAGAACAGGATTTATCATTACATTTTATTGCTTGGAGCAGCACTACACACACTCATGCCAGTGTACAATGTATGCCAATTTAGGATATTTGACTAGTGGGAATATATCTCTGCAATGATTGGAAAATGTCATAGTGTTCATAAATACTATTTGTCAATTATAAATCTTTCTTATTTTAAAAAATAACTTGATCGGAAGACATTGAAGTTTTGCAAGTTGGGGATTTTTTTTACCTTGTTTTACTAATTATGCCTAGATGCTGTTCTGTCTTCTGTAACATTTTGTGATCATGGTTATTATTTGTCCAACAAAGCATGCTATCAAGTGCATCTGTTTGTAGTTGCCAGATACCAAGGAGGATTGAATAGCTGCTTATTAACTGAGTTGCATTTATTATTTGCACTGAATGAGGCATGGGGTATGCAAGAAAAGAACAGACTGTGGTAATGTAATTAAAGACTGCATCATAATGCAGACACAGAAGGGAGCTGATTAAGGATGCATAAGCAACCTTATTTCTGTTGTTTAATCCAGTTTTCATACGCTGGATTTTGCATCCATCATGTTGGTTTACCACTGTATTTTGAGACCTAACTTTTGAGCAGTCTTGTTACATGGCCCAGACATGCGGATCCAGGCTATTTCAAGTTCTGTAAGATCTCTGTGATTGTGGTGTGCCTGCTTTTGCCCATGACAACCTCCCTTGCATGCTGTTAGCAGTAGCCTTTCTAAAGCCACGACAAGCCGTGGTTTTGCACAGAATTTCTCTGGTTTTGAATAACATCTTTTTGTTGCAGGAAAAGAAGTGGAAGGAAATAGCCCATCGGCACTGAAAGATGAGACACCACAGACTCCAAACTCCATTAGCAAGGTACTCCGGGATAGGGATCCATTCCTTGTCTTCCTTTCATTTCGTCTCATCTTAAGCTGTTATTAATCATTCTTACTCTCTTTTTTTTTTAAGTCATTGAGAAAGCTTCTCCCTCTGTTCCTGCAGGAACTGTGTGTGCATGTTTTGAGAGAAAGAAAATTAGAGTTTTTGCAGGGTTGGGATGACAAAGAATCCTACACTTTCCTCTGACTTGATTGCACCTACCGCAGAAGAATCCTGTTTAATTGGGCCTTATTTGGCAGTGTAATTAGATATGATTAATTATGGTTGAAAGGTTGATTTTGTCAGCAGAGGTGCCTCCTGCTGTTCCTGATCACCAAGGCAATCATAAACCTTAATTGTTTTGGAAGAGAAAACTGTGTAGCATCTGAAACAGTGAAGTGAGATCTGGGGAGAGAGCTCTAAGAATTGGTGTAGCAGGAGAGGAATGCAAACTAACGAACATTTCCTGAACACAACTTTTCCATCCAGCCTGCTACAAAGGAGTAAAACTGGACCTCGGGATCTCAGTGCTCAAAACCTTCCTCTGCACAAAGACTTAAGGAGTGCTTGGGTTTGATTTGCTGTAGACATGGAATCAACCTTAAATAAAATCTGGCTTTTAGATTCATGTATGGACTTTTTTGGCTGCAGCTCCCTAGCACGTTTTTGGAGGGTAACTAGAAACAGAAGCAAGACTGTTAATAAAGTTTTAACTGAATTTATTATACTAGGAAGCTATAAAATGCAAGCGGTATCAGCTGAAATGAAAATGTAGCATGGAAGAAACAGCTGCAGACAAATGATTTCTTATAAGACATGAAAATAGTTTCTGCATCTTTGAGTACATTTGCCTGTGTTTGCCTGGAGCTTGCAGGTTGTTCTCCTGGGATGCTCTGGCAGAGGGACATGGTGATGAAAGGAGCTTTGGGAGTATGCAACAAGGACTCATGTACATGTCCTCTGCTATTGCCAGAACCTGGCAAGCTGCAGACCAACCTTGGTTTTGCTTTTTCAGGCAGGTTCCTCAAGGAAAATCAGCCTCCCACTTATCCTGGCAGTGGAGAAACCCAAGGACCAGGTAATTGCATCCAGGGCTATGTTTTAAAGCTAGATGTTTTGCACGCCTTACAAGGAGTGATGTTGAATTTCCAATTAATTAGGAATGTAAAGAAGGACTTTTTCTGGGCAGGACAGCTCAGAGCGTTGAAATGCTGTCCAAGAGGGAGTTTGATTTCTGAGATGCAGGATGAATGTAAAAGTAGGAAGGTATTTATGAGAGGTTTCTGTGTTGAGAGCATGGCTCATTTGTGTTTTTCCAGCCTCTGGGCCTGCCTTGCTGATTAATCTCCTACAGTTGTGTTTTTGAAAGGAGAAGGGAGAAGCACCCATAGAAGATTTGGGTGACCACCTAGATTTCTGCCATGCTTTGTGTGCACTGGGGAGCTTTTGGAGGGTGTCTTTATGACGGTGTCAATCGTTACAGAGAGTTAAGAGAAAACACACAAAAAACTGCATCAGATTTGTGATTCAAAATAAATTGATGTCTCAACCTGAACATGAATTTTGCTTCCACTAACCTAAGCCTTTGGTTTTACAATAGTTGGAATTGCTCTGAAATACCAGCGGACTGAAAACAGATACAAGGACGCCAAAATGCGGAATTTCAACTTGCTACTCGTTTGCAGTGCTGTGATTCCTTTGACTCCTAAATGGGCCAGAACTGGATGTTTCTTTCTTGCCTGAATTTTCTGCTTAGACACACGTTTGATTCAGAGACCTTCTGCCTTACTGGACCTGTGCTGCAGTATTTCTTATTTTCCCTTCACTCTGCTTCACCTTGCTGTGCTGTACACTACCTTGCTTTTCTCCAACCACTTAACTTGTCTTCTGTCAAGCTTTACAGTGTCAGTGACAGTAGGGGGTCCTTACAGTATCATGTCTTAAAAATTTATGCAAACTGATATTTTGCTTAATATCTAATTTTTCACATCCACTCAGCTACAATGCTCTGAAATGAAACCTTACTGTTAGGTCCTCAGAACTGTAAGTAGCTGTCTGTCACAATATTTCAGTTTGAAAAAAAATAGTGATTCCACCTACTTGAACAAAAGGGAAGAATGTGTGCTAATTGGGTCATGTTTAGATTCCTGATAGCAGGGGGGAAATAATTCTTTGAAACTGAACTGTAGGATGTGCAGGTTTAATTAATGGATTCAAAAGTAAATGTTGTAGGTAACAGATCCCTGTCATGACTACTTGCCCCTCTTTTGGCACAATGGACATATCAAGCCTTGTTGGACATCAGTGCTCTTTCAGCAGCGCTATTTTGATGTACAATTTTTTTGCACATTGAACATGTCCAGAGAAGGGCAACAAGGATGGTGAAGGGGCTGGAGCACAAGCCCTATGGAGAGTGGTTGAGGGAGCTGGAGTTGTTCGGCCTGGAGTAGAGGAAGCTCAGGGGAGACCTTATTGCTCTTTACAACTACCTAAAAAGAGGTTGTAGTCAGGTGGGGATTGGTCTCTTCTCTCAGGCAGCTGGTGACAGAACAAGAGGACACAGTCTCAAGCTCCATCAGAGAAGGTTTAGGCTCGATATTAGGAAAAGATTTTTCAATGAAAGAATGATTGGCCATTGGAATGGGCTACCTGGAGAGGTGGTGGAGTCACTGTCCCTGGAGGTGTTTAAGAGAAGACTGGATAAGGCACTTGGTGCCATGGTTTAGATGATGGGTTAGTGTTATGGGTTGGATTCAGTGATCTCAAAGGTCTCTTCCAACTTTGTTAATACTGTGGTACTGTGACTCTTTTCACTCAGTAATGGGAAGGAAAGGAACGGAAAGCCAGTTGAGCGATTTGATCCCTGGACTGGGGCTTACGGAACCTCAAATTCCTAGCTCTGTCTTGGGTTCCCTGTACTTCCTAAGACAGGTTAAGTGGTTTTCTGTTTCAGATCTTTATCAGTGAGGTGGAAACAATTTTGCATTTTGTTCACTCAGGCCATATCCACATTATATGGTGGAACAGGCTTCAGGTGTCCTAGGTTATATATATCATAGAAGGCATGCAAATGTCTGTGAACTTGTGAGCTGTGAAGCAATGTAAGTGCAACCACAGAGCCCTGTGCTCATAGGTGGACTGCTCTCTATATCTGGGGTGTGAACACATCCCAATTGTCCTACCTGTACAGACAGTTAAATGCTGGAACATTTGCTATCAGCTTGTTTGTACGGTTCTTAGCACCATATATATTTCTGATTTCAGCTGTGCCTTCTCACCTCATATTTTAGTAATACAAATTTAAAGCACAGCTCAGCTACGTATTACATTGCTTACTTTCCTGCAGCATATTTTCTCCTATTTAATTTTTTAAGTGGAGTCTCTTTCATGTCCTTTTTCAAGGGGAAAAAATTATTAGCTTATTCATTTCAGATTGTTTCTCCCTTTTTTTTAGGGCCCTTTAGCATTGTTTTCTGGGACCAGTACTTGGAGTTGGGTGTGAAAGTATAACCAAACTGTCTCTCAGCCTCAAGCTCATCTGCACAGACAGGTAGTGCAGTTAGCACACACCCGATTGTGACAGGAGGTGCCTTTCTCCCGTTTTGTGCCTCATTCATCACTGTCAGAGTCATCTAAGGCACCTTTTATTGTAGTGTGCAGTGCTGCAGGTTCTTTTTCTTCCTTTCCTGTGCTTACCTATTAATTCTACTGGCTGGAGGGCAGCTAGAGTCTCTTGATATGTATGCAGCCCCCACAAAGAATTGAGGTGTATTTTAAGGGACAGTGAGAATAATCTTTAAGCTGGAGCTCAGTGGTGCTTCACATTTTCCAGTCCCTTGCTAAAGCCACAATGAAGTCTGTCAAATGTGGCTGTTGCATGCACAGTTATATGATGTATGTGAGGGCAAAGCATCGTGAATGAGTTTTTCTACATGCCTGAATTGTTCAGGCCTTTACTGTGTGATTTGTAATCTGAAATATGAATCTCACTGACTGCTAGAAATTTATTTTAGCAATAGTCGTTTGAAGCAGCTCATACTGATGACTTGAGATTTAAGCTAAAGTTCCTATGCTGTCTTAAGCTTACTCTTCTAGATCTGTTAATCATGCTCTTACCCTCTGAAGTAATTCCAGCCATGGTTACATTTGGGACTACCATAAAAGACCATTCATAAATGCGATAACCTAAAAGGGTACTTTTCCCTCTGTTCTCTCTTGACCAGCAAATCAAGTAATCTTGTTGTTGCAGGAATTACCTTTTAGATACTCAGGAATGTGTGTGCTAAACTTGTGTGTTAAGCACAGGTTTATAGGAGAATCTGTCCCATCCAGGTAACAGTATGCTCAACTGGAGCCTTGCTGGTTTTTCATTACCATACTTCATGCTCTCATGGTTATGGATGGAATTATTTTGCATCTAGTTACTTTCAATTCCTGTGCCCTGGCTCAGTGTACCTTGCTTATTCATTTTAGGGTAATCACTGTTTTCCACAGAGAGCTTTGCAGCTGGTTTAAAGTGAGCAGAAATGTAGCCTGGACTATCCTAGAAAAATCACATGGAAGAGGGATGAGGTCTTGCACTGAGAAGTAGAAAATATGAAGCATTCCTTACTTGTACTGGTGCATACAAGCTCTGAAACTCCCAGGTGCTTCGCAGAGGTGAATTTAGACAATAGAAATTTTACAGAAATGAAGTCTCAAAGCTGATAACTTTGGATAAGTCACAGAAGTCCTATCATGTCACCTTGGGTCACATGATCATTCTTCCTTACTCTAGTGTTTCTGTTGGGGAAGATGAGGGTAAATGGAGGTGTTAAATTGAAATGCTTTATTAAACAGTTTAGCAAGACATGTATTAAACTGCAGGTCCAATTGTTTTTCGTTGTTCACTTTGCTTAAGATCAGCCTAGGAACAAAAGGTGTGCCTATAGCTGGAGGGAAAAGCAAAACTGCTTCGGCTTTCTGCTTGGCATTACATCAATAACAGTCATGGGAAGCAGCATCTTTGTGAGTGTGCAACTTCCTATCTTGACTCAAATGTTCTTCAAATATTCTGAACTTGCAGAACAATCTTCCTATGCAAGGCACACTTAAATGATCAAATAGAAATCCCGTGAGCTCAGTGACTTTTTCTTTATTTACTGTAATTTAACACAATGGACTGAAGTATTCCACTAAACAGTAGTATAACTTGATATTTGGAATTTCTTGGATGGCTGAATTTCATCCGTGATTTTCCCCAGATGTTGCTGACATGTCAACTGATTATTTGTACAGGCTTTTCAGTTTGTGCTAGACATTGTGCTATTTTAGAGTTGTAGACACAGTTGCTGTATCTTTGTAACACTGTCAAAGTAAGAGAGATTTTTAAGGTTGTTTTTTTTTTTTCAAATTGGAAAGCTTTATGTGAAGAGTATTGCTGTAAAGAGGCATATCAGTTGAAGGGTAATCTTTCCTAATGCAAAGCTTGTTTGTCAGTAAGAATCAGCTTCACTGATTCGACTGTGATTCAGATGAGCTGTTAATTAACAACAAAAGTAAAAAGTTTTTTAAAAAGAAGTCCTTATAATAAATTGCAACCAGAATTGTTTAGATTTGGTTGAGATATCTGTGAATATTCTCATCAGTAGCAAGTTTCTCACTTCTAATGTTAAACCCAGTTTTTCCCTAGTTTTTATACTATATCAGGAACTTTTGTTTCATTTCTATTATTTCTATGTGATCAAGCCTTTTAGCAATTATATGCAGAAAAGATACTGGAGAAATTACATGTGACCAAGAACCTGTCTCCCATTGCTTTTGTGCAGCATAACTTATGACCCCAGCTACTTCTGCGCTGCTTTCAAATTCGCATCTGGTCTTGTCTTCCTCTCAGTTGGATGCAAAGAAGACAAAAGGGCAACTTCTAAGCTATCACTGCTGTTAATATATAGAGCACAAGTCTGAGAATCACTTTACGTAAATGTTTCTGATTTGGAATGATTCCATCTATTGTGCGGCAAGGATTGCTTGCACTAAGTAACAGGATATTTGTCTTGCTGTTATCCAAAGCATGGATGACATGCTGATGGGCTGGCATTCCCCACACTGGAGTTGATCACAGACTGTTTTTCTGTGACTGATTTGGTTCCTCTTGGAAATGAAGTCACCAAAAAGACATTGGATCAGAATAGCACTATTGTGAGGACCCTGTATGCTGTCTTACAAAGCCTGGCAGAAGTGTGAGGGTATTGTGATGACTGCTAACAACCAGCAGTGAGTATCCAGAGCTCTGTGACTGAGCTGGAAGAGAACAGAAACTTAAATGGGATGCAAAGTATGTTTTTGAGTATATTACAGCCCATCATCATCCAGCAAGGTCATCACTCAATCCTGAAAAAGATAGATTTGGTTAAAGAATTGAAAAGGGACAACAGTTTCCTATCCCTGCAAGTGCTGCTGCATGCCATGGTAGAAATTTTTGACAGATAAGATCTCCTTATGAGAACCTGTATATGGAAAGCATATCTATTGCTTTCTTATTAGAATACTCCAATGGGTTTTTTTCTAACTTTAAAAAGTTAGAAAAAACTTACCTTCCCATTGTAAGAAGTCTCATCTCTGATTAATGTTGCTCATGTTGCTTTAGAGAGAGTGGGCCAGATTCTGGCATCCTGCACAAACATTACCCAAACGCCCTTCAAAGACTTGCTGTGATGATGTATTGGTTTTTCTGTG
>VXBA01004269.1:6676-47772 GCA_013399895.1 Serilophus lunatus
CTCGCAGGAGCAGCAGCAGCAGCAGCGGCGGCGGCGAAGGAGGAGGAGGAGGCGATGGCGCGGCTCGTGGCGGTGTGCCGGGACGGCGAGGAGGAATTTCCCTTCGAGAAGAGGCAGATCCCGCTCTACATCGATGACACGCTCACGGTGAGTCCCCCCCCCCTCTCCTCGCCGCGATCCCCGGGCCGGGCCTTCCCTGGGGCCTCCTGCTCGATCCGCGGGGTGGAAACTGAGCGCGGCGCGGCAACTTTTTATTTTGGGGTTTTGCTGGTTTTTTGGTGGTTTTTTTTGGTTTGTTTCTTTTTTTTTTTTTTTGGGTTGGGCTCCGGGGGTTTGGTGGGGGGGCCAGGGTTNNNNCCGCGAGTTTGGTGGTGGGTCCAAGTTGTGTGGGAGTCGCGGGCGTGTGTCTGTGCTGGAGCCCAGAGGTGGAGCAAAGCCATTTTCCAGCGGAGGAGGAAGGGAGGGAGCCATGTTAACGTTAAAGCCCGGCTTAAACTGCGCCCAAAAACAGCCGAGGAGGAGCTGGAAGGGTTTTGGGAGCCCCTCTCGGGGTCTGGGGGTGCTGCAGGAACCTGCAGCTCTGTAGGGCAACGAACCTGGGAGAGTTTCCCTTTTGGGGTGGTTTTAACCCCGAATTGAAAAACGTGGTGTGGTGGTGTTGGTTTTTTTTTTTGTTTTTTTTTTGCTATTTCCAGAAGATTCAGTGGAAAAAACTATAAAGTGCAGCTTGGAGGTTTCTCTGCTCCCTCCTTCTCGTGGGTTCAGAGGAAGGCTCGGAAATTGCATTGTAGGTGAACACGGGGCAAACTGGAAAAAAATTCTCTGAAGTGGCCAGTTGTAGTTTGTTTTAATTCTTAAGGCACGAGAACGTTGGGTAGAAAATAACATTGCACTTGGATAGTGAAATTTGGTGTCTTAATTATTTGGAGGTGTGACAGTAACTCCTGTTACTTTTAAGTGGTGTAAAACTGTAGGTGCTTTAAAATCCTGATCTCCCGTTTAGAATGGAAGGATCCCGGAGTTTTCTCAGCTGCCTGTGCTGTAATTTCCAGTGGAAGGTGTTCCTGCCCCTGGCAGAGGGTTGGAACCGAACGATCTTTATCTGCCCAGACCATTCTGGGAAACAATTGGAGCTCTTCAGACAGTCGTTACCCTCCATCCCACTGCTGCGGATTATCTGTCTCATCCCCAGCTGGTTTTGCTGCACCTGAAGAAAGAATCTTGAGCATTTTGAATGGTGACATACTAATTTACCAAATGTAATGTTGTTTTTTTGGCCTCGTGTCATCTCTGTTAACACATGAGGCAAAGTTCCCCCTGAAGTTTTCCAGAGCAGTTTTTGTCTCTCCTGGAAGGGTTGAGCACCTGGCAAACCCAGCTCTGTGCAGGAATAGTGGGAGTTTGGGATTTTTGTATGTCCATTCCCCATGGAGTTTTAAGGTCTGGAATTTATCTCTTTTTTTTGTCTTTTTTTTTTTCCTGAACTCTTTTGTAAAAATTGCCCATTACTGTCCTACTTTTTACACCCTACTCCTGATTGAAAGGCTCCTGTAGCTGTAAATCAGTTTTGTATCCACCTGGAGGACAGGCATTTATGCAAGTGCAAGTCATCCTCACTATGAAGAAATCTTATCTCGGGTCTATTTTTTTTCCTCCCATTCCATTATTGTTGTTACAAAATACTCGGATTTCTAGGTGGTTTCTGGAGGTTTTTATTAAATAAATCTGTAGAAGCAAGTGAATGAACTCTCAGCTTCCTTTGTCTGTCATCTATAATTTATTTTTTAAATCCTTAATGAGACAAAGACACGGAGCTGTCTTTGAAACAGAATTTTACATCTGCGCCCCTTTGTAAAAAACCCCAAACTATTATTGATAGTAACTGGCTGCTGCTGACCTCATTTAAATCACAAATTTTACAAATAATGGGACTGAGGTGTCTGTTAGTCAGCTGGAAGACTTAATCTGTGCCTTAAACGTGGCATCAGTGGTTGTAAATTAGGAATGAATGGCCCATCCACCTCTGGAATGTGTCTTTGTGGTGGCACAGAAAGCAGTGGAGGTGCAGGGAGATCCTCACTACCACACTTCTCTGCTCCTTCTGGCTCAGCTCGAAATTAAAGGAGGTTTAAATATCGAACCCTTTTCATTTCTTAAGCAGCTTTTATGATTTCTACAAGGCATTCCATTTGATGTGGTATTATGGGATTTTTTTTTCCTTTCCAGTTCAGGGTGTGATGGTGGTTGATGTTTAACCACTTAATAAAATCTCAGCAGACACATGAATTAATTTAGCCTTTGATTCTTTTGCTCTGTTGTACAAAACACCTCGGGGTGTTGTCTGATAGTGGGAGATGAAGGTGAGGGAGGGGGGAAAGAGGCAGATTTCTTTCTTGTCCCTGTTATTAGGAGATAGAGCTTTTGCTTGTAGCTCATGCCCCACAGAAACACCAAATTAACAGTGCAAGAAACCCCTAATTCTGCATCAAAACCTGGTGCTGCTGCTTCCTGAGCATGAGAAATGCAGGAGAGGTTGGAATGGGCTGCTGTGCACAAAGATAAGGCAGCTGTGCTGATGCTCAGGCTGTGGCACATGGGAGATGGAAGTCTTGCCTTGTTCTCTGGCCTCAGAGAGTAGGTGTTTATTTTGGAGGGCCTGGAATAGTGAGTGTGTGAGTTCTCTGAAGGCAGAGCTGGCAATTATGGAGCCAGCAGGGAATTGTGTGTAGACAGCTGAGGGAAGGCGCAGGGAGAAAAAGGATGAATCAGACAATCTCATTTGGTGTTGGTTTGTATTAGTTATTAAGCAGAGTTGTTATTTTAGATTTTAAAGGGAATTTTCAGTGTCCAACCCTTTATTTCTCAGCTTGGACAAGAACATAACTAAGCCAGGCTTTACACATTTTTCAAGTTGCTTTCCTTTTACTCCATGGTTACACAGTTGGATTTTTGCCTGAAAATCATTTTACTGATTTCTGCCCCTGCCCAAGAAATTGCCCTCTTTGTTTTTCAGTAATTTGATAAGAAGTATTATTAGTTCCTTACAAGTAATCACATTGTTCTGTAGGCTTAAGGTTTTACTTTGAGCCTCTTGAGAGTTGCAGCTGCAATCACAGAAAACAAACTATGCCTTGGAGTCCCTTGTTGGGTTAATATGGTTTTAAATTAGCCTTTGGAGGAGTTGACTCTGTCATTAAACTGTTGTGACTGTTTCTTCAGAGCTTTGTAAATTGTTTGGCTGTTGGATCCATTTGGATCTCAGCATGCTGAAGTGTATTTTTAAAAAAACAAAAACTGAAATAGGGTCTCCAGTCATGTGGATAATAACATAAATTCTGATGGTCCATTTAGCAACTTCTGCTTTTTGTGTAACAAGCTATTTAAGAGTTGCCATTTATAAACTTCCCTGAGAACAATATATTAATGAAATATTTATTACTTTGCTGAGACATTCACTACCTTAAACAGTTACTTTTGTCCTTTCACAGGCTCCAAGCATTTAACATGTTTCTCCCAAGAAAGTAAAACAACTAATGCTCCATGTTTTGCCTTTTTTTTCCCTAAAAGCTCTTTTTTTTTTTCCTCCCTTGTCTAGATGGTGATGGAATTTCCTGATAATGTGCTGAACCTCGATGGACATCAGAATAACAGTGCTCAGTTAAAACAGTTCATTCAGGTAAATCCCTGCTCCTTTTTTATAAAAGCAGCTATTTTGCCTTTCCTTAGGTTTGTGCTTTTGCTCCTCCAGGAGGTTGTGACTCCTGGGATGGTTTGAGACACGTCAGCACCTGTGAGCAGTCCCAGCTTGCTACCAAAGTGCACGGGGTTCGTTTTGTTCCCTGCATTTCACAGCATTTATCACACCTTGTCTTGTCAGGAGGGAATGGCTGGTTAGGATTCAAAACTCATCGTGGAAACTACAGCTGATAAATACATTTTGATTTTCCTAAAGAGTTTTCAGTTGCTTTTTCAAGTGGAAGTGGGCCTTGCTCCAGGTCCAGCTCTTGGGGTTAGTGCCACACCAAGGTGGGATTCCTGTGCCTCTTTGTAGTTTGCAAATAACTGAGTAGTGGGAGATGGTTTGGGGGCACTCCTGGAACTTTAATAATAGGAAATGATGTGCCAAATGTGGCCAACAGCTGCAGGATTTGTGCCCCTGGATGTGCAGTTGCTGCTCTGCAGGTGCTCCCTGTGTGTGGCAGCAGCAGTGCAGGCATGTGCTGCATGGAAAACGTGGCTGTGTGGGGAAAAGAGCTCATTCCTGCTCTGCTGTGACTGGTGCAATTAATTACAGGAAAGAGGATTATTGCAGAGCAATATTGCTTGTCAGATGATTTAATGGGGCTGCCTCCAGCAGCACAAACCTTAAGTGTTACCTGGTGATAGCTCCATATTCATAACGTGTGTTGCATAAAAGGAGCTGGAAGTATTGTGCCTCTTCAGTGGATGTATTGACAGGTTCCATGGGATGGGTGAGTTCTCTTGTGTTGTGTGGTGTTCTCTTTCTTTACCCCGAAGTTGTGACAAGTCACTTCTGCATTAGGAGGGTTTTGAGTGGTGTGATGTGGCAAATAATACAGAAAACACTGTGGTGGCAAAGCATTCCCTGTGCAGATACAGCTGTGCTTTGTGTGAGCAGGGAATAGTGACTCTCATCAATAAAGACACTTGACAGGATTCTGCTCTTGGAAATGGTGTTGGAAGGTGCCAGTGGTGCTGGCACCCCAAGTGGAAATGTGTGTGAGGAAGGGGCTCTGCTGCAGAGCAGTTGAGTGGTGCTGAAACACAAGCCAGTAATTCAGTGTTGTGTCTTTCTATTTATTTTTATTCAGCATTGTGTCTTTTTATTTATTTTCGTTCTATTATATTTCTTTTTATTCAGCAATGTGTCTTTTTTATGTGTGCCTGGGTGTGTTTCACAGAGGAACCAGGAGACACATCTACAATTGTTCATTGGCATCAGCAATATTAGAAAGTGTTCTTGTTGTTGTGTTAGTAGCACACATTGAGTAGTTCACTGCTGAGGTAAAGTGTTCCACCCTGAGTAGTGATGTGTCCTTTCTTCAGTTTCAGCTCTTAGAATTGCAATGGGAAGTGGCATTTAGCCTTCCAGGAAAAATGCTGTTAAATTGTCTTGGTCTGAGGAGAATTGTAAAAGGGATTCCCCTGAATGTCAACAAGTACAGGAATTTCCTTTCTCTGTTCCAAAGATAAAAGGATTGTGAGAGTAA
Source organism: Serilophus lunatus (assembly GCA_013399895.1). NCBI lineage: Eukaryota > Metazoa > Chordata > Aves > Passeriformes > Eurylaimidae > Serilophus > Serilophus lunatus. The sequence continues at coordinate 11,908 of VXBA01004269.1, forward strand.
AAGATGAAAACTTTTTGTTTGTACGTGAGACCCTTTCCTAAAACATCTGTGCTGAGGTGGAGAAGGAGTTTCCTGCTCAGCACAGGGAGATGTGACATTTCTTCTGAATCAAGATTTGCTGAGAGACGGAAGGAAGGGAACAAGAGGAGGAAAATAAAAACACTCTCTCCCTTTTTTTAACAGTTGAATTCCTGGTTCTCTTTCAGAGACACAGCATGCTGAAGCAGCAGGACCTGAACATTGCCATGATGGTGACATCCAGGGAAGTCCTGAGTGCCCTTTCCCAGCTGGTCCCGTGCGTCGGGTGCCGGCGCAGCGTCGAGAGGCTCTTCTCCCAGCTCGTGGAATCTGGGAATCCAGCACTGGAGCCCCTCACTGTAGGGCCAAAGGGGGTTCTCTCTGTAACCAGGAGCTGTATGACTGATGCAAAGAAGCTTTATACACTCTTTTATGTGCATGGGTGAGTGTCTTGGGGCTGCCCAGGTGGTTCCTTCCTGGGGAAAGGGAAGCTGGTGGCTGTGCATTTGTCTTGCAGCCTTTTAGAATCTTAAGTACATCCTTGTCTTGGACACCCATATTAAACCAGTTATTGCCCAAACTGGGAGAAAGCGAGACCTAATCTTTCATCTCATCAATTGCAATGCCATGAGTGTATTTGATAGATACCAGTATTTAAATATTCAGCCATTAATCTGACACTTTAATTAATTAATCACAGGCACTGTGGGTTTTTCATGATCTGTAGAAGGTCTGTTTGTTTGCCTCACTACTTGGCATGTAAAAAATAAATTAATTAACACCTGTCCACCAAAACTTTCTACTCTTGAGTAGAAAGGGAACCCTGAGAAAAAGAAAGCTCCTGGGTTTGGTGAGCACAACAAAAAGCCCCAGTGCCATCAGTCAGCAGAGCAAACAGTGACTGCTCAGCACAGTGTGCCTTGGCCATTCACTTGGCTTCAGCTCATTCCTCTTCTTGCTCCAGTGAGCAGGAAAAGTAGGGAAGGCTAGTGCAGAGTTGAGGAGATGGAGATTTGGAGGGGGAGGTAGTGAAACATGATCAAGTGGGTTCCAGAATACTAAGTTAGTTCCATTTTTTTTTTTCCCATAGGTCCAAACTGAATGATATGATTGATGCAATTCCCAAAAGCAAGAAGAACAAGAGATGTCAGTTACACTCCCTGGACACACACAAACCAAAACCTTTGGGGTAAGTCTGTGTTGGACGTGCACACGGTTCAATCTCAAATACTTTAAGGAGCCAAAGTATTGATGCTAATTTATTTTGAAGCATTGAGATCGATTCTTATGCTGTGATCTCTTTGCCAGAGGTAGCTGGATTATAGCAGACCCAGTTGTGGGGGGGAGGAAGAGAAGGACCAGGAGTTTTGGGTGTTCTCGGCATGGGTGGCTTCTGCCCTGTCATACAAATAATTCTCTACAAGGACAAACTGGTTTTTGTGCTCTAGACCAAAAGGATTGATCAGCAGATTTTCTCATGTGGAGGTGAAAGGGTGCATGCTAAACAAATGTACATGATTTTGCTTGGGATTATTAAAAATGCCTTGCACAACTGTTAGTCAAGGGCTTTATTGTGGTTGGGTGCAGGGTGAAAACTGGAGCTCGGTAAGTGGTGTTTTCTCAAAGTGTGACAGCATGTTCTGAATATACCACTGAAAAATATGTATATATACCTTTGTGTCTTGAAGCTGAAATGGTTTATTCCAGCTGGTTAACCAGCAAAACACTCCCTGTAAATCTGTTACAGGTTTTGGAGGTGGTCTTTTATTATTTTCTTTTTAATATGATGACCAATAAATTGGTCCAACTAAGCACAGGAGTCTTGTTTTAGTCAGTTGTGTTCTGCTTCTGGTTAAATGTAGAACCTGTGAAATCTTGCTCATGGTTTCCAGTTACAGGACATGTATTTTTCTGTGCAGATTTGAGTCTCTTTGGGTTTAGTTAAATCCCCTGGGATACCAGGCATGTGGAACTCGACACTGGATTTTTGCTTGTGCTGCTTCAGGAGAGTGGGAACTAATCATTATCTCCTATTATATTTTGGTTACAGGCCTTTCATGTAATTAGTTTAAAGCTTATGTTACACAGGATCATGAGGGTATAAGGGTAGACTTTTTTTAAAAAAAAATAAAGCAAATTCATGGCATTATGAGGGTGAGGTTTGTTTTTTTCTTACCTTTAGTAGATTTATTCTTTTGTATGTAGGAACACACGTTGTGGAACCTGCAGTTGCCATTTTGCAAGGCAGGACAATTCTGAAACTGAATGAATATATAGGAAAACACTGCCTTTATTTCCTCAATTCCTGCTGGGATAAATCCCCTCAGTGTGTTGGATGTTGGCAGATTAATAGAGAATATGTGGAAGAGCAGTATTTTAATACACTGCAAATAAAATTTGGGGCTTTATCAGATAACAGGGCTCATGGGCAGTCAAGGGAGTTGGACTTGCACTCCCTTCCTCAGTGCAAGGCCTGTGTTCTGTACAGAAGTGCCCAGGGTGTCTCAGTACTGATCCTGCTCCAGACAAACCCACTCCAGCAGAGCCCTGGAGGCCTCCAAGGGGATTGTCTTAGGGAGCAAACCTTATTTATCAATGCAGAGCTACTGCTCCACTTCTGGACAAGAAACTCCTTCACATGAGTTGCATCTGTTGGGCATTTCACGCGCACAAAAAGGCTTTGAGTTGTAATTGTGTGTTTAATTAGAGGAGTTATATAACCAGCTAATGGCACTTGAGGGTTCCTGGGTGTCCTCACTTTGAGTGTCCCTGGCTCGTGGCTACTCCCTTCCACTCCTTCCAAACTCTCAGAAATGCAGGCCCTGTGATCTGACAAACTAGATAATAGCTTATATAAATACTCTGATTTTCCTGCTCTGATTTCTGCTTACACAGAAATGGCCATTCTGATTAAGGGTCAAGTGTAGACAAGCCTGTAAGTAAATATGAGCTGCTATTTAAAGTTTGTTCTTTGCTCTGTAAGGTACTTGTAGCATATCCAAATGTGTGTTGTAGAGTTACTTTGGTATTTTTCTAGCAAATTTTTGAAATTTAATGTAGGATGAATTATGGGATTTTTTTTTATGGTGGTGGATGTTGTGAAAGTTTTGGGGTTTTTTTTGTTTGGTTCTGCTTTTTGTTATTTTAATAAATTGTCTTGTGAAATTTAACCTGACAAGTACTAAATCTTGTGTGTGCTTATTCTTAAGGGAATCTGAAAAATTACTGCTGGTTTTCAGCTCTGACTTGAAAAAGCCACAATGAGTCTGGGTGATAAACATGGACAGCAAAATTTGCGTTTTGTGTCTTGACCCTAACTCTCCTGGAAGTTAAGGCTTAACTTAAAAAGAATTCAAAGGAAATTAAGGAACACAGCAGCATTTTCTGAGGATTTGTTTAGGAAAAATAGTTCATAATATATGTTATAGGTCTGAGAAATGTTTGGTAACACTATGTGAAGGGAGCAGTAACAGACTCAGTACAAAGAAATTAAGAGCAGTTAAAAGTAGAGAAGGCAGGAGGAGGAGGAGGAGGAGGAAAGAGAGCAAGTGTTGTAGCATCATTTTCTGCTGTGGACCTTCCCAGGGAGCAGTCAGGTAAACCAAAGAGGCTTGGCTTTTGCTTCCTTCCTAACCCCCACCAGCATAATGTGCAGCCTTTTTGTTCCTTGTGATTGTTTTGCAGGGGCTGTTGGATGGATGTGTGGGAGCTCATGTCCCAGGAATGCAGGGATGAAGTAGTTTTAATCGACTCTAGTTGTCTTTTAGAAACGTTAGAAACCTACCTACGAAAGCACAGGTATGTGAAAAGCCTTTTGAGAAATGCTTTGTATTTTTTGTGTGATCAGAAGGTTCACAAAATGTTTTAATGTGTAAAGGATTCTTGTGATACTCTCCTAAAACTGAAGATCTCAGCTTTATGATGATGGAGGACCTTGCCAGGCTGCTTTTTGAGACAAAAATGGTGAAATATTCTTTGTGTTTTACCTGTTGTTCCAAGTTATGGTAGGAGAAAAGTGGAGACCTCAGGTGAAGTCGTATGTTTTTTGACAAGGATTAAACTATGATTTACTGTTTAATATATTAAAACTGTATATTCAATCACTCTTCCACAAGTAGCTACTCTTGGACTATGCTTTTAGGCTTTCAGGGAGCATGTGCCGTTTCAAAATCACGTGAACTAACAGCAGCAGATTTTAGGCTGGTGTTGCTTGTAAATCACTGTTTTAAACCAGTTCTTTATGACTGGGAGTGCTGGTGCTATTAAGTCTCTCTTGCAGGGCAAAAATAAGCCGCAAAATTACAGTTGCATGTGTGCAGGAGCTGCAGTGCTGATTAAGAAGTTTTAATTTCCAGCAGTCTCAAGGTTCTGATATGAACTGTGGGGGCACAGATGGGTGTGGGGGTGGTGGTGCTGTGGAAATAACACTTTGGAAACAAAACAACTTTAATCTCCCGTGACATTAAACACAGCGTTGGCAGCATTCCTGATGTTAACCTGCAATAATATTGCTGTTTTCTTTCCTTTCACCCCAGAAACTGGCCAGGTATTGTAGTTCTGGCAAACAGCAAAATGGGTTTGACTTAGAGTTGTCAAGCTGGACACACTAGGCCAGGGAAAAACCCCATGCAGAGCTGGCATGGAGAGCCAGTTTTTCGAGCTGAAATGTGAGCAGCTTGTCTGACTTGCATTTTTAGAGCAGTACAGCAAGAGGTTTTCTGGCTTCTTGGAAGGTTACTCCTCTTGCAACGTGGAAGGAGCTGAATTTGGTTGTGTTTTAATTGTAAAAGATTTCATAGCTGTACTCTGCTCACACATGAGCTGTCACATGCTTAAAAGGAATATGTGGTGTTATAAATAAACCTCGTTTGGCTATCAGCACAGTAATCTAATAATTCAAAATATACTTAAAGGTGTCTAGTGGAAACAAGCAAGGCTCTTGTAGAGCGGAGGCAACAGAGGAAACTTTTCTTCTTATCACTCACTTGGGTACACTTTAAATAATTGCTGTGAGGTAATTTGGAGTGTGTTACTTGAGAGGGATTTTGTCCTGGCTTGTACTAATGATTCAGCTTTCACTGGTCCATTTCTGATCCTGGAACCAAAGTGGAATTGCCAAGGCCATATAGGAATTTCTTTGTATTAACAATTAGCCTGACTTTTGTTTTAGAGTATGAAAGCTGATATCCAGACTTCTGTATATGATAGGTGGGATAATTCATAGAGGCAGTTTATTACAGAATCACATTGTGCCTAGAACTGGATGGGACCCCCAAGGACCATCCAGTCCAGCCCTCAGCCCTGCACAGGCCCATCCCCAAGAGTCCCCCCCCTGTCCCTGAGAGGATCATCCCAACCCTCCTGGAGCTCTGGCAGCCTTGGTGCTGTGCCCACTGCCTGGGGAGCCTGGGCAGTGCCCAACCACCCTCTGGGCAAAGAAGACCCTTGGCCCGAGATCCACCCTGACCCTGCCCTGACACAACTCCAGCCCATTCCCTGGGCCCCTGGCCCTGGTCCCCACAGAGCAGAGCTCAGGGCCTGCCCCTCCTGAGGAAGCTGCTGACTGTGATTACAGCCAAAACCCTCTCTCACCTTTTGGAGAGCCACAACCTTGACCGTGCCAGAGTTCAGCCAGCGCACTCGGCCCGAGCGGGTCCGGTTCCACACCCGAGCACGAACTCACCTCTGTCCTGCTCTCCCCCAGGTTTTGCACTGACTGCAAGAACAAGGTTCTCCGTGCTTACAACATCCTGATCGGGGAGCTGGACTGCAGCAAGGAGAAGGGCTACTGTGCTGCCCTGTACGAGGGGCTGCGCTGCTGCCCCCACGAGCGGCACATCCACGTGTGCTGCGAGACCGACTTCATCGCCCACCTCCTGGGGAGGGCTGAGCCCGAGTTCGCAGGAGGGTATGAGTATGTAATTGGCTAGAGTGGGCTATCTAGCGCTTTGCTTCTTTATTTTATTCCTCAATGTCTTTTGCCAAAGTGATTTTTTGCCTCCCCTGCTGCCTAATGAACTTTGTGACTGTGAATATTCGTCCCGGAGTAGATTTTAGAGACGGCGCTTCAAAGGAGCCGAGGTTTCGCCTGTGCTTTTTTGACTTTAAAGTGCATTTAAAGGTGGAAACTGCCAAGTGTCTTCTAGTTGGTTGTGCACTGCTTGTCGTTGGAGGTGTTTGGATATGCGAAATAGAAAGAGAGCCTTGGTTGACAGTTGTGCCAAATGCCAAGTGTTCAGTTTAATTTTGTTGCCATTTGTAAATTACAGTAATTTCTGAAAGGTTTTTAAGCATTTTAAAGTCTCCCAATGAGAAGTACAATTCTGAGCTCCATCATACAATGGTTTGGGTTGGAAGGGACATAAAGACCATCTAGTTCCAACCCCAGTAGATTTAACTTTCAATCATAACTGTAATTAGGAGGGCAAATCTTTTTATAATGATTTTCCCCCCTAATTAGATAATAAATCTATTATCCATCAATCTGTTTAATTTATAATGGACAGATTAATACTGAAATGTTTTACTTTGAACGGTAAGTAATGTATAAACTTAGGTGTGTATTTACTCAACTTCAGTTGGCTGATGGTGAAACATTTGCTGCAAGCTTCCTCCAAATTTTAGGAAACAAAAAAACGCATGAAAACTACTGATGCCTCTTAGTAAGAGCAGGGACTGATGTGGTGACACCTGAAGTGAGAGGTGGGAAGGCACAGAGCTGTTTTAGCAGCACAGTGAGCACATCAGGAGCTCAGTGGTGCCTTTGACCTGGTCCTTTCTATTTTGCATCCGCATGCAGCCCAGCAGATCCCCAGTGAGCAGCTGTCCATGCAAACATACCTGCACTTGGCCACAAAGAACACACGTCAGCCACTGCTTTGATCTCTTGGTTGGCTTCCAGCCCCTTTAACTGTGCTGTGCTTTGGTTGCCCTCCTCTGCAGACGGAGAGAAAGGCACGCCAAGACAATAGACATAGCCCAGGAGGAGGTGCTGACCTGCCTGGGCATCCACCTCTACGAGAGGTTGCACCGGATCTGGCAGAAGCTGCGGGCGGAGGAGCAGACGTGGCAGATGCTCTTCTACTTGGGGGTGGATGCTTTGCGCAAAAGCTTCGAGGTAAAAATCCACCCTTGTCCAACTCTAGCCCTTCTCCATTTTCACTACAGCTCTTCTTGATGCTTTCTGCTGGAAATGGGCTGGAAGGAGCCCCTCGGGGGGTTGCAGTGGGGCCGTTGTTGAGTTGGGTGGTGTTCTGTGCACAGGTATCTGTGCTGGGTTCTGATGTGAAATCTGGGATAGAAAAGACTTGAGGCTTGTTTTTACTTTCAGGCTGTGTGTTAAAGTACACTGAGCCCTCTGTGGTTTTACTTCACAGTTGTTTCTGTGTTTTTCTACCTGATGATATTTAAAATACCTCAGGCTACAGCAGTTTTTATTTGGTTTATGAGTGAAAACGGAGGATGTGCTTTTGAATTACAAACATGATTAACTCTTGCACTCCACGTGTTCCAAATGCACTCTAATCCTGTGGGATCTTCAGCTTCAGACAGAACTGTGCAGCTCCTTCAACATATGTCAATATTTTATTTCCTCTTTGGCATGACAGAGTTTTTTTGTGATTTTTATCTTCCATTCATCATGACTGTTCTTTCTAAAAACTCCCAAAACATCAGACAAGGGGGAAGAAAATCAATTTGGAAACGATCACAGTGGGACCCAAACCCAGTTAATTCTTGAAAATATTTTACAAGGAGTTGTTTTTAAAAACAACTTACAGTGTTATGGAAGTGACATTGAACTGAGAATGCTTTGGCATTCCTGTCAGGTTTTGTCTTGGTGGGCTTATAATCCAGTAAAGTTGAAAATCCATTGACATTTTAGAACTCAGGGAATTATACTGGCATGCAAGGATGATCATCAGAGTATCTACCAAGAAAACAGATCCAAAAATGCATTAAAATCCACAACTTTACACTGAAAATTGTGATTCTGGGCCAAAAATGAAACACAGAGCTGCTCATCCAGTCAATAGTTGTGTTGCTGTGACTTTGTTACTGGCTGTTTTCCTTCTCCTTTTTTTATAAATGTAAAAGCTTGACTTGTGATAACTTCTATAAATAGATCTAACCTCTTATAAACAGATGGCTGTGGAAAAAGTGCAGGGTATTAGTCGATTGGAACAGCTCTGTGAAGAATTTTCAGAAGAAGAAAGAGTGAGAGAACTCAAACAAGAGAAGAAACGCCAAAAACGGAAGAACAGACGGAAAAATAAGTGTGTGTGTGAGATCCCTGCTCCTCTGCAGGCAACAGAAGAGAAGGAGATCAATCAGGCAAAGGTAAGCAGGGCTTTCAGGTGCTTCATTCATCAGCTCACTGTTCCATGGTAGGATTGTTGAGAGGTTTTTACTGTGTTTTGGGAACTAGTTTTGCTCACTGGTGGAATTTAATACTTATTCAGGTTATTACAGTCTTCTTGATTGACTGAGTAAGTGCAGGTTATTATTCAGGATGTGTTGACTGAACTTAGTTGGCTGATTGTAGGTCAGATTATTGTGGTGGAAGTAGTTGGTTGGGATTTTGTTTAGTTGTCTTGTATTTGTTGTGAGGAATTTAAGCAATGCTGTTATCAGTCAGTGCCAGCTGTTTTTTTCTTGGGAAGGAATATCCTTTGCAAAGTTGTTTTCAGTGCCTGCAAGTGTGTTCTGTTTCTGTTTTAAGGAGAACTCAAACTTCACAGAAAGCAGTTGCAAAGCCTGTGGTAGCACTGAAGAAGCCAACAACTGTGTAGAAGTAATTGTTACTAATGAAAGCACCTCTTGCACTTGTCCTAGTAGTGGTACCCTATTAGGTTCACCTAAAATCAAGAAAGGTATGTTAAATGTTACTATTTTTCATTTCAAAAAACATGTGCTGTTTATGGGGTAAACAGTGGTCACCTATTCTTAAAAAGAATTGAGTTTTTTTGAGAAATGGTCTAATGGAAGTTTCCCTTGATCCAGTGGAAAGTGTCCCTGCCCGTGACTGAAAGGTGGAATGAGATGATTTTTTAAGGGCCCTTCCAACCCAAACCAGTCTGGGATTCTATGAATTCTCTTCTTCAGTTGTGCCTCTACAAGAACATGCAGCAGTTCCTGTAGATGACAGTGATTTTTGGCTTTGCCTCAGGTTTATCTCCACACTGTACTGGCAGTGACTGTGGCTATTCCTCGAGCATGGAGGGCAGTGAAACGGGGTCTCGGGAGGGCTCAGATGTGGCCTGCACTGAGGGCATCTGCAACCACGATGAAAATGGTAGGTTTGGGAAGCATATAATAATGCTTTAGTATTGTCACACTGCAGTATCTGAGAAGGAACTTTCCCTGTCCTCTTTGCAGGAGATGATCCCTGTGTCCATCGCTGTGACGACAAGGAGGAGGATGGAGACAGTTGTGTGGAATGCTGGGCTAATGCAGAAGAGAACAACACAAAAGGCAAAAATAAAAAGAAGAAAAAGAAAAGTAAAGCCTTGAAGTGTGAGAATGACCACGTAAGGAACATGGCTCTGCCAGATGCTTCTCTAAATGCTTACATTTGAAAGTAGTTACAGAAGGATTTGGAATTTCAGTTGTGGCTAGTGCTGAAAACGGGGTGACAGAGATCTCCTGTTGCTTCTCCATCTGAGTTTGGAGTTGAGGTCCCTCCTGGAGTAGCTTGTGGTGGAAGAAGTGTGTTTATGTGCAGTTCTTCTCACTTCCCAGTGCATTAATGTGCCATCCATGCCCCATCTCAGGCAAACACTCCAAAGTCCCTGTCCTTGCTCTCCTTTGAACTTTCCCTCTTTCCCACCTGAAACCTCAACATTCCATATTTACCACTGCTGGTGTAGCTCATTCCAGGCTGTTTTCCATTTTAGATTCAGAAGCTTGGAAGCTGTCTGGCAGATCCAGGTACCAGAGAGACCTCAGGGAATCTCACGCACACAGAGTTCCATCGCGACAAGACCAAAGAGACACACTCTGAAAGCTGCTGCAGCGCAGAGAAAAGCCCCCAGCAGTTGCCTTGGTTTGAGCATATGAAAAACGTGTCACAGTTTGCAGAACCTACAGAAATGTCACTCGTTCCTGATACTGGAAAAGGTGCCAAAAGCTTAGTGGAACTCCTTGTAAGTAATGCCTGCCTTGGAATTTTAGGTTGTAGCTGCTTTTTAGGTCCTTGTGAGGGGGGTGTGGGTGGGGCTTAGAACCCACTGAGGAAATGTTGAACTAAGGCTCCCATTGTTTAGTTTGTTTGCCTTGTGCACGTTCCCTGGAAAGTTTATAACTGAAATACTTTGCAGAGGAGGAGAAATTGTCGCTGGAATGCAATGGCAGAACTTGTGTTGTAAGTGTTCATTGTGAAGGATTGCATTATTCCATAACATGAAGTGTGGGCATTATTGCTGCCTTCAGGTCTTGAATGTTACTTCCCACTGCTGGCTTCTTGGACAACGTTCTTGTATCATTGTCTCCTTTCCTTCTCCTCCCCCTTTCCTTTTTCTTTCCTTCTCCTTTTTTTATCTCCCCCCCCTCCCTTTTTTTTTTCCTTCCTCTTCCTTTCCCCCTGTTTTTCCCCTTAAAACCTCCAACAGAAATTACTCTTTTCCCATGATAATATGCAAAGTCAGGCTTTTTCAGATCGATTTCCTGACTGTATTGGCTGCCTCCCACCCCAAAACCAGCAGACCCCCCTGTGTGAGCCAGGTGGATGAGGCAGCTGGGCCTTGGTGCTGTGGTGACAGGAAGGCTGCATCTGCCCTCACAGCACCTGCAGCCAGGTGGGAGCTCTGAAGTGCCTCTTCTCCTTTGCAGGACGAGTCCGAGTGCACATCTGATGAGGAACTGTTCATCTCCCAGGATGAAATCCAGTCCTTCATGGCAAACAACAAGTCTTTCTACAGCAACCGAGAGCAGTACCGGCAGCACCTGAAGGAGAAGTTCAACAAGTACTGTCGCCTCAACGATCACAAGGGGCCTGTCTGCAACAGCTGGCTGGCAACAGCTGGAGCCAACTGAAGCCAGGCCAGCTGCTGTGTCTGTCACTGAAACTCGAGATGACTACTGCGCCTTCTCCTTCCAAACTTAATTTAGTGACTTACGGCAAAATTTTATCTTAAATTAATGTGATTCTTTTTTTCTTGTTTTTTTTTTTTTTCTTTGGGGGGGGAGGCTGGTGGAGGTGATTTCCTTAATTTTGTTCTTTCTCCAGGCTTGTATCTTTAGTTGAGTAGCTGTGCAAGCCTCTCTTCTAATTTAAGCCATCTCTTTTCATTCAATGTTTCTCTTCCTGTGAGACTTACAAAAAAGCAAACTAGTGGCAAAGTAATGTTGTACCTATAATTCTGTACAGAATGACAAGGAGCTGAATATAAGATTTTACAAAGTAGACATCCATTTGCAAAATGTTTTGGATGTAATATGTTAAAGCGCAATGTGCAAAATTTAAATAAAGAATATTTATTAATATGCATAGTAAAAGTGGGTGTCTATATTTGTACTCTCAGCACTCCTTCCCAGCAGGCTCAGTTCCCACTGGTCAGGTGGATAACTAGGGAGGTGGGTGTAAGGTGAGGAAACCTGGCCTGGGAAAGGACAGATCCTTGGAAACCAGCATGCCAAACTCTGTGTATGTGCCCTGATGTGTGGCTTGGAGATTGTGGGGTCATTGCCAGAGCAGTGGGGGTCTGTGCTAGCCTGGCACACTCGTCATCAGGCTTCCAGGCCCTGGGCTGAGGTATCCTCGTGGAGCTGGCAGAGGTGGTTCTGAGGGATGTGCTGTGTAAATCCTGCTGTCATAGCTGTGCCCAAGGGTGAGGGGATTTGTTTGGAGGGTGCAGCCTGGGCCGTTTTGGGGGCTCACTGCCCCGTTTGGAACAGAGAGAATCATCAAATCCCAACCCTTTAATTAATTAAATATCCGTACTTCTATTTCAATTAATCCATCTTCACGAGTTTTTGGGAATGGCTCAAGCCCCCATAGCTCTTGGCAGAGGGATGACACCACTTCCCAGAGGTGCTCTGCCCTCTCTTCTCTCCACACCCATTTTCTCTCCCCGCTCCGTGTTTGTTTGCTGGCTCACTGCTCCTTCCCAGGGCTCTGCCTTTCCAGGATGCTCAGCCTTTTGCCACCCCCAACCCCCTTCCACGACCGCTCCCCTCTCCCCGTGAGCGCGGAAAACCCGCGATCCCTCCCCTTCCCCACCCTCGTGCCGAGCCCCCGCGCACTCATCGCTGCCCCGGGGCGTGTCCCTGGGCGTGTCCGTGTCCCTGGGCGTGCCCGTGGGCGTGTTCCGTGGGGCGGGCGGTGCATTGTGCGCGGCGGCGGCGGCGGCGGGGCCGGGCCGGGGCCATGGAGCGCTGGACCGGCCGCGTCGCGCTGGTCACCGGCGCCTCCGTGGGCATCGGCGCGGCCGTGGCGAGGGCGCTGGTGCAGCACGGCATGAAGGTGGTGGGATGCGCCCGCAGCGTCGATAAGATCGAGGTACCGGCAGCGGGGCGGGGGCTTGGCCGCCTCCCCCACGAGGCCGCGGGGCCGGAGCGGGAGCGGAGCGGGGTCGGAGCGGGGCCGGCACGACGCGGGTGATGCCGGAGCGCTCCCGGCCGCCTCCTCCCGCCGTCCGTCCCCNGTTAAAAATAGCACGGAGCGGGAACGGGCTGCGGGGCCCCTTCAGCCCCTCGGGGATGCGGCCGTTTGGGAGACAGGACGTTTTTAGGACTTAGGGATAAAAGAAGGTTTCAGTCCCCTGTGAGGAGCATCCTGAGAGCCGCGTCAAGAACGTCACGCCTTGGCTTGAAAATAAAGATGCTTAAAAGGAGTGTTTTCTTCTAGCCGTTGTTGTAGTGGGATGCGTTTGTCAGCTCTTGCCTTGCAATGGCACGAGGTAAAGCTTATTTGCTATTTAAGAAGTTCCCTCTGAGGTAGGAAATAAGTTGTAGTCAGCTTAAATATTGCCATCCTGGTTGGTTGGTGCTTCCTGAGCCGAGGAGCTGTACAACTCGCAGGTTTTGTGTTTCCTTAGCCAAGGCGATAAGGATTCACTCGGCACAGCTGACTGCACTAAGAATAAACTGTCCAGAACTCATGGAAACCAAGGCTTGGCATTGGAGGTGCTGCTCAGGGGGGTTAAGTACAGAAACTCTTGGAAGAAACCAAACTTTTCAGCTTTTTCATTGTGAATCAGAAAGACGCCACTTGCAGAGAGGAGAAAACACACGGACCTGACTCAGTGAGCTGTGTCCTTTGGAGTTCGTTTCTAATTTTGGGCTTCCCAGCGTTTTGGTAGTGTGGTTTGCAGGGAAAGCTGAGCTCTCCAAAGGCTTTTCCCACGTGCAGCTGCTGGTGTTTAATGTGCTGCCGCAGCCTGGGAAGCTCCTGGAGCCCCACGGTGCCTGGCAGAGGATGCTCTAAAGGATGTTGTTGTTTCCCGTTCCCCTCCTAAAAAGGACAGAAAAGTTATTTCCAACACTGCTGTTTCCAATAGCGCCCTTTCCTTGGATTTAGTTTTGGAATCTCTTCACTTGGTAAAGAAATCAGTGAAATTTGTATTTTCCTTCGGTGCTGCAGAGGAGTTTCCTCCCTTTCTGAACCTTTTCTGGCCAAAACGCAGCATGGATTTCAGAACAGGCATTCCCGTGAAGGCTTTGCCTTTTTATTCGAATCTGCACCGGGAGTAGGTGGGGCTGTATTGATGATTTCTCAGCTTGCATGGGGGGCACAGGTGCTGAGCAGTGCTGGCTGCTCACCCCCCCAATCTCTTGCCGTGTTTCAGAAACCCGTGTTCTCACAGCAGCTGATGTTTGTCCCTGTTTCCTCCCTCTTCCCACCCTCCCTGGGACCGAAGTGTGTCTGCAGTGTGCTGTCATTTGTTTTGGTGGGTGTCTGGACTGTGTTTTGCTCCGTTGCTATTCTGGGTTTATTTATTGTGAAGCGTGTTTCCTTAACGAGGACAATCCCGGCAGCGCTGCCTGCTCGGGAAGGGGAAGGTGGTGGAGCATGAGGTGACCCGGGGTCACTCTGGGAACAGGTCCATCACCTCGGCCTGGCTGCCAGGGACACTGTGGCAGCACAGATGGGGCTTTGTACCAACTCCATGCTTTGAATGAGAACTAAACTCTCCTCCAGGAGCTTCACCTGGAGGCTTTTCCTTTAAAAGGAAAGACGCTCAGGCTTTTGGGGCTATTGATCTGCTTGGGATTTTGGAGGTGGCTGTTGGAAGCCACATGGAGGAGCAGGAGGTGGTGTGGGTGTGGGATGACCGTGCTGGCACTGTGGGTGATGCCAGGCCCCATCTCTGCAGCTGCCCCAGGGTTCCTGCCTGCTGGAAAGGTGTTGGATGCTCCAGGCAGGAGGAAGGAAACGGGAAGGGCTGTGCCATGAGAGCCCAGTGAGTGTGTTATTACCTTGGTTGGTTATTGTATAACCAGAGCCATCCACAGCCTCCACTCCTCTGTTCTCCCCGGCTGCTGATTTCCCAAGTCTCTGTGAGGTGGGAGCAGGAGGTTGGCATCCCTGCAGGAATCTTTGGTGGGGATTGGAGGGATTCTCTGGTTTGGGGAGGAAGGGGCAGGATGTCCAGGGTTGGAATGTGGTGCTGGAGGGATGAGAGGAGAGGAAAATGAAGGAGCTGAGTGGCTTGGTGTTGCCAGAGCATCCATAGTTCATAGAATCCCAGAATGGTTTGGGTTGGAAGGGACCTTGAAGCCCATCCAGTGCCACCCCCTGCCATGGGCAGGGACACCTCCCACTCTCCCAGGCGGCTCCAACCTGGCCTTGGACACTTGCAGGGATGGAGCAGCCACAGCTTCTCTGGGTGACAAAGTTGCTGCAGGACAAGTCTTGTTGCTGTATTAAAACTGAGTAATTTGATAAATACCATCATGGCTGATGTTGAGAGGAGTGAACCCAGAAAAGCATATCAAGGTAACTTGAAGTGGCAAGGGGGCAAGCACTAGGGTTTAAAAGCAGGAATACAGCTCTCATTTTGTAGCACAAAAGCATCTGTTTTCATCAGTGTTATACACGAGTCACCAATTTTAAGGTAAAATGGCTGGAACCCCTTGGTGGTGTGGTTTTATAGCCTACAGTAAACTGGTGACTGAAAGAGCAGGTTGTCTCCTGGGGATTTAGCTCAGGCAATAAACACTATGTCAAGATTTCTTAATCTCCTGGAAAATCAGATAAGGGCTTGAGGCAAGATAATGAAGGAATTGCAAAGTTCTGGGTTTGGTATTAAGTCTGTGTCCAGTGCTCTTTATTTGACTTTTGAAATAAAAATGCTAGTGGCTTACAAAAACTGCAGAAGTACCTTTTTTTTAATCCTCCCAGTGGCTCAGTTTGCCCTGTTGTCCCTCCTTGCTCACAGGCAGCCTCGTGTTTCCCCACTTGTCCTACTTCTGTGAGTGGAGACTGTGCGTGTGGGTCACCCAACAGTAATAGTCAGACATCGAGGAATGAAATATAATTAAAATGGCTTTATTTTACTTTTGCATGCCAGGAGGTAATTCGGGTTGAAGGCTTGTTTCAAATGCAAAGCCTGGAGGTACTAACAGCTGTCAAGGACTTTCTGGCGCGGTGCTGCCTGAGTGTTTTGTGCTCTTCAGACACCGCCACGCGTTCCAAGTCAGGAGCTTTAATGAAGCAGCCAAGCATTTTTAGCAGCCTGTTAAGGCCAAGCTTTGGGGCAAACTGCTCCCTGGTAGATGGTCACCTTCACAGGGACCCCCTTGCTGGCCACTGGGGTCTCCAGCAGGGAGCTGAGATTTACAGCCAGTCCATCCTGCAGACAAAAGGCAGAGGATCACTCTGATGGCTGCACTACGAGGCTCTTAACTTTCTTCCTCCTGATATTTTCCAGAAATGTAGTATTTAGTGTCTGACTTCTTGCAGCAGCACAAAAAAAGGAGAGTTTCTACATGTTTCCCCTCCCCACCCCAGCTGGCAACTCCCTCTCTGGTCTTTTATTCCATGTGATGTGTAAGTTTTACTTTGCAGGGTTCTTCCCTGGGGTGGGGGAAGGCTTGGGAGGGTTTGTGGTAAGTGTAGGGTCTGGCTAAGAGGTGAGGTAAAGACACTGAGGTGTTCTGTGGCTTTTTTCTTGGAGTGCAGGAAGGTACCAGACAGGGAGCAGCTTTTCCAAAGGCTTTGCAGTTGATGCTGGTATTACACTTTTTTAATAATTAAAATTAATGGAATGTGTTTTTATATTTAGATCTGTAGAGAATGGCAAAAGTGCTGGCAGGAGCCCTGGATCCATGTCATGACCAGGGTGGGTGGGAGATGCTCCAGGTGGGACAGTCCCACCTGCTTCAGGTCAGGCAGCACCTGATGCTGCCACGCTAGAACCTTCCAGCAGCTCGTTCATTCCCTGGATACCTTGTTCTAGTGCGGCCAGGGACATCATGGATGTTGTGTTCTAAAAGAAAAGGGTTGCTTTCTTTCACTCTTTTGTTGGAGTGTGCAGATTGAGCTGTGCAGGAAGCAATAAATGTGGTTTGAGATACAAGGTTTAACCAATTCATTGCAACGCCTTCGTGACAGGTATTGATCAAAGGTAACATTTATAACCAGGGACTGCTTTGTCAAGGTTAGATCTTGCTGGGGAAACAGCCTTTGATAAGCTGAGCTATTGATTGCAGGCTCGAGCAGTCCAATCTCTGAAGAGGGCCGTGCTCTCTTCCATAAGTGCCATGGCCACGTGGGAGGAGGAGGAGGAAGGAGCTGAGCCTTCCTCGTGGGATCTGAGCATCCTGAGCAGCCATTCTCTGGTCCCTTCCACCCATCCCAGGCAAAAGGTGCAAGGGAAGCTCTGGACCCCTTCCATACTTCGAGGGGGTTAATTAACAGCTGATTGTTTCATGGTGTGTGAATATGGTTTTAATTACTTTCACATAGATCATGCTGATGGCTGGAGGTCACCTGGTTACATTTTGGCCTCCCCCTGTGGGTGTCTGTCCCTGGGGTGGAGCTGTGGATGTCCCTGCAGTGCCAGGTGTCCCTGTGCCCCACAGCCAGGGATGGGTTTCATGGGGTGTTCCCAAAAACACAGGTTTCACCACTCTTGAGGTAGGAGGGGCAGTTTCAGGCAGAATAATCCCAAGGTATGGTCTCTATGTAATGAATGACCTTCAGAATCTCCTTGACCTCTGGAAGGGCTTGTTTTGTGTTTGACAAGGCCTTGCCTCAGGGATGGTGGGTACTTAAGGCCTCTCAGGTGCTTTTATGGCCACTTGTCCCTGACCAGATCCTTTTCTGATAAACAGGAGAGATCCCATAATTGCTGTCCTGAGTGGTGGGAACAAATGCTCAGCTTTTCCTATGGTTTTCCTCAGCCTTGACGCTCAGGAGGCACATGGGGGAAGGGCTGGTTTTAAACCAGGTTGGATTCATCCACTTTCTCCCCCAAAATATGCTTTGAGAAGGTATTATTGCAGCAGCCCCCTCTTCTCTACTCCTCTGTTCCACTGGGCTTTGCAATAGAGCAGCAACACCAGAGAATGTCGTGCTCACAGCCCTAAAAATGACTAATAGCTGAGACTTTCCTGGGATTTTGAAGATGGGATGTGGTCTGCCTCTGCTTTGCTGTGCTACAAGGCAGGTCCTGTAGCTGTCTCGTGCCTCAGTTTCCCCCTGTAAAACCTGGCAGCCGCCCTGGGAAGGTGGGAGGGCAGTGCTTGGACAGAAAGCTGTGTTTTGGATTTATAGAGAGTTGCCTGGGGCAGGGGGGCTCTGAACACAGCTGGCACAGTGTTAGGGAGAAAAATACCACGGTGGTTTTCCCGGGGCCTGTTCATAGTTTAAGCTCTGCAGAAAGCAGTGGCAGTGCTGAGGTCCAGCTTTAACCCTCATCCTGCCACATTCCATGTGGGAATGCCGATTTCCTGGCTGGCAATATCGTTATTTGCCCCAGGAAGGTTTGTGCCCACCCTGGCTCTGTGAAAGGGCAGCAGAGGACCTGTGGTGTTGCTCCTCCAGCCAGACTTTTGTCCCCATTCGGCTCCCCCAGATGAGCTGCAGCTCTGCCCAGTTTAGCTGGGATTAGCAGTGGCGTGGCGGTGAGCGGGGCTGGCGCTGGGACAGATGTTGGATCACGGTCCCTGCAGCTGGAGGCCATGGAAGTGCTAATCCCTAATCCCGGCTGCCTCTGCTGTGGCCCTGGTGTGGGAGCCCTCGTGGCTCCTGTCCATGGGCTGTAAATGTGGGGTGGGTTAAAATTCAGGACCCATCACCTGAATTTTGGAGCTGGGGCGCTCTGGGAGCCAGTGGGGGGAGGCCCACACCCCTCCTGGCCTGTGTTAATCTGCCTTTTCAGAGAGGATTCCTCGGGATTACACGGGTGCAGGCCGGGAGCCCATGGGACACAGCGGTGCTCCCGCCTGCCCTCGCTGCTGTGGGATGGAAGGATGGGAAAACACCCACCTCTGGAGAAGAGACAGGGCCACACCGAGGGGTGTTGGGAGGAGAAGAGGCTGATCTTGTGGGGTGACACTGGGGGACCTGCTGTCCTGGTACCTGTGGTGCAGCTCTGGGGGGACAGCGGGGCTCACACCCAGGGGGGCTCTGTCCAGCTCTGTTGGTGTGTGGATGGATCTTCTGGGACCCCCCAGCTCGGAGCTCACTGGTGGGTTGTCATCTGCTGCTGCTTTGTTGGGATGGTGGGGCTGGGAGAGGAGAAGCCCCTCAGTGGGTTTGTGTCAGCTGGGGGTGAGTCCTCAGGAGCACTCCCAAGTGTTACCCTGTACTGTGGGTGTTATACCCAGTTATTTATGTTCCTCAGGGTGGGTATGGTCTGGCCATCACACCTTCAATCCTCAGGGTATCACTGGTTTCCATGATCACACCTAAGAACTTCAGGCCATCGCTGGGCGCCTCAGGCCTTCCCTGCTGCCGGATCGGGTTTGACTTCATGAAAATAAACCCTTTTCCCCCGCTCCCTGCGTGCAGTGGGGGTGGGGATGACACACGAGGCATGTGGTGTGAGCTGAGGGTGTCAGGCTGACGCTGTGCCCTCCGAGTTGTGTTTGCAGGTTGCCTTGGAAATCCGCCGGCGGAGCGGGCGTCCATCCAGGCGGTGCCGCGGGGACCATCGGCTCCGCTCCGTGCGGCCTCTCGGGAGTGTTGGGGCAACTCTGGACGCTGCCAAGGGCTGCTGGAGCACCAGGAGATGCCAGACAGTGGCTGCAGCCTTCAGCAGAGCGTTGGGGCTGTCGCAGGGTGGGAGGGAAGCGTATCCGTGCCGGGCTGGGGGAGGGGGGGGGATCCTGCGTTGTGCTCCTGTGGGGCTGGTTTTAGGACAGCTGTGGCTCAGAGTAAGGCAGAGATATTGCTCTAATGAGCTGTCATCGGGCAGCAGCGTTTCCTCCTCCTCCTCCTCCTCCCCCACGCCAGCCTCTAGCTACGAGATCTGAGCAAGCAGGGAAGAAATAAAAGCGCCTTCAGCCTTGACGTGAGGAGCGATGGTGTGAGTGCCTTAAGGTAGCAGGGACCTCCAGGACAGCTGGGCTCCTGTGTGTGGAAATGGAACGTGAAGGGAGCTAGGAAAAACATGATCTTGGATGTTCAACTGCTGAGGAAGTGCAGGGAGCAGAGAGGGCTTGGAAAAGAGCAGCGTGAGTCTGGAGCAGGCTGGGAGGACAGCTCCCAGCTCTGGGAAGATGAGATTGCTCAACCAGACCCTGTTTGGCAGGAGTGGCTCCCGGTGCCTGGGAAGAAATGTGAAGTAATATTTAGCCTTGGATCATACATGAGCCAAAAGCCCCAGGTACCCACAGCTCTAGGAGGGGGTCAGTGGGATTATCTCCATTTCACAGTGAGGACACAGCTCTGGATCTTGCCCGTGGTGCAGAGCACTGTGGAAATAAACCTCAGTCTGGTGCTTTATTCACTGTACATCTCTTCCTCTGTTATGCTGTTGTACTGTTATTAAATCTTAATTAAAAGAAGCTTCAAACTTGCCAATCAGTGAAATGAAAGGGTTTGTAAGACCCCAGTTTTCTTCCACAGCTGCGATGCCGTTCATTAGGATTTTTCCCCATCATTTCCTTTAGATAACAAAAGTAATTGGGGTGACTTTGGTGCTTTTCCAGTTGGTTTCTAGGTGCAGTTCTGTATTTAAGCACAAGCTCAGTCAGTAGGACGCAAGTAGCTGTGATGAATGGCAGGTTAGATTAAAAATTACCTAATGGTTTCTCCTGGCTTTAATCTCTCTGAACTAAATGTGTCTGAAGTTAATGGGATAGTTTGCCAAATAAAGCCCTTTGTGACTTTTCTTTTTTGTGTTCCTCTCCTTAAGAGTGCCTTTACATTTTTATATCAATTAATTTTATAAAACCATTTTACCAAGACCGAATGTAAATGCAAGGCACTGTGCCAGTTTTAAAGTGTTGTATGTACAAAGAGCATTAACCCCTTCTGGGGAGAACTGGTGGAGCCTTAACATATCAAAACCATCCCATAAATTCAGACTGGATAGTACATCAGATTTGCAAGGGTTAGGGTTTGCATCCATGGCAGGTTAAATGTTTTAACACACAGACTGTCTGTGAGTTGCTTATCCCAGTTTGTACCAGGAGCACCTGGCTGCCCCATTTCCAAGCATCCAGAGATAATGGTGGGTACAGAGGTGCTGGAAGTGTCCAAGGCCAGGTTGGATGGAGCTTGGAGCAACCTGGGATAGTGGAAGATGTCCCTCCCCGTGGCAAGGGGATTGGAACTGGATGGTCTTTAAGGTCCCTTCCCACCCAACCCATTCTGTGATTCTATGCTTAGGTTTTTATTGCAGATTTTCACCTCCAGCTGCTGGGGGCTCACTGGCCTCCTCTGTATTGGTGTCACATTACATGGTCACTCTTAAATTCTTGATGAAATCTGGCAAGCCGCCTTTTTTCCTTTCCTCCTTAAGCATGGTGTGCTCAAAGTGAAATGAGAATTAATTGAGTGACTTAAAGGTTGCTGTGAAAAAAAATACTGCAAGCTCCATAATGCAGAGAGTTGCTTTTCATGAGTCTCTTGCAAACTTGGCTGCAGTCTGATGTTTCTTTGAAGAGCCTGTGATGACTCTTTATCTGTAGATGGTTGAAGCACGTTCAGCTCCCCTGGATGTCAGTGGTGTTCAGCACTTTGTTTTCAAAGAGAATTTGTTAACACAAGTGTAGCCTGAGAGATGAAAGGATCCGTGTTGAGTCTTGTTTGAGGCAGCGAGACACGAGACAGGAAAAGAGGGATTTGAGAGAGATTTGATTTCTCTGGTCAGTCGTGACAGAGGAGCCTTTTCCCCGAGGGAGAAAGACCTTTCTCTTGGTGTTGCTGGAGACTGACTGGGAAAACAGGGTGGGCAGCTCCAGCACCACAGTGCTGTCCAGAGCACACAGGACGGAATGGATAAGGCTGGAAGGGACCACAGGGGGTTGTGATCCAACCTCCTGCTCAAGCAGGGTCATCCTAGAGCACATGGCACCCCTTGTTTCATCTGCTCCTTCATCTCTGCTGCAGCCTGTGGGCAGTGGGCTGGAGAGAGCCCACTTAATTAGCATTAGAGTGATTCTTCCCATAACCTTGGTGCCAGGTTATGAAGAACGTGGCTGAGGGTCCCTTTGCCCGTTTTCCCCTCTTTTATCTTTGCAGGAACAGGGTCCTATCCCTGGAGTGTTTTAGCACCTTCCAGCAGCCCTTCATACTGCTTTTAATTCTCTAGATGCTGTTCTTGCAGATTCACCCCCCCCCGTCCCCCTACTGCTTTTTTCAAGTGTGTATTCTTGATCTTTGAAAAGAATCTCTATTTCTACTACTATCAGCACAAAATCAACAAGATTGCAGGTAGAGCAGAGTGGAACCAGCCCCAGGAGGGCACAGAGAGGTAGGATTCAGTCCCAGGGGCACCTTTGTTGGGGCAGAGATATTGTCTAGCTCAGCCCAGGCAGAGCTCTCCAGGGACCCTGATGCTGCTGGGAGGGATCGATCTCCGGCATCTCCATCCTCTTCTTGCTTGGTGCTGCGAGAGCAATAATAATCACTCTTGTGTTACTGCAGTGGCCTCCCCCGAACTGGTAACCCGAAAGGAGAGTGGTGTCTGGACCAGAGCTGGGGCCCTGGGCTGGATTTGGCCCGTGGGGTGTGAAAGGTGTGGGTTGCTGGGCAAGGCAAAGCAGAAAAGCTTCGGCTCACTGCTCAGGGACTTGGCCCCACCTCGGTGGGCTCAGCTATCGGGAAACACTGAGAACCATTTAGCAGACAAAGCCACTTGGAGCACAGAGAGGGGTTGCGAGGTCCTGGCGTCTCTGTCCCTCTCCAGGGCGCTGCTCCAAGCCCGGAGCTGTTCCACAGCCGCCTTCATGTGCAATCCCTGTCTGGCGTTCCCTGCTTCCAGCCAGCAGATTCCTCTGCTGGCCTCGCTCCTCCTTTTATGCAAGGCTGTTGAATTGCAGTCCTGAGAATGCGGGGAGGAGCTGGGAGGAGTGGGAAAGGCGCCTGTGGCAGGAGCAGAGCTTTATTGCACCCGCCGAAATGTCGCGGTGGTGACCCCGCCGTGGGCGACGGCGTTCGAGCGATTTTGGTGGACGTTTGTAGGCAGAGTCCATCTCCCCCCCAGGAGCCAGACATCATGTGGCTCTCGCCTGGCGCTGGGAGCCGTCGCTGTCGCTAATGTGACACATCAGAGATGAGATGCTGCTCCTCATTAGCATCAGCGGGTACGGGGCATCCTCCGGAGGATGTGGCCGCAGCATCGCTGACGCGCCCGGGCACAGCGGCTCTTGCCTTGCCTCTGCTGCGCGTCATGCAGTCCGATAAGAGGTCGGGACGTTCGGAATGATTGTTGGTAATGGCTAATGAGGAATGGTCGGGCATGCCGATGTCCTTTGTCCACACGGCAGCCTGGTGCCGGGCGGGATTTATTTGTGTTCTGCCAGCTGCATTTCCTGGGGTGATGGACGAGCACTGAGGGTGTCCTCAAGTTCAATAACGTAAAGGCTGAAGCGCTCAGCCTCTCACGGATATTGATATTTCCTTTTTCTTAATTAGCATGACAATGATTCTTCCCTAGTGCCCGCTTTTAAGCCGGGCTTACACGAAGCCATCCGTGGCTTGTTAGCCCTGAGGTGTGTTCTGAAGGCAATGGCTGGATAAGCTGCTCCAGGAGAAGAGGCTGACGGCTGTTTTCTTCCTTCCCTTCTCTCCCCTAGAAGCTGGCAGCTGAGTGCCAGAGCGCCGGCTACCCGGGGACCCTCATCCCCTACAAGTGTGATCTCTCCAACGAAGAGGAGATCCTGTCCATGTTCTCGGCCATCAAGACCCTCCACCAAGGGGTCGATGTCTGCATCAACAACGCGGGGCTGGCCCGGCCCGAGCCCCTGCTCTCGGGGAGGACGGAGGGCTGGCGGACCATGATAGACGTGAGTAGTGCCACCGAGGGAGGGGCAGCTGGGCCACACCTCTGCTCCTTCTGCCCACCAGGACCGTTGTCCCCTCCTTCCACACCTGCAGAGCTCAGGGTTGGTCTCCCAGCTGGCCTGGCTTTGGGAAGTCGAAAAGCATCCTGCCCTGTGGAGCCTTCACCTCGGAGCGTGGAACGCTCGGTGCTTTGAGCTGGGCTTTCTAAAGGGGGATGTGCCTCACTTTGTTCTTCTTCATTAAAACAGGGAATTGAATGCCAAGAGCTGGCTAATCCTGTTAGTTGTAGCAGCGGGTTGTAAAATGGGCAGATTCTTTTGGGCTTAAAAAGCTGTAATGCTTTTTGTCTTTATAGCTTCGTTTTCTGCCTATAATCTGGTTAGAGCTGGGTGTGAACGAGGCCATTTCATGTGCCAGACTGGGAGTTGTGCAGATTGTCCATCCCATGTCATCCTGGGTCCTCCTGTCCTGAGGTGCTGCTGTGCACCTTTTTGTGACTTTTTCTCATTATGTGATGGCCTTTTTCTGCACATACCAGCGGCAGCCACAGCTGTGGGACCCTGGGGCAGTTTGTGTGACCTTGCAGTGGCCCTTCCTGCTGCTCTCATCAGTGAGGTGCTGAACCAGGAGCTTTTCACTGAGGTGGTTTCCCCTCTTGTGGTGCCTGTAAAAGTTCTCAGAGGAGCAGGAGCAGAACTCATGGCGGCTTATAATCCTTGTGCACCTCCAGCACCTGGGAGAGCTTGTCCTAGTGAAGGGCATGAAGGACTTTTCACACATGTCTGTGTGAAAAGCTGCTCAAAGCTGTAGGCTCAGGGCCAGCCTGTGGACACCGGAGCGAGCCAGGATCTGTCAGCAGCAGCCAGGGGCTGTTCCTCCAGCAGTGGCCTCAGGGGCTGTGTAAGGCAGAACAGAGAGGCACATTGAGGCCTCAGACTCCTGCTGCCAGGGCAAGAACTGCCATATCCTGGCTAATTAAGTTCTTGTTAGGATTTTGGCCCGACTGCCGGCCGCTGTCACTGCAGCCAAAGCAAGTTCAGCTCAGCTTTGTCTGCCCAGCCAGGCTTTTGTGGGTTGCCCAGCCTGGGTCACTGCACAGCCACATCTCCCCAGCCCTGGTTGCCATGGAGTCTTTAAAGAAAATTAAGTGAAGTGTAGCTGAGGCTGAGCTGGTGTTTAGCAGGGCACTGCCTGGCGCTGTCTCGCTGCGAGCCTGGCCCTGGGGGTCACCTGTGCCTTGTGAACCCTCGGCCTGGTCCCTGTGATTGTGTCCTGTGTGGATGTCTCCCTGCATGCTGTGTGTCCCTCCTGCTCCTTTGTCTTTGTTCTTCTCACCTTTTCTTCTTTGTGGGCAGCTTGGGAAGACACGTGGCTTTTCCCAGCTAATGGTTTTTCCACTCTCCATCCTCCCTTCCCTGGCTGCTCAGGAGGAAGTGCTCCCTTTATCTCTTAGGGAGAAAGATTTTGGAGTGGGGTTTGTCCTGTATGAGACATGAACATGCTGTTGTTTATAGTGGCTCAAAGTTTGGAAGCCTGTGGGGTCCCCCCTCCTTGTGGGTGTTGCTTGGGGATGGGGTGGGAGGAGAGGCAAGGTGGTGGTTCCACAGGGACAGCATTAGGAAACCAGACTGGGGGGAATGTTTTATTCCCAGAGGTGATCTGTACAGCTCTATCCACTCTCATTGCTTGGCAAAAATGCTGTTGTAGCACTGGGAGCAGCCTGAGACACCCGAGATTTCTTCCTTTCCTCTCACCACCCTGCCCAGCAGCTGGAGGGTTTGCTCTTGGTTTCTGTGTAATTGGGTAACCCTCACCCCTTTAGTGCAAAGGTGGAGCCCTGGGATGCTCCAGAGCCAAAGGCTTCACCCACCTCAGCCTGGGCAGCCTGACAGGTCTGGACTTTGCTTTTCATCTTGCTGGTAAGAGGTAGAAATAGCTCAGGGTTTTTCTTTTTGTTGTGGGCTCCTGTTTTGTGGCTGCAACCTCCCTGCTTGGAAATCTCTCCAAGCTCTGCAAGCACTGGCATGGCAGCAGGTTTGGGGAGGGGTCAGCAGTGACAGCTCTCCCTGCTGTGCCATGCCAGCCCCAGGGAAATGCTTGCCAGGCTCATTCCTCTCAGGGGTAGGGAAGGTTGCCAGTGCCTTTTATGGGCCACTGGGCTTTGCAAGAGCTGTGTGGGAGCAGGGAGGCTTCTTCCAAAGAATTCTTGGAGAAAGGTGTTAGAGAGCAGCATGGTTTGAGATGCTGTTGGAGAGTCCCAGTGCACTTCTGGGCTGCAAGATGGGAAAAGTTTCTAAACAGCCATCAATCTATTGATTTAGGAGACATTAGGCCCTTAAATTAAAGGCATTTTTTCCTTTTTGGTAAATTGATTTTTGTTTCCATGCATTTTTTATGAGCTTTGAGGTTTTGTCTCCTTTCAGGCTCCTCTCTCAGTATCCTTGTTCTTGCTATACATGTAACAGTCAAAGCCATGTTATCATTTACTTATTCCTCTTTTTTTCTTTTATTGTTCCAGTTCCTTATTATCTGGTGTTTATTCCCAAGGGGGAAGCTGCTTCTCCCTGTGCTGCAGGAGTCTGATGTGAGGAACTGTGGATAATTTACAGCAGCACAGAGCCCAGCATTGCAGCCAGGGAATTCAGTGTGGGAGCAGGAGGGAACGTGTTAACCTCAGGCAGGTTCTGAGCCCACCATCTCTTGGTTCACAGCTTCCCCCATTTTCTCACTTATTTATGAGGTTGTGCTTGACATGAGGCTGGAGCAAAGTCCTCCAGCCATCCCTGATCTACCCAGGAGGAGCTGGGGCTGGGTGTGTGTACACACTGACTCCAGGCTCTGGGGCTTGAACAGCTCCTTCACAATTTACCTACTGACCTTTAGAGCCAGGAATTCAGGCTGAACTTTCCATTTGCACTGTTCACAGCACAAAGGACTGCAGCACATCCTCTCACTCCTCTAGACACTAAATGGCTTTGATTCTTCTTGGCATTATTCATTGACCAGCCAGGCTCTGCTCTTCTTGCTTTCATAAACCATCTGTGCAGAGATATGTTTTCTATAACCTGTGTTTTTCCATGTGTGCTTTGCAGCTGGGATACATATTTTGATGCCTGAAAAGGCTGATTCTGGGAAGTGAAATGCTCAGCACTTCTAGGAACAGGATCTTTTGTGTTCTTCTGACATGGCAATTGGAACTTGTTAATTACTAGAAAGTGTGGTGTCATTATTTCTGTTGCATGAGCACATGGGGCAGTCCCAGACCTCCTGTCTGCTGCAGGGTGCAGGTGTGTTAGTCACCCTTGCTGAGAGACCTTTGAACTTTTCCTTCTTAAAATAGGAACCAGGCAGAAAAATGTCTGGTGCATATTGGTAACAACAGCCTCACAATGATACAGCCCTAAGACCTGCTCATTTACCAGTCATGTTTCTAGGTTCCTGAGTGTCTGTTCCACATTTTGAAGTAGGATTTCATCCCAAAATCCAGTAGGAAAAGGCAGGGAGGCAATCCCAGCTCAGCTGCCTTCCAGCCAGTTGTTTTGGTTTACTGTGGGGTTTTTTCATATGGGTTTTGGACTTTCCCATGTGGCTGTTGATTATTGTCTTGCTTTGCCAGTAGCTGTTGAAATGTTGTAACTCAGCCCACGAAAGGAATGGCTGCTCAGTGAGTCACAGCTCGAGCTGGGCTCAGGCTTTGGGCTGATGTTACCCTCTAGTGGCCTGTGGAGATGGAATTGGGGAGGGACTGCTCCAAAAATGTGGTGCCTGGTGGGTTTGGGGTGTCCTGGGGCAGGGAGGGGAGCAGGGATGTTAATTGTCACAGAAACAGTTGCCCTGACCCATGTCCAAAAGGACTGGCTCCCCACTGGTTCATGCATCAGGCTGGAGGGGGTTACTCCTGCTTTCCCTGACCTTGCTGTGAAATCCCAAAGTCTGCACATGCAGTGCCTGGGCTCTGCTCCAGTGCTGAGAGGCCACTTCTGCTGCCATGTCTGCCCATTTGCTTCCTTGCACAGCCCAGGTAACTTCCCTGGCACCAGGTTGGGGATGTATCTCCACAGTTGCAGCTTTGGTGGCTGTGATGTCTGGCCGTGACCAAAGTGCACTTGGATGAGGATGACGACTCTGCTTGTGTTGCCTGGGTACTCCCACAAGCACATAAACACACTCTTTATCTATGGCCAAGACAAAACCCACAGGCCTGGCCCCTGGTAATGAATAGGAAATAAGGACCAAGGCAAAAGCAGTGACCGTAAGATCCTTCAGCTGACCCCACTCGTCTTTGTGTGCTCTCAGTAATTGGATCTCTCAGCTCCATCCCTTTCTGCCTCTCACTTTCTGGTCCCCAAACCACTGTTTCTCTCTTGCCTGTCTTTTTGTGCCAGCAAGTCTTATTTACTCTGCCCCCTTCTTGTTTCTCAGTTTCCCAGTGATGACCTCCAGCCCTCTCCTCTATCTGTCCCTCGCTGTCCGTGGCCTTGTTCCTGATGCTCCACTTGTTTGTAGTTGTACCTGCCTTCTGATTCATCGGGACTTCAGTTCTTCCTGCATGTTTCATTCACAGCAGTGTGTTTAGACCTGTCTGGGCTGCTCATTTAGTTGGCAAAGTGATGCTGTTAGGTAGGACCTGCCAGGGTGTCCTGCCTTGGGATGGTCTCATCCTTTGTAGAGGCCTTCAGCAAACACTTTCAGCCAGTCTTCTCAATCTAACCACTATGAAGTTGAGCAATTAGCACTGCTGCTGAGATTCCTGCTCATCAGTCTTGCATGTCCCTCTGGGGTCCTTTGTATTCCAGCTGGGGGAATTCTCTTATCTCTGTCTTCCTGGAAGCTTGGACTCTGTGTTTTATGGCCAGTGAACGCTCAAGGCAGCTGTGCATTAATGGTGGTATGGCTGAGTTTAACTGGGCCATGGTGTGCTGGGAAGTGCTGGTCCACAGAGCAAGAGCCTGGAAAGCTCTGAATCTGGTGCTGGAGGACTGGATAAGTTGCCCTGTCCTTTCTTCCTTGGCTTATCCAGTTAGGGCTGGGGAAAATGTCAGCAGTGTGACAGATGGGTGGCTTTCACATCCTCAGGGTGACTTGCCCACTCTGGCTTTCCCTGTGGCACAATGTGGTCCTTGGCTCTGTGTGTGCCCAGGAAGCTCTTTGCTGGCAGTGCCTCCACACGCCTGGTGCTCTGACAGCCAAGATCTGGGGATTTCCTCATTAACTAACTGACCTAATTACCTGCTGTTAGTGCCCTGCCAGCTGCCTGAGCACCCGTGAGCTCAGTGCTGGACAGAATAACAGCTCTGTCTCCTGGACAGTGCTGCCTGTAGGGAGGGGGTTTGCTCTCTCTTAATTTGGGCACTACCTTCACACTTGCCTCTAAAATGATAAAGTCCATTTATTTCTGGCAGAGGCTGAGGCTGTCTCACAAGATGGGGTATCTGTGCCCCCCCTGCCCCCTGTGACTGCAGCCTCCAGCTCAGGAGTGTGGGGGGTGTGTGTGTGCATTTCCTTCTCTTGCTGGTCCTGGAAATTGCTGTGGGACAGGGACTGGAACATTTGCCTCTGGCTTCGGGCACATGAGGGGTAAGTCAAGGGGTTCCAGGCAGGACTGCTGGGCTTAATATCTTCTTGTTTTGTCACCCCTCAGGTCAATGTGATGGCTGTAAGCATCTGCACCCGAGAGGCCTATCAGTCCATGAAGGAGAGAAACATTGATGATGGGCATATAATTAACATTAACAGGTAAGCAAGGGGGGATGTGGGATCAGCCATGGGGGCTTCCTCCTCTTCCCTGCATCGTAGAGAGTATTTAACCAATGAAGCTTCAACCTTGTAGTGGGCTGATTGTGCCCAAGGAGAGGTTTTCCAAGGACTGTGATGGTTGATACCTCAACCCCTTTTTTTAGTCTTTGCTGATCTAAAGCAAGGAAGCCCAAACCAAGGAGAAAAGCATAATGTCAACCCCTTGACATTGATGTGCAGGGCTGAAGGTTGGAACTTCTTGACCAGCTCCAGAAAACATCCATGTTGGGAGGAGCCTGTGGTGGTGTGTTCCCTGCTGGAGAGGGGGATTCCTCCCGTTGGCACCGTGTCACCCTCCGGTGCAGCCGTCGGAGCATCCCGTTGGTTCCTCTCGGGGCTCTGCTTTCCTCCCCCCTCTCAGCACTTCCCTCTCTGCTCTCTCCTCAGCATGAATGGCCACAGTGTGGTGCCCCAGTCCGTGGTGCATTTTTACAGTGCCACCAAGTATGCAGTGACAGCCCTCACGGAGGGGCTGAGGCAGGAGCTGCGGGAGGCAAAGACTCACATACGAGCTACAGTGAGTACTGGGGACAGGCCTGATGGGGCACACGTCTTCGCCTTTGGAAAAGAGGCAAGGGAATGCTGAAAGAGTGCTCAGCACATTGGGAATGCCACCTCTCTCTCCCAGGCAGGTCGGGGTGCAGAAGGCACAGCAGTGTCCTGGAAGAATCTTTTTGGGTGCATCAAGTTGCTTGTCAGGGAGTGATGGGGGTGGTATCAACTGTGATATAACAGTCAGCTGGGCTGTTTGCTCTCATTCACAGCTTTTCCATGTTTTTCTTTGCTTCTCTGTTCCTTTTGGGGTGTGAAGAGGGGTTCCCACCAGCACTTCCCCAGAGGTACCTGCCACAACAATCACTAGGGCAAAGTCTGCTCACTTCAACTGTTTCCCTAAAAAATGAATAGGAGAGGAGAATAACAAAAAAGGGGATGGGTTTTTTTTGGCTTTTTCAGTGCCAAAAGGGTTTCTCTCCTTTTTTTTAATTCTTTTACTGAAGGGGAATTACAAATCCTATTAGGATGTGCTCTGCTTTTTTCCAGTGTATATCTCCAGGACTGGTGGAAACAGGATTTGCTTTTAAACTCCACGATAATGACCCTGAGAGAGCTGCTGCAACCTATGAGAGCATTCGGGTAGGACTTGGAGAAATGGACACAGAGGGAAGTGTCTCTGGTTATAGTTGAACAGTCTCTCTCCTGGCTATTGGTTCCACAGAGTGCCCAGTGCTCTCCAGGATGCCCTCAGCATCCCCAGAGTCTCAGCCCTCAAACCTCAGATTTTTGCACTGGTATTCACACACTGTGTAGGTTTTCATTTGGGTTCAGTTTCCAACTCTTTATATTTTTCCTTTTATTTTGATGTTTCTGTAAATAAATATCAGCCAGGCTATGACTTCTTTATTGCAGAGAAGATGTAACAAGCAAACATTCCTGCACAAGGAGAAATGTGAGAGCATGTTGTCTTGTAGGTGGCACAGGATTTCTTCTTCTCCTCTGGGAATATTTGATAAGGGTGGCAATACCTGACCTGGCAGAATTACCATGCCAGGAGTGAAATTATTCACAGCAATTGAAGAATTATCAGCACCAGACACATCCTTTGTTAAATTTTGAATGGATTATTTTTTTTTTCCTGCTTGCTTGCATCTTTCTGACATGCCCCAGTGACACTGTCGAAACTCATTATTGATGGAGAGGAGAGGAGTGATCTTGTGGTTAACTTTCTGCGGTGCCCTTTGACTGAGAATCCCTTTCCTGTCTTTCCAGTGTCTCAAAGCTGAAGATATGGCTAATGCTGTCATCTATGTCCTCAGTGCCCCCCCTCATGTACAGGTAGGCTGGGGCTGGGGGGGGAGGAGTGGCTGAAGGTGGAGGGGGTGAGGGCTGCCCTGACATTTGCTCATCAGCTGCTGTATCAGCTCTGAGCTTAGTGAGCCTGGGCTGGGGATTAGTGGGGATCACATTTGTTTACACTTCCCTTATGGCTGCTCTGGGATTGCACTGGTCAGGCTCTGGGATTGCAGTGTTCACAGCCCTGTGGATCCAGCAAAGGCTGAGCTCACTCTGGTTCTTCCCCCACAGGGTGGTTGGGCACTGAACAGGCTCCCCAGGGTTTGGTCACAGCCCCAAGGCTGCCAGAGCTCCA
Source organism: Serilophus lunatus (assembly GCA_013399895.1). Taxonomy (NCBI): domain Eukaryota; kingdom Metazoa; phylum Chordata; class Aves; order Passeriformes; family Eurylaimidae; genus Serilophus; species Serilophus lunatus. The sequence goes on from VXBA01004269.1 coordinate 43,266, forward strand.
GGAGGGTTTGGACAGTATTCTGAGGGACAGGGGGGGATTGTTGGAGTGTCCTGTGTAGGGACAGGAGTGGGACTTGATGATCCTCATGGGTCCCTTCCAGCTCAGGGTTATTCCAAGACTTTGGGACCAGAGAAAGACTGTGCAAGGCAGTGGGAAGCTGAGGGATATGGGCACACTCTGCCCTTTTGGGTGGTGCCATCTGAGATGTGCTGAGAGCCTTGAGTTCTGCCAGTTGCCAAAGTGAGGTGTTTGGCCTGATCCTGCTGAGTGCTGAGCACCTCCCCGAGGGTGTGTGAGGTGCTTGTGCTGCCAGAGGGACCTCCCTCCTGTGGGACAAGACAGAGGTGACCAGGTTTGGGCTGGAGCCAGGAGGAGGCAGGAGCAGTGTCAGTGTTTCCTACGTGCTACATGCAAGTTCCTCTTGTGAAAGCAGACTTTGGCCATGAGAGGTTTAACAGCCCCTTGTGTGAACTCTGCTCCTTGGAGCAAGACGTGGCTGTCTGGACACAGGGCATAACTGGCCTTCTTGTCCTAAAAAAAGATAAAAAGCCCTGCCTGTGGCTGCTGGAGCAGTGCTGCTGCTTGGCCCTCTGTGAGCAGCACCAAGCTGGAGACTTGACCCATGAGAGTTTGTAACCTGTGTCACCTTGCACCTTCTCTGTGCCTCTTGGAGCTTTTATCCCTCCTGCTAAAGGCAGAGCAGGCGCATTCACCCTTGTTGTTTTATTGTTCCTCACGTGCAGTGTGCCCAGTGCAGGATTTCAACCCTGTGCTCCAGTAAAATGCTGTTGGCTCTTGCAGATTGGAGATATACAGATGAGGCCCACGGAGCAGATCTCGTAGCAGGCGAAGAGGACCATGAGCAGCACAGTGTATCCACTCCACTTCAGACTCTCTGGCAATCCAGGGTTTCTTTGGCTGGCTGGCAACGTTTTAATCAAGTACCAAGGATCATGTTTGAAGAATTATTTTTCTCTCCCTCTCTCTGAGCTGGTGCTGGTGCTGAGCCAGTTTGAAAAAAAAACAAACTAGTAGTGGGCCTCTTTCTCCCCCACTCCTTTCTGAAAGTGCTTAAGAGTAAAATGTATCTGATAATAATGCAGGGAAGTGGTTTGTGGAAGATTGGTGTCTCCAGGCTGGTTTATTCTTCCTTTTACTTTCTTTTCAAGGTTTGTTTGATCTTAGTTGCTGATGCTGTGTCTGAGCCTAGGTGAAGTGGCACAAGGTGTTTGCCAGCTTCAGTGTGCTTAGGGCTTGAGGTTTTCAGTGGATGTCATACATGAATCCATGTAATATTTGGATTTATTTTCATCAGGTTGATTACTGATGGTGATGATGCATGTGATGTTTTTTATTTCTTTTGTATTCCACTGCCCTAAACCCAACATAGAACCTTCCCTCACCTCCCCCAGCCCTCCTTTCCCATTCACATGGATCATGCCTGCCAAGTTTGAGGAAGTATAAATGTGTGTGCTTGATATTTCTCTTTTTTTCTAGGTAGGTAAATAGTTGGAGGAAAAGTACCTGTACTTGTGCAGGTTAGACTGATAATCTCAGTGGCATAGTTACAGTAAGAGTGAGTTGTTTGGTATTTTTAATAAAAACTAAACGTGTGCTGTCTTGTGATCACCTCTATCCTTGGTGTCATCTCCCAGCACTCTCGATGTTCTCTGTGTGATATTTGCATGCATTGACACTTTTCTGGAAATGTGGATTGGTCTTAGAAAGATGTCTGGTGCTGTGGAAATGCTGGTGCTGAGGAGTTGGAAATGTTGGGACTTTTTGTGCAGAGATACGAACTCAGAGAGAGAGAGAGAGAGAGAGAGTGAAATGAGCTGTGCTGGAGGTGTCTGAAATGAAAAGGGATGTGTAGGGGTGTTTGCCTACACAGCAGCAGGTGAAAGGGCTGGCTCAGATCCCACATTAGTGCTATGCTGGTGCGGCCCCAGTTTTTTGCCCTGGGTTTACTTGAGGGAGAAGAGAATTGGCCTCAAAGCAGAGCTGGAGACCGCTGGAGTTGTCCTGAGACTCTTTGCAGTGGGGGGTGTGTGTGTCCAGCTTGCTGCAGAGCTGTGGAGCTGTTGGACACGTTGCCTTAAGATTTCAGATCTGCTCCTGCTGGGCTCTGTGCAGTGGTTTGGAGGCCAACGTTGGTTCATGTGGAGCTGGGATGGTCAGTTGGTCAGAACAGAGGATTGAGAGCCTGAGAAATTTGGGTTGGATGGCTTGGCTTACACCAGTAGAGCTCTGGGAGTTCTTCTGCATTACCCCACCATCAGGGAGAGCAGAATTGGGCCACCACGACATGAGTTCAACTCCCTGCACAGCCTTGGGCAAGTCACTTTTACCTCTCTGCCTCAGTTTCCCCATCTGTAAAATGGGGATAATAATACTTACCTACCTCACAGGGGTGTTGTGAGGACTCACAAGCTTTTGTAAAGCACTTTGACCACGAGAAGCACTGTGTAAGTGCTGAGTGTGGATATGAAGTATTATTATTAATGAAATCTTGTGATACCTAGAATTCCTTGTGCCAAAGGTGAGCAGCTGTAGAAGGATACAAGGAGAAACCTGGCAAAATGTTCCTTCACAATGGCAAAACAAAGGCAATTTGCCCCCTTTTTTTTTTTTATTTCCTCTTTATCAACACGTGCCCATGGTGTGTTCTGTCCATTCCTCATCTGCCACCAGTTTCTACTGACAAATGCACAGAGCCTCCCCTATGGTTTGGCTTTTTCATTTACTGTGAATGAAATTCCTGCAGGACTTCAGTGCACTGCCCTCCTCCAGCTTGTCGAGGTGGTGCCTTTGTGTGGGTTCTCTGCACAGAGCAAGTCCAGCAGGTTCACTGCGCAGTGTGTGCCATCTTCAAGAGAAGATGGTTAAACTAGGAGTTGGAGGCCAAAAAATAACAATTTGAGAAATTAGGAACTTCTGGGGAAAAAACCAAGCAGGGATGTGGTGAAACCTTGAAATGGAAGCAGCAACTGTGTGCAGAGTTCAGCAGATGTTGAAATGCATGGCTGAGGAGGGACTTAACTTATCTCTGCTCTGGAAAAGGAGGATTTGGAGAGAATTCCTTAAGATGTACAGCCTTGAAAAAGGGCTGCTTTGGGTGGTTGCTCCCTGCAAACCCAACCTGGCTGCCCTGCAGCCCTGAGAGTTGAGTTTTTTGGCTTGTTTTTTTTTTTTCTTTCCCCTCAAGACCCTTTGTACCATTTGTAAGTCTTGGAATGTTGTCCAGTATATTTTTCCATTTTTAATGTGTTTTTAGGAGGCAGTTCCTGCTGCTCATTAACCCCCCAATGAAGTGCAGCCCACAGAGGGGTTTGGTGTGGGTTGTTTGGCCTCGTGTGACCTGGTGGCACCTTGAGCCACCTTCCTGAGATGAGATGGGACACGACTCTGAGGCATTTAAAACCCCCAAACAGGAGGATCAACTGTGTAATTTATCAGTAGGTTTCTAATTGTGAACTGTAAAATAAAGAATAAAAAAGAGAGGCACACTGTGGCTGTGGTGTGTTTTGTCGTTTTTGTGTTACAACAGCCTTTTTACTGCTCCCAGCTAAACCTTTGCTCTGTGAAGGATTCAAACAGAAATGTGGGTTTGGTTCTTTATGAGATAAAGCCATGATTGCTTTCCAGAGCAGAGCAGCATCCAGTTGTCTCAGGATAACCTGGGGAGGTTGGACTCACCTGGCCTTGTTCAAATGGAGCTTCAACTCCTGAGATCCTCAGGTGGGCTGGGTTTGGTTAAACTGGGCAAGGGATGAGCCCAGGATCAGGAATGGGGGGGGAAACCTGGATGGGATTATGGCCAGAATGGAGAATGGGGAAAAACCAGGACTAGATTAGGGCTGTTAAAAGTGCTGTAGCTCAGGCAGACACGACCTGGCAATGCATGATCTCAGCTCACATGCACACCTATGTACAGATACACAATCTCACATACCATTTTTTGGGGAAAGGAACCAGGATTGCAGCTGGCTCTGGTCACCAGCGGGAAAAACCTGATTTTACTTGGATCTCTGAACCTGTAAAGGAAACCTTACGATATTTTTGACACCTGGTGTCACTTGTCAATGCTTCACCCTAATGAAATAGGGAAGGAAGGACTGCAACACTTTTGCTTCTCCCCGCAAATTCCTTTTAGAACAACGGTGTTTTGCTTTGTCCCCGGGGGCCCACGGGGATAAACCCCTGCCAGCCCTAAATCCAGTGCTGCGAACAACCCCTTTCCTGTTCGCCTGCCCTTTGGCCGCCCGTTTGCGGCATTAAGAACAAATAATAATAAAATAAAACACAGCGTCGCTGCAAAAGCAGCACTTCGGGGTGAAGCTGCGGGGTCAGGAGGCAGCACCCGGGGCTCATCCCAGGCTCCCCCGTGCCCGGGGGGGGGGATTCTGGGGGACAGTTTCCATGACCCGAGGGGGTTTCTCATCCCTCCCCAGCCGAGGTTAATTAAGGCGGCGTTAATTAGCGCCCGCCGTTCCCCTCCCGGCCGCCA
>VXBA01004269.1:47927-62614 GCA_013399895.1 Serilophus lunatus
CCCCCCGCCACCCTCCCGCGAGCGGTGGGCGGCTCCGGGGGCGCCCGTGGCACCCGGGCCGCCCGGGAGCTGTGGCTGTCGCAGCTGGACGAGCCGCCGAGGCCGAGGAAGGGCATGGAGCGAAAGCCGCTGTGCGTGCGGAGGACCAAGGGCTCGGAGATCGTGTTCGGGGTCGCCCCCTGCTCCCTGGCCCTCAGCCAGTCGCGCAGGGAGCCCTTCAGGCTCTTCCTCAAGCAGAGCAGCGGCTCCCGGCGGCTCCTGATGAGCGAGTTTGCCCTCCAGGCCACGGCCCGGGGGGTGCCGGTGCTGCGGGTCCAGCCGAGGGAGCTGGATGCTCTGTGCGGGGGGCAGGTCCACCAGGGCGTGTGTTTGGAGGCCACCCCGCTCCGGTTCAAGAGTTTGGAGGAAGCAGAAACGCCCCATCTGGGGGATGAAGAGGGTCGGAAGCGGCGGCTGGTTTGGCTGGTGCTGGAGCACATCCAGGATCCCATGAACTTGGGGGCACTGCTGCGCTCCGCCTATTTCCTGGGGGTGGACAGAGTGGTGACGAGCCGCAGGAACAGGTACGGGCTGGGCAGCTCCTCCTGCAGCTCTTCCTTGCAAAGAGGTTTCCAGCCTGCATCCCTTGGCAGCTGTTTTGAGGAGCTTTCTGGGCAGCAGGGTCCGGGTGGCTGCAGCTCCTGGGGCGGGCTGTGGGACTCCAGGCTGGTGAGGAGCTGCCCTGGGAGCTCCTTGGTTTCACTCAGTTCGTGTTTCAGTTGTCCCATCTGCACAAAACTGCTGTGACCCATTCCCTGGGCTCATTTCTGAGCCCTCCCTTTCTCCACAGGAAAATACATCCTTAGAGTGAGTGGGATCTGTAATGGACTGGTTGGAGTAGAGTTGCAGAGGCAAGAGAAGGACACAGAGAAACAAAAGTTCACCTGGATTTCCTTTTTTTGCTCTCACATGACAGTTTTCCTTTCTTTTTCCCTGGCAGCTGCCCCTTGACTCCAACAGTGAGCAAAGCCAGTGCTGGAGCAGCAGAGGTGTTTGATGTCTACAGCACAGATGATCTCCAGAGCTTTTTGAAGGTAGAATGGTTCACTTTTTACCCCATTTCCTCACAACAAGACTCAAATGTTGCATGTGTGGATCAAAGAGGAGGCACAGGAAAGGGGACAGAGTTATCTGCAGTGTCTGACCTTGCTGTGCACACACCCCCCACCTCCCTTCCATCAGCTGGGGGTGGGGTGTGGGTGTTTTTCCTGGGAGCTGGTGGTAGCAGGATAATTTCTGGCTCTCCCACCCTTGGGCTGTGAGCTCAGTACACCAGGATCTGTGTCCCTTCTCTCCACGGGCACCAGAGCTGTGCCTGGAATGTGACAGCATCCCTGGGCCCAGGCACATGATGGCAGCATTGGGCAGCCTTTGGAGCAGCCTTTGGAGCAGCCTTTGGAGCAAGGAATGAGGAGAAACCAGGGCTGGTGTGAGCTGCTGGGAACCTTTGCACACTGTGCCCGTGCAGTGAGGTGAGATAGGGCCCCTTGCAGAACAACCTGTGAAAGGGAAGGGAGTACACATGGAAAACATGGTTTAAACTGAATCCAAGCCAGGGATGTGGCTGGGAATTGGCACAGTGTGTCCATGGCCTGTGTTTGCACTGTGGGACTGCCCTGACTCCTCCTGGGTGCCCCCTGTGTCCCCACAGGGGGACATGGTGACCACGAGGGAGCTGCAGGATCTGAGGCAGCTGGAGCTCTGGGTGATGGTGAAATGAAACATAAATTGCACTGAAATTGTGGTGTTAAATAGATTTCAAAGGCAGTAGTTAAGGCTCTTTTTCCCTGTGTGCAGGAAGGGAGGTCTGGTTCTCTGGTTATGTCAGGCACTGAGTGTTGAGTGCTCTGCCTCTTGTGTGAGCTGAATTTTGGCATCTCAGTTTGCAAATGTCACTGTGGGCTTCTGGTGGCTGAGCCTGCACTTGAGAACTTTCACTGCACTGCTCTGTGCACTAGCCTTATGCTAATTTGTTTAACACTACTCTCTTTGTATGCTTTCCTGGCATACTAGAACTGTTGCATGGAGAGAAAAAAAAAAGCTTTTCAGTTGCTGTTTGTTTGCTTACTGAACTGGAATAAATGCCAGAAGGAAAATTACTTTTTTTTATTATTATTCTTGTTGTTGTTTCTTAAATCAAGGTTTGTGTGCTGGTAGTGGGAGGACTTTGGTGATAAAAATTCAAGAGGAGGCAAAAAAAATATTAGAAAAACCAGTCAGCTTAACTGAAAATATAAAAAAAATATAGTACGTTTTCATACATGACTTATTTTCTTTTTAAGCTTGAAAAGTTGGCAATTCTTTATATCTGTTTCCTTTCCCTTTCTAGGCTAAAACTGCAGAAGGCTGGGAAGTGGTGGGAACAGTCAGCAAGCCTGAGGATGTGGAAGATGTCCCTGTTATCAGTTGCTTGGACTTTCAGTGGAATAAACCTGTTATTATAGTTATAGGTATTTCAAATTCCAGGGCTGTGGGATGGGTGGAAGTGCAGGGGGATGTTTCACTCCGAGGCTGTGGGTCTGTGATGTTACTCAGACTTTGGTCTGGAGAAGAAAAGCTGAGCAAAAATCGTGGACTGACCTGTCTGTGGAGGAAACAGGAGCAGGGGGAGCTGAGAAATGTCCCAGTAGGAACTTCAGGAGGAGTTTGTGTGGGTGCACAGGGAGCTGAGCAGCTGCAGAGGGTCTGGGTGGCACTTTTGGTGCCAGGACAGGTGTGAGGCAGGGCAGCCACAGTGTGGTGGTTGGCATTGTGTTCTGTGCTGCTTTTGATCCTGCCCTGGAGCCCCAAACCTGGATTTTCTGTGTTGGTGAACCCCAAAGGTGAGGGAGAGCCCTAGAGGGGTGTGTTTGCTCTTGCTGTGCAGAGGCTGTGATGGGGAGCTGTGCCATGTCCTGGCTCTGTCATGTTTCTTAAAAAACAGGAATATATCATGCCCAGGTCTGGAGAGAACCATGAGGAGCCGTTGTTTGGGATGATCTAAAGGCAAAGTTGAGTTTTGTGACACAGGGACCACCACAGGGACCAGTCAGTGGCTGCTTTTGTGCCACCAGGAGCAGGCAGGAGGTGTAACCTCCTCCCTGTGGGAGCAGTGGGTGCCACTCCCTGAGCACCTGAACTGGGTAATTCCTGCAGGGCTGCTGCCCCCTCTGTGCAGAGGACCCTGCAAAAGATGCTGTTTTTTAGGCAGGGTTTGGGGGCATGAAGCCTCCCAGAAGGCAAAGGGAAGGACAGGGCTGGCTTTGTGGCAGCCAGAGAAGGAAATTCACCCAGGATTGCTGCTCCAGGCCCCTGTGTGTGGCTGTGCTCTGCCCCCCCAACTTGGTGTCACCTGGCACAAGGAGCTGCTTTGAGCTTTCACACTTGGAAGTCGTGCTGGCCACGAGCCATGAGAGGGGCTGCAGTCCTGCCCCGTGCTGTGGTTATCCTGGCTCAGAAGACATTCCTTTTAATTAAAATGTTTATTGAACTCCTAGAAATACTGACAAGACAACGCTGCAAATCTGGCATCTCTACAAGATGTGTGGAGCTATATTACAAAGGGAGCAGGGAGGCTGCCAGCACTGCTGATGGACCACAAAGAAATGCATCCCAGAAACGGCGACAACACCAGCAGAGAGGAAGGGGGTGAGGGAGGCAGTGGTGTCGTTACCTTGAGTTATGAGAGAATTCTCCAGGAAAAAGTCCAAACATCCTTTTGTCAAGGGAGATTGGAGGCTGATTGGTAGATGCATGAGGAGAGCTCCAGGACCTTGCAGCTGTAATGATTTCAACTCTCTGCTGAGCACTAACTCTTCACTGAAAAGAAAATTGAACATTACAGTCATCTGATGCTGAGGCTGTTGGAAGAAACATCCTAGATCTGAATATGTAGCATTCCTGCAGCTGCAGAGAGCAGCAGAGATAATTCAGCCTGGGAGTGAGCTTCCTGGCACCACACAGATTGTCTTGTAAGTCAAGCATTTGCAGACTCCAGTTCACCCTCCTGGCATCCTCCCTGCCTTGGCAGGGAGTGATTTGGGCAGTCCAGCTTAATGTCTGCGCTGGAGTCATTGCTGGAGGTGACAGGCAGCCTGGCTGCCCTCAGGACTGGGAGCCTGGTGTGAACAGGAACAGATTGGGAGCACTTAGATGGCTGAGTAAGAAGAGTTTCTGGGTAATTTGTTCTTCTACGACCTTCAGTCTGTAGCTCGGGGTTTAAGGCTGTTCATGGAGTTGGTGGTTTTATGGAGACGCTCATTTTGCAAAATTCTCTGCTGCTGCCTGGGCTTGAACTGCCTGTTTTATCATTTCACCAAGCTCTGATTCTGGGCTTTGAAGCCTGACAGTGAGGGACAAAGCCAAGAGATGGAAATTAAAGATCTGAAGTGGGAAGTGTTTTGTTCACCAGTATAAACCAGGATTTAATCTGATCCAGTCAATAGTCCCTCCCTCGTGTCACACTGTGCAAGTCTTTTTGCCCTGAATTTATGGTCCCTAATTATTTTAAACAGCTAGATCCATAAAAAGCTTTGTAAAAGCTGGAAGCAAAATCGGTACCTTTATTAAGAATTGCAAGACCTTTATCAGGGAGAGGAGGGGATTGCTCCAGGAGCCATTGCACCTCTGGCAATTGCTGCTGTCCCAGTTGGAGAGTCCCATGGGAGTGTGGTTTGAGAGCCTCAGGAGGCAGATGTGGCTGCAAGTTGTAAAATCAGGAAAAAGTAGAATGGTATTTTTTATTTAGCATCCCTAGAGAGCCACAGTGTGGAGATGAGGAGATGAAAGGGTTGTGGGAGGCCTGGCTTTGATTCCTGGTGTCACCCTGTGACCTTGGATAACTCCTTAGGCCTTGTCTGCACTGCTGGGCTTACAGCAGGAGGAAAAGGATGGGATTTTGGTTTTATGAAGGTTCATTCACCTCAACTTAAGAAAGCTTTTGCCACGTGGCTTATTTCATGTGATCCCCTTCCTTACCCAAAGTGCATCCTGCCAGTTCATCCCAGCTGAACATGAGGCTGAGCCTCAGCTTCCAGCCTAAAAATGGGAATAATGACACTTCCCTTCCCTGTGTGGTCAGAGGCATAACACAGATCAGTTTGTAGGGAGCTGCTGCAATAGGCACCAGGGAAGGAACTTCGGGGCAGTGTGATGAGTTTGGAGGAATGAGCCTCCAGTGGCACAGAAAGTGCTGTTAAAACTTCAGGGAAGTGTCTGAATTGAGGTGAGCTGAGCAAGGCTGTGGGGACAGCAGTGGTCAGGCAGAAGCCCCAGGTGGGTGCTGTGTGCCCTGGCAGTGCCATCCCAGGACCAGTCTGGGATTCAGCTGAGTCAGGATTAGGCTGTGGGAGGGGAATCTTTGGCTCCCAGTGTGCTGAGCCTGCTTTGCCAGAGGTCTCTGCAATGAGCTGTGTAACTGTCTGTGTAGCTCAAAATAATGAATGTGGAAGAATTCTTTGGGGAGCCAAGCGGGCTGGGAGGTCTGTGGTCCTCTGCATTTTCACTTGTCTGTGCACAGGATTGTTTAAAGCCTCTCCCTTTCCATTTCCCTTTGTGACAGTGTGAGTCAAACAACTACTAATGACCTGGGATAGATTTCAACTCTGTTTCACCAGTGTATCAGCCCAAACACATCAGGGCTGTTGGATGGTTTAACAACTAATCAATTGAAGCCTCTGGTTAAACTGTCTGCATGCACAAGTTGCACCCAGCTGGTGGTTTGTGTGCTGGGAAGGCTGAACCTGTCACTGTCAATAGGGATGTGGGATTTGCTGGACCAGAGCAGGCCTGTGGCCTCTTGTCCCAGTGCCAGCAGCCTGTGGATGTGGGCAGCTCTCTGCTTGTGCAGGGGAATTCTACAGGGCTTTCTGCAGGTGTGTTGCACAGGTATTCCTCCAAAAACACTTCAGGGAGTGGGGAACAGATCAGGGAGATGAGAAGGGTAGGTGGTTAGGTGCCTGTCTCTCCTCTGGTAGCTCTTAGCTGTTGCTGCTTGGGAGCTGGTGAGGCTCCTGGTGAGCTCAGGGCAAGGGTATAGGTGTGACAGCATGAGCAAGAACTGGGAGGGGAAAAAGGGATGTGGCAGCAGCTGTGGGCTGACCTGAGCAGTGTCTTTCTCCTGCAGGTAGTGAAGGGGAGGGCCTTTCCCTGGAGACACAGCTGCTGTGCCATCGGATGCTGGCCATCCCCCCTGGCAGAGCCCTGCACCCTGGCATCGAGTCACTCAATGTCTCTGTTGCTACTGGTAAGAACAGTACAAAGGCATCCAAATCCAAGCTTCTGTGTTTACATCCAGGCCCACAGAGTGGTTTTCTTGTGCTTTAAAAAACCAAGGATCTCTTCTTTTCTTACAGGTATCCTCCTGCACTCCATCTGCAGCCAAAAACAGAGGCATGGGGATTGACATCCTCTTTATTTGGTGGGAGAAGCTGCTCAGTGTTCTACAGCTGTGGGTGTGGAAATGTTCTTGCCAGAGTCTCCATCATCTCTGCAGGTTACAGGGAGAGCCCCACTGACCTGAGCTGCATCTTGGCTGAAGCAGGATCCACCAGGCTTGGTGCTGAAGGCAGGACCTGATGTCCTGGGTGACACCTGGGAGGAGCAGCTCCAGGGAAGGGAGAGAAGTCTGAAAGCAGCCAGCTGTGTCCTTCAGTTTTGGCAGGAGAACAGCCAGAGATGGCTGTGAGCTTGGTGCTTGTTGCACAGGGGACTTTGGGCATCGCCTGAGCTGTGGGGACAGTTTGGGCTGTAGGTGACAGTGCTCAGCTGAGACCATCCCTGTGCCCACCCTGAGCCCAGCACCCCCTCAGCAGCGAGAGGCAGCTGCTGAGAGCCAGATGTGCTTTGGAACCTTCCATAGGGGCTTCTTCATGGGGAGGTGGTTTCTCTGTGTTTGGTTGTAAAGCAGGTGTGCAGCTCTGCCAAGGGATGGACACGAGCTGTTGGGAAACAGCTGTGATGGGGAAAAGTACAGCCCATGGAAATAAAGCTTCTGTAAAGTTTGGCTGTAGGCTTGAATCCTTTTTGTGCCAGAGTGTGATTATATAAATTATTATATTATTATATTATATATAAATAATTATATAAATCCAGAGTGTGATTAGCAGAACAGAGCACTTCCTTCAGGTGGGAAGAGGGATCTTTTCCTGGGAAAGTTTCCTTTCCATGGTGGGCCTGATCCTACTGGATGCTGAGCAGCCCCAGCACCACCATCCTGCTGATGGCATTGGGGTGGGGGTGGCTTCATTTGCAAACATCCTGGTTGAAAACCAGACTGGCTAAATTATTGAGAACCAAAAGAATGTTATCACTTAGGACCTTAATTATTTTATTTAGCTACTGTGGCCCTTTGCATAGGATTCCTCATTAACACTTAATTTACAGTGCCCTTTAGGGACAATTTCAAACAATTCTGCTTAGTCTGCCCTCTCCTCCCCTTCCAAACGAGCAAGTACATCACTCTGAGTGACTAATTAGGACTTTCCTTTGAGCTAAATGATGTCTGTAAACCTGTCTGTGGATGTGGAGCTTTTCCACGTGTGTCCCCAGGAGGGTCTGGCTGGTGGGTGCTGTGGGACTGGGGGCACTCCAGGTGCCTGGGATGGGGGACAGGACAGGCCATGGACCTCTTGGAAGGTACCCAGGGCTCACTGCTGTGCCTGTGATGGAGGGGGTGCCTGGTGGGGTGACAGGTGTCCTGAGCTGTGTCCAGTGGAAAGGGACAACCCCAAATCCCTCCAAGATGAAGCAGGGCTGGGATGCCCAAATCTGAAGACGAGCTGGTTGCTGAGTAACCTTGGCTGCTGCATTGTGGGGTGAGAGCTGATGCATTTTTGGGGGGCTGAATGTGCCCTTTTTTCTTTTCTAAAACTGAAATTAAAGGTCTGGAGGCCTCGGGCAGCCCCGTGGTGCTGCCTGCCAGCTGTGGGTGCCCCAGCAGAGGGTGCCCGTGGCTCAGATTTGCTCGTTTTTTTCAGGGGGAAGATTCAAAGATTCAGCACTTGAGTAACTGAATCCTTCCTCTGGAGCAGCAGGGATCAGGGCAAAGTAATTTCTTTATTCTTTACCTATAGGTAAACGTATTTATTTCTCATCTCATTTTTTTCTCCCTTTTTTTTCCCTTCCTTTATAAATTTATTTGAGCATTTCTTTAAGAGAGGAGGCACTTCATGGCTTTGTGTGGTTGGGAAAGCTGGGCACTGTCAGTCTGTGCTCAGCCATCTGCTCAACCCCTCTAACAAGGAGGCAGGTGAGTAACCATGGAGCAGCTCCTTTACTTCTGGAAGGCTCCCAAAAAGCTTGGAATCCCCAGTGCCTGCAGCAGCTCTGCCAGCAGAGTGAGAGGTGCATTGAAATTCCTGCTTGTCGCCACTTCCCCACAAATTTCCCAGTCCTGTGTCCACTGAGCACCTCGATTTGGCACTGGAGCATCAGAAAAGGCTTTGTGGGAGTTGCCAGGGGCTTGAATTTTCAGAGACAGGAATCTGAGTCCATTCTAGGGCTGCAACTCCCACTTTTCCTGCTTTAGAGCTGCAGCACAGGCTCCTGTGAGGGCGGTGAGTCCCACTCCTGTTGGCTCTGCTGTTCACATTTATCCCATTTCCCTCAGTGGGAAGTTTTAGCTCCACTTTCTTTCACTGGGATCCACCTGCACTGATTTTTGGACGTACCTGCTGTGTCCTCCTGCCCCAGCCCCATCCTGAGACCCCTCTGGAGCACAGGGACCTCTGCACTCTCCCACCTCTGGAGCTGGAGCTTTGTGCTGTGTGACTTGCCCCTGATCTAATAAATGCAATCCATTAATTGGATCATTGCCTGCTTCTCCAGTTAATTTCCTGGATATTTTTAAATGTTAAAATGTAGTTTTTATAGTCTTTCATTATTTTTAGCCTTAAGCTTGACTATAATCATCCCTGTAATGTAACTGTAAAAAACTCCCAGCTTTATATCATAAAGGAGGACATTAATTGTCATTTTTTGTGTACATCAGCAAGATCAAAACATGTTTCCTGATTACTTCTGTTTGTACATAGATCCTCTTTGATATTTAGATATGAGTAAAGTGTGTGTGTGTGTAATTTGAAAGTCAATTCCTCCCTCCCTGCTGCTTGTCATGGATTCCTTTCAGAGGCTTATTTACCAAATTGATTTTAAAATTTACTAATTGCTCTTGCAGAATGATTTCTCAATAATCAAAGTATCTCTAAGCACAGTGGCAAAATATTTGTCCTCCTTGGTTCAGAAGAGGAGTTCAGCACTGCCTTATCTTCAGACAGGGGAGAGCACAAATCTTCCATCTCCCCACACGGGCCCCAGGGAGCCTTGGCTGTGAGAACAGCTCAGCTCGTGCCCCAGATTTTGCTTTTGTGCTCAGATTATCAACAAGACCAAAAAAAAAATAGTAATAAAAAATTCCCTCTCCATCAAATCCATCCCTGCATCCCAGGGAGGTTTGGAGGCTGGAGGGGCTCTGGGACAGGCAACACCTTTCCCTTGGCAAAGCTGGAGCTGGGGCACAGCCAGGGGGAGCAGGGAGGGGTGGTGCTGGGCTGGGGCAGGAGCTGGGGATGCTGCCCACGGGGCACCTCCGGAATCCCCAGCCCCGAGCCCGGGTTGTAAATGCAATCAACCTCGAGGTCTTGCTGCTTCCACAGGTGCAATTAACGTTACCATCTGTTAATCCGTGATTAACGATGTTTACAAATATGCTGCAACGCCTTAAAATGTGCTGGCACTCTTTGGTGCTTTGGGTTTGGGGGTTTTTTTATCCCTCCTTTATTTTTTCTCCCCTCTCCTTGTTCCAGCACGGGGGCTGTGCCTCCAGCAGTGGCCCAGGAGGGTTTCCCCCCCCAAGAGGGGCTCTTCATCCCCCACTCTTAATTCACAGGCAGTTTGTTTTCTTTATTTAAAAATGCTGTTAAACTCCAAACCAGCTGCAGGAATGGCGAGCTCAAATCAGAAGGTCAGTGCTGCTAAATGGGATTTAATTGCACGAGGGTTGAGGTACAAACTGATGAATCTGAATCATAAAACTTAGTGGGGAGCGACATATGGTGCAGTTTAAAGTAAATTCTTATCGATCATCCCACAACTGATGTGTTAATGGGATGGCAGACGTGTTGCTTTGGGTTTGATATCGACGTGGAGTTTTAATAATGTCACACAGGAATATTGTGGAGGGATTTGTAATTTCAAAAAAAGAGTGTTTTCTATTAACTACCCTTTTTCCTTTCCAGGAGAGAGGAATACATTACATGGCTGCTGTGTGTCCTCCAGATCTAGGTTACATGTAATTGCTCAGTAATTGGTAGAACCATGTAAAAGCCATGGTATTTGCCAGTAAACCCTCCTAAGTTACCATGAAATTGAAGTGTGATATTTATTCTCTACAAAACTTGCTGCCCCAGTGTCGTGTACTGTCAGGTCTGGTCAGTGCAGAGGTGTGTTATTCACAGAAACACAGCATGGTTTGGGTTGGGAGGGAGAAAAAAGCTCATCCAGCCTCACCCCCTGCCCTGGGCAGGGACAGCTCCCACCATCCCAGGCTGCTCCAACCTGGCCTTGGACACTTCCAGGGATGGGGCAGCCACAGCTTCTCTGGGCACCCTGTGCCAGGGGCTGCCCAACCTCACAGGGAGGAATTCCTTCCTCATATCCCATCTAAATTACAGCTATTAGTAATCTAATGTATATAGATTAGAAATAATAATAATAATCTAATAATACCCTAATTATTACAGCTGTTTGAAGGCCCTGCTCAAAATGATGGAAGTTTGGAGGTAGCTGAAGAAGTCCTCACGTTTTCAATAGACAAGGAGCAGTCATTACACTAATGAGGCTTTTTGAAGCCTTTGGAGATGAAGTCCATGGGGGTGCATCCACAGGTCACCTGTATTTTAGCTTCTTGTTGAGAAGGA
Organism: Serilophus lunatus; assembly: GCA_013399895.1. Lineage (NCBI taxonomy): Eukaryota > Metazoa > Chordata > Aves > Passeriformes > Eurylaimidae > Serilophus > Serilophus lunatus. Next base: position 58,862 of record VXBA01004269.1, read on the forward strand.
CGTGCAGATCTGTTCCCATCTTGGCAATTCCCATGATTTAACCATGACTCTGGTTTGGAAAGCTCCAGCCCTGAGGTGTGTGTGGCCTCCTGGTGGGTTTTTGTCTCTGAAGGAGGGAGTGGGAACTGTGTGGGTGGGTCAGTGATGGCTCCTTATCACTTCCATGTGCCTTTAAACACAGGCAGCAGTAATTGCCTTGCTTCTGATCAATAGTTTTATACACTTTAAACCTGTAACAATAGGCTGTGCATTGATGCAAAGTTGAACCTGCCAATTTTTAATATTTTTTTTTTTTAGCTGGCCTGTTTTAGAAGCTGCAAACTCAGCAGTGTGTGCCCTGCACCTGGGAAGTGGGAGCTCAGCTGTTTTCTTGGAAGATGTGAACATCACATCCTGCTCATCCCAGGGATCCAGGCCTGGCTCCACCACGAGCTGTCACAGGATGGAAGCTGCAGTGGCTGTGCTGGGGTGTAAACCTCCTTTCTAACATTTTTAAACCTGCCTTTCAAAGGTTTGTACAGAAGATAAAAGTCCACCCAGCCAGTGGATTCAGGGTCCTGCCTGGCAAGGGGTTACTGAACCATCTGAGCCCCAAACTGCCCTGGGAATGGAGGAGAACAAGGAGTAGATGGAGGAGCAATGCTGGAGGGTGGAGTTGTCCCAGCACTGCTGCAGCCAAGGACACACTTATATCGTGGAACAGGATAGAATCATACATTAAATATACATGACATGGAGTTAAAGCAGGGAGAGTTACTCCTGTTCCATCTGGGATCATTCCTGGCACACAAGCTCCATCCCACAAGCAGCAGTTCTGGGGCCATTGGGTAGTTTTCCATCCCTGGTCCAAATTGCAGGCACAGCTTCATCCCTGCTCACCGAGGATGGAGCCACAGGGGGCTCAGGAAGTGAGGGATAGTTAAAAACAAGGGGGATGCAAGAGTGGTTGTCCTTCCCTGGCAGAATAAACGAGGTGGTGGCAGCTTTGCCAACCCTCATTAGCACCTTCCAGCAAAGCACAGCTTATTCCAACTGTATCCCAAGTCTTCTGCTGGAGATTGCATCTGTGCCTAATATGCATTTTTATGTAAACAAGGGTACTAAATGGCCTTTCACTTCCCTCTGTAATGTATTTTTTAATGGAAGGTCCTGAATTAGGAACATATATATACGACTCTAAGAATTTTCTAAGTGATATTGAAAACCTATTGTGAAGTAGGATTTCTCCTTGCAAAATTATTTTAATGAGGTTCCAGTTTATTTTCTGGCTATATTTTACTTATTTAATCCTCCAGAGGGGCTTTTCAGAGGCAGCATCTCATTTTCAATGCAACTATTCTTAACATTAGGGAAAACTACCTTTCTGAAATGCATGAAGGGGAAAAAAAAACCCCGAACCAGAGGAAGATGTACGAGATAAGAATAAACTTGAAAAGCTTTGAGGTGGTTTATGGCTTCTCTGGAAAGAATAACAGTTCATGTATTTTTGTTATGGTGTGGTTTAATGATGCTTGCAGAAAAAAGATAAGGTAGAAATGGAAATATAAAATTAAACCAGCAAAGTGAATGTGATTATTTTAGTTACCAGTATTACCTGGGGAAAATGCTCTCGGGGTTTTTTATCTAGACTAAATATTTGCTTTTCTAAAAGGAAAGGCCCTCTGCATCTCCTGGCAGAGGGTGGGAAGGGAAATTTCCCTGTGGTCCAGCAGCTGTGGGAGGATGGAGGAGTCAGTGGCACAGCCCCATCCTGGGGATACACCTGGCAGGGGGCTGTTTGCCAGGGCTGTGCCAGGGATGAGGATGATGAGATGACCCCAAGAGGGGCTGCACAGCCTCCCCTGTGTCTGCACTGTGTCACTGTGGGTGCCCCAGGCCGGGTGGGGAAGGAGGGGGAGGCACAGTGGGACCCATCCCAGGTTGGATGTGCCCAGGAGGTTGTGCCCGATCTGGAGGATCCTGGCTCCTCTCCCTAATTTCCTGGGAGGCATAATCTCATCCCTTCCCATCCCATCTGTCCCCTCTCCTTCCACCCATCCCTGGCTGTGGGTGCAGACCTGGAACCCCTGCAGCAAAGTGCTCAAAGGCCATAACACCTGATCCCAGAGCTTTTGCATTCCCTGGGCAAATCCACAGGTTCCCAGTCCGGGCTGAGCTGTTGTGGGATCGTGCTGGTTCTGCAGTTTGATGGGGGCCTGGCAGGATCAGCCAAACTCAACTCAGCTCTGGCACAAGAGGCACAACCCCCCCTGAGCGTGGCCACACATCCCCCTCCAGCCACTGAGTCATGAGAGGTAACCTTGAACTGAGCCTGATGTGTGGCCTTGAGAAGTTAATTTTTCAATTTCTTCCATGGGCCTGGAAAAAGCAAAAAGTTCGTTTATAATTAAAATACCTGAAGATTTATACTTTAATTCAAATAACTGAAAAGAAGCAGTTCCTCTGTAGGTTTCTTCACTATCAGAATCTAAACCAGATTATTATGTAAATTTTTTTGATCCTAAATTCATTATAATATTCAATTTCAGAAAATGCTCTTGACCATCTGCTGCTGCTCTGAAAAATGAGTCTTGGAGATTGTTTACTACCAGAAATATTGTAGGTATTTAGGTTTGATCAGCGTGTAAGGGCAATGTACTGATTTCTGAGTCTGGTTATATAAACCCAGAGTGCTGAGGCCACGAGCTGAGCTGGGCAGAAAGTGCAGCAGGTTCTGCTCTGCCAATGCTCTGCCTCATCCCAGCTTCTCCTGCCTTGTCCTGCCTGGTGTCACCCACAGTGATGCCCCAACTGTGAGTGGGGGGCTGTGGTCCTTCTCTGTCTCAGGGAGAGGCACTATCACAGTATCAACAAGGTTGGGAGAGACCTTAAAGGTCATCGAGTCCAACCCATAATCAACAGCCCATCATCTAAACCATGGCACCAAGTGCCTCTTCCAGCCTTGAGCACCTCCAGGGTCAGCATGGATTAATTGCTTCTCTCAATAAAACTGGTTGGAGATCCCTGGGAGGAAAAGCACCAGGAATTATAATTTGCTTTTTGTTGTAACATCCAAACTTGCCCAGAGAAGCCACGTGCTGTCCCCCAGCTTTGGCTGCTGCTGACCAGAGCGAGGGCATGAACCCTTTGTCCCTCACGGTGCAGGGCTGGGACAGTGGTGACACGGAGCTCTGCTGAGTTTAACCCGTGTTTTCCCGTGTGTTTTACTCCCAAAGCTCCTGTGCCATGAGCGGTGCCAAATGAAACCCCAGAGCACTGGCTGCGTCTGGCATCCCGAGGCTCCCAACTCCCAGCGCCGGCTTTTGCTGCCTTCACTCAGTCTCTGCGAGACACTAAAAGATGCTGCTGACCCCCTGCTTGCTCCTGCTGCCTTTGGGGTTGGCCTCGGATGGAGGAGGAACGCATCAAATGCGGTTCTCTGTTCTTCCACCGCAGCCTCGCTCAACAAGTGCGGCACCCACGGGGGCGATCGATGGGGGCCGGGGCCGCTCCTGCCCTTCCCGGCCCCCGCTCCCGGTATCGACGGATTGAACGGGGCTGGGAAGCAACGGCTGCAGGCAGGGAACGGGAGGGGGCCACGGCAGGGGCATCCCCAGGGCTCTGCTGCCGCTGGACCAACTGCAGAGCATCGCCCGAGCATCCTCCCGGCGCGGGAGGAGACTGGTTATCAGCACTGAGCTCGCGTGCAGCGTTTGGGAAAGAGGAGCTGTTGATGCGGTGGAATAGGCTTTGGAAGGGCACTGGTGCCCCTCT
>VXBA01004269.1:62656-80167 GCA_013399895.1 Serilophus lunatus
GGGGGGGTGGGGGGGGGGGGGGGGTCCAGCAGTTGCTGGAGGAGCCTGTGGCAGAAAGGGCTTGGGGCGCTACTCAGCAGTGCCTGAGGTTGGTGTTTTAGCAAAGCCAGTTCCACTAACGAGGCTCGTCTGCACTATCAGCAGGGTGCAGGGAGCTGGGAATATTAGTGTGTGGCCTGGAGCTTAGGCTGGGTGTTAGGAAAAGGTTCTTCCCCCAGTGGGGCACTGAACAGGCTCCCCAAGGTTTGCTCACAGCCCCAAGGCTGCCAGAGTTCAAGGAGGGTTTGGAAATGATCTCAGGGCCAGAGAGGGATTTGGAGTGTCCTGGGCAGGACCAGGAGCTGGACTTTGATGATCCTTGTGAGACTCTTTTAACTCAGGGCATTCTGTGTCTATGTGGATCTACAGGACAGGGACTGCTCAGCAGCACTGGGATGAATATCAGACTATGACAGAGAGGGGGTTTTGTTCCTGTTGTTCTTTATTCATGAACAAACTCTAAAACCAGCATTTTCCTGCCTGGAGCTGTCCCAGGCTTCAGCATTCAAACCCTGGTGGCAACTAATTGCCTTATTTCCCCTCCTTCAGGAAAATTTTTACTCTTGTCCCCTGCTGCTGAGTAGATCCTTAAGCTGGTAATAATGTGAGAGAAAAGTGCCCCTCCCCTGACTGAAACCCACCCAAGAATTACAGCAAAGTAAAAAAAGGTATAAATTTGCCTTCAAACAATGTTCCTGCTGATGAGGGGTTTGGTTCCAATGGGGTGCAAAGGAAGGTGTAGGCACCTTGTGCCCTCTCCCTTCCCTTTCCCCCCTCTGTGAGCCCCCAGCAGCTGGGACACCTCCTCCTGCCCACATCCCCGGGATTGCCCAGCATGGGATCCCTGCAGCCATTCCCCTCTCAGTGTCCTAATCCCCAGCAGGGAGGGGATGAGGAGTGTGTGGGGCTTTTCCTCTGCAATCCAGGGCATCATGTGGGTGCTGTGCTGGGATGTAACTCCAGGGTGGGGACACAGGGGAACCAGTGCCACAGTGGCCTTTGTCTGCCTGTGCCAAACAGATGTGAACAAACCCGAGTTCGATTTCCAAGACCGCCTGGGGAATATCACTAACTAATTATAGAAAACAGAAGATGCTCTCCCCTCCTCTTGCATTTTTTTTGATAAACACGGTCTCCTCTCAACAGCTGAGTATTTAATTAGTGTTGATTGTTGTTCGTGTGTTCAATAACCACTCATCAGGAGGGGGGTGTCCGCTGGGGCAGCGTGGCCTGGAGCACAGCAGAGCCCAGGGTGTTCATAATTAAGGATGCAATTTATTTGAGTAAGTCATGTGTACAGCACCCTGTGTTTTAGGTTAATTTTCAAGGTTAAAGGGTAAAAAAAAAAAAGATAGCTCACAACTTCAGAGGATGAGTTGGAAACTCAGCACTGAAAACTGTGTAGGGAGGGATATATGAATGCATATATATGTGTGTGTGTGTTCACATCTACATATGTGGTACATCCAAGCCTCTGTGTGTGTGTATGGATGGCTGCTTGAGTGCTCCCATGGGGCTGTACAGCCTCTTTCCCCGTGGACTCTGCCTGTTTCCCAAGTTTTGGCTGGAAAATGCTGCCATGCAGAGTTGGACTGTCCTGCTGTGGAAAGGTTCCTTAGCAAACAAGTTGAATAAAAACCAGGAAAATCATCTTTTTTTTTCTAGATGCTGCTGGGTATGGGAAAGGTTGAGGTTCACCATCAGTTCAGACTTATCAAATCCTGCCTCGTGTTTCCCTGTATTTACCTAAGGAAGAACAATGAGCACCAGCATCCCTGATCTGGGACAAGTGGTCTCTGTTTTCTTTTCCCAGTGAACACACCCATGCCAGGTTTGCACCGATGGCTGGAGCAGGGCAGTGAAGGTTCAGGGGGTGTAGGAGCATCCTGCTGCAGGAATATGGGAGTTCCTTCTCACAGCTTTAGGGAGCCACTATCATGGTGTGTGACCCTCTGCACCAGGCAGGACTCATCCAGGCTTTAGCCAGGAGGGAGTGGGACAGACTTTGGGAACAATCCCATCCCCTGCATGGCCCCTCCTCTGCTGACAGGACAGTTTGTGCACAGGGCAGGGGAGCAGCAGCTAAAATAGTAAATAAGCAAATGTCCATCTCCTCCCTGCGTGGCTCCCCCTTTCTTTATTTCCATGTTTGTCCTGCTGTCCCCCTGACAGCTGTGATGGAGCTGTCATGCTTTGGTGGCCACTGGCTCGTGAGCCAGCACCTGTTCCCCTTGTGTTAATCCCTGTGCTCGTGGAGGGACTCCACATGTAACCCCCTGCCAAACAAAACGAGGAGAAAAATCAAATCTAATTACATGCCATTGATTTCTTTCCAAATTTGCTTCTAACACACTTTTTGACTATTCCTTGATTTTATTTTTTTTTTTTAGTTATTTTTTTCCCCACTTTCCCTTTCTCCTCTGCCTCCCCTGTCTGCTCACACGGCAGCAGCCTCCTCCTGGGGAGTGAGTGGCTGCAGTCCCTGCACTGGACACACCGAGCCCTGGAGCAGGTTGGGAGATCAGAAACCAGCAGGTTTTGCTCTTAGTAGGTGGTAGGGATGATCCGTGTGCTGACCCTCTTCCTAAGGGACAGGTAGGACTGCATGTCTTCCTTCATTGCTTTTTCCCTTCCCTCCTCTTCTTCCTTGTAAGCCTGATAGATGTTTTCAGTGCCAGCATCACTGTGGGCAGAACTGTTGGCCACCAGCACCTCCTCCAGCTCGCTGGGTGCTCAGGAGGTGGCAGTGGGTGCCCATGGGCTGCATCCAGTGCCCTGGTGGGCACAGGGTGTGGGGTGGGCACTGGGAGACCTGTGCTGGTGATTAGAGGGTTGGCTGTGGAGCAGCTCCCGTGTGCCTGTGTGTGGCTGGTGGCTGTCCTGGTGCACCAGCATCACTCAGAGGGAGCCTGGTGAGCACAAGACCCTGGCAGACCCCCACCCTGGCTCATCCCATCCTGCCCTCTCCCCACAGCTCCATGTGCAGCCTCAGGGCACTGGAGCATGGCATTGGTTGTGTTCCCTTGCAGCAGTGGCTGAACATAAATCTGGCCCCAGCTGGGCTGGGGGCTCAGGGTGGGGAAAGAGCAGGGCCTGCCTGGGGCTGGGGAGTGTCAGTTATGCCAGGAGAGAAGCTCCAGGCTCACGGAGGGAACTGAACCCTGCAGTGATGGCAGGGAATGGCTCATGATCAAGCATCCCCCAGGTCTGCAGGGCTCAGAACCCAGGCCAGCAGTCAGGCACACAGCCAGGCACAGGGGGACAGCAGGCAGTGTGACTGGATGTCCCCAGCTCCAGGGACAGCTTTGCTGGGTGACAGGGGAGGCTTGGAGGCACAGGGTCCTGCTGGTGAGCTCTGGGCAGCAGCTGAAGGGTTAAAGGCATCGGGATGCAGAGGCACAGGTCACTCCCTGGAGCTTTCTCTTGTCCATCAATATATTGAATATCCACCAATCTGGGTCTGTGGGATCTGGGTGCGACCCTGGAAGAGTCACAGGCTCCTTGTCCTAGTGGTGATGAGGGACAGGAGGGCTGGGAGGGATGCCAGGGACAAGTGTGGCAGCAGGATGGAGGGGGGTGGGGCAGTCTCCTCACCTTCATCATTTCCCTGGGTACCATCTGACCCACTGCTTGCAAATCAGACTCTTAAAAATGTTATCAGCTATGCAAATTAAAAAAATAAAACCCCCAAGATTGCTCCAACCCTTCCTTCTGTGGGGGACCCTGAGGCCACATCCTGGCCATGTCTTCCTGCAAGGGGGATGCATCCCACTTCCATGCCACCTCTGCAAATACCCTCTTCCAAGAGAGAGGCCAGATTTATAGCATAAGGAGATGTATTTAGGCTGGAGACAGTTCAGTTGTGTTAATTATGAAAATCTAAAGATAATCTATATTTAATGTCAAATTTTTCTCAAATTTACTAAAGAAGGAGGAGAATATATGCACATGATGACACTTAAATGAAGAACAAGGTGCAATTAAACTCCAAAACGTACAGTAGACTAATTGGGAGAGGATGACAAATATAGTTATCATCAGCAACTAATTAGGGCCCTGCTTTAGCTTTCCTCACTTGATTAATCTTGACTAGGTGTTAATAAGTTATGCTGGCCCGGCCCTGAGTTGTGAACAGGCTGTTTGTGGCGTGGCAGGGAGGTGGCTGGTGCCAGGAGGGATGTTGGAGTGTGAGGCTTGGTGTTAAGGGGGTTTAATTTATTGGGGGGAGGATCATGAGGACGCATTTGGGTGGTGGGTTTGTCCCTGCCATGGTCACTGGGCACAGTCTCAGAGCACAGGAGGGGGAGGAGGAGGAGGAGGAGGAGGAGGAGCTCGGCGTGCCCGGAGCGCTGGCTCAGCGCTGTTGACACATCCCTTGTCTCCCAGATTTACACTCTTATCTTTTTGCATTGAAAGGTAAGAATAATAGTAAAATGTTAATGCTGTACTCTACATATAATACTGTACATAAACGGATGACATGACATGGGAGACAGATAAATCACCACCACCTTCAGACAATAATCTGTGGCAGACAGAATAACACATGAGTTCCTGGAGCGTAGGAATGTGCTTGGGAAAAGGAGTTTTACAGCCCAAGCCCTCTCTGATTTTTACCAGTGTGTTTGCCAGACTTTGATTTCATAAAATTAGATCTGTTTTGATGGATGTTGCTCCCTGCTCCTACTGGACACTCAGCACTGTAGAAGCCTGGAGGAGCTTCTGACTTCTGAGACTTGGTGCCCATGAGGTCACTACAGCTAAAATGGGGAGGAAAACGTGTTTCTGGGGAGAAAACATCCAGGGGCACATCCTTAGCATGGCTTTCCCTGTTTGTCACAGTTATTTGGGGAAACTGAAGCCCTGTAAAGCCCTGGCTCCCCTGGGGGAAGGCGATGAGGCAAAATTCCCATGGCTTGGCCATGTGGGGATGGGATGGCTGTGGTCCTACAAGCATCCTACAACCACCCTACAGCTGCCCTACAAGCATCCCAGGCCGTGTTGGAAATGTTTCTGTGTAAGAAAATACGAGAAGCTGATCCCGTGAGCTGGTCCTGCTCCTGGAGCACCATTCCTATGAGAAATGGGCCCACAATTATTTTAATTTTCAAAAGCAATTTATTATAAAACAAAGGCAAGCAGCACTGGGCACGTGACTTGGTTGGTTTTCAAGTCAGGGTCCCCAGACAGGTCAGGTTTTTATAACAAAATTGGCACAAAAGCGGGTGGGATTATTACAATTTCTTTGAGGTAGGAGGGAAATTATTTCCATAGGTACATCCCCTTTCTCCTCCCCTCGGGAATTTGGGTCTGGGGGATTTTATTGCTTTTTGAGGGTCTTGAGACTGAAGCAGAACACTCTTCCTCATTTGGAACTTTTCAACTCTCCTGGAAAAACTGGCATGAGCCTTCCTTGACTGGCTCTGAAGGTGGCATTATCTTCTGGTGAACCAATTGATGGCATACCCAGGAGATCCTGGAGAGATTTACTGCAGAAAGGTGTCTGTGTTCCTTCAAAGTTTCAGGGAGTGAACAATGTGTCCTTGTTCTAATGGCCTTGAGCAGGAAGGGCTCATTAGAGCTCACCATCTCTCACATTACACCGCTAACATATCCAAACACTACAACATGAATCCTATTCATTTAATCAAAGCATAACCCTAAAACTGCTCCCAACATGGATTCTATCCATCACCAAAAGCAAAATTCTACCAGCACCACCTTTCACATTCCCATGTGGAGAACCCTTGGCGGGTGCCGCGCCATGAGCCCTGGCGCCACCCTCGGAAACGCGGCCCTTCCGCACGACGCGCCCGGGGGGTTCCTCCTGCCTGTGGTCCCCAGGGCGAGGAGAGGCCGCTGACGGCTCCGAGGATGCTTCTTTTTTGCCAAGGAACAACCCCGAGCAGTGGTGGGAGAGCAAAGCCATTACCGTGGAGGATGAACTTGGCTCAGTCACCATGGAAACGTCGGCCGGGACCCGGCGCCGCTCGCGTGCGCGCGAGGCCCGTTGACCTCACTTAGAATTATTACCTTTAGCCAAATAAAATAATTTGTGTTAATAAAGAGACCATTTTCTCCCGGCTTCCAAGCGAGCCTTCCCCAGAAGGCAGAGTGACTCCTTAATTACACTTTTACTGCAAGGTGATTAATGTTCAATATGCGATACTCCGTTTAAATAAGTCGCTTATTAACACCTTTAATATGTTTTAATTTTTTTTTTTTTCTGTTTCCCCCCCCCCCCCTTCCTTCCCTCTTGCCTTGGCAGCGCTAGATGGAGCTCTGGTGTTAGACTTGGGGGCATGTGGGGCACCCATGGGTGAGCCCTGAAGTCTCCTGGAAGGACAAAATGATGGGAAGCAGGAGGGAAACCCCAAGTGCCAAAGTCCAGTGGGCAGTAAACGCTAAATGAAGAGCACACTGAGAAATCCACCTTGCTTTTTCCTCCTGTGAGGTGGCTGTGGATGATGGGTGATGGGTGGGTGAGGGCTCAGCCCTTGGAGAAGGGTGACAGCAGCTGTGGGATGCTGGGCAAGAGCTGCCAGGGCTGGGCTGGATGTAGCCACACCAGGGCTGGAGACTGCCATCACAACCCAGCTCTGGCCATCTCCTCCTTGGCCTCTGGAGCTGGCACAATCCTGTGAGAGGTGTGGGTGGAACAGGGCTGTCCTGAGGAACACGCTGGGGCTCCTCAGAGTGCTGAGAAAATAGGAGAAAACCCCCTTTTTTTGGTCATTCCTCTGTTAGTTATGGAGGGGCTGTTTTGGGGGTGGGTGACAGATGCTGCTGCTGCCCCTTCCTCTGCTCAGAGCAGCACCTGAGTGAAAGTGGGTGAGAAAAAACATCACCTGCACCATCCACTTTTTCCCTTTGGATACTTGGATGTGGCTAAATGGCACCCTGGTGCTCACTGCCCGTGGCACCCTTTGGGCAGGACCATGAGATGGTGACACTGGCCCTGTTCCCAAGTGACAAAGCATGGGCTGTGTGTTCCCTTTCTTTTTTAAAGCAGGCCAGTTTGGGAATGCACAGCTTCTGGTTTCCTGGAGGAAACACCCGAGCTGGGAATGCTCCCTGGATCATTGTATCCCCAGCTTGGGCTCTTTGCTCCTCCCTGCTCAGCTCTCAAAAGAGAAAAGAGAGAAATTTGAGGCACCCCTTCTCCTGTTTGTCATTTTAAGGATATTTTTGCTGCTGCTCATTGCTTGGTTGGGTGCTTGGCTGGTGTTTAAAAACAGAAAGAAATTTCCATGTTACTGCCTGAAATGGATTGCTCCTCGCAATTGCAGCTCAATTGCCAAATGAAAAAAGTAATTTTATTTTATATCAGAGTTTTTCTTTTAGAACTATTTTTATTTGTGCAGCAGCAGATGTTTATAAATACATGTTATTATTTGTCATATAAAGAATGTATTATTCCCCAAATGAGAACTCACAGAAATAAACATCTGGCGTTGGCGTGGAGGTTGGAAATGATGTTGAGAGTTTCTCCATTTTCAGCCCCGTGGGGGGAGAAGGTGGCAGGAGGTGACTGGGGGCCAGGAATGCAATGGGGGAGAGGGGCTGGTGGGGCAAACCTTCCCTTGTGCTGAAGGGAGAAGGATGCAGTGAGGGATTTGGGAGGGGATGCCATGGAGGAGCTACAAGGGATGCCCACTGCAGGGGTAGGTTTGCTGCTTGTTGCTTCTTCCCCCACTGCTGTGTGTTGGGACAGCTGGATGGCACCTGTCCTTGGCAGAGGTACCCCCAGTCCCTGTCACTCCTGTCCCCATTTCAGCTGGCTTCTCCTCATTATTTTGAGCAGCAATTGCTGCCCTCGACTCTTTTTTTTTTTTTGCAGGAATGGAAGGAAGACAGCAGAGAGAAGCTGGGGAGAGGGCAGAGCTTCCCTGGGCAGCATCCTGCCACATGGATTACCCATCCCTGAGTTCAGGCCAACCCTGAAACCCCCAAAAAGCAGCTGCAGCAGCCAGAGGATGCTGCCACACGTTGGCAACTGGGGGCCAGGCTGTGTGTTCAGAAAAGCTGGTGCCTAATTTTGGAGGAGCTCCTGCCATGGAGGAGCTGAGTTCTGCTCCAGGCACTTGGTTCCCTGAGGCTTTTTGGGGTGACTTCACCCCCACATTCAGGCTGTGGGTCCCCAGAGCTTCCTCCTCCCTGTGGGGGCAGGATCAGGCCCTGTCTCTGTGCTGCCCTGTGCTCATGTGATCTGTGGGGTCTGTCAGCCACAACACTGAGAGCTCCCAACACCTCCTTAAAGAACTCCATTTACTGCTACAATGAGCACAGGCTGCTCTGAGCAGGAGAAACAGAGGCAAGGGGGAGCCTCTTTATTCCCAGAGACAGCTAAAAAGGACAACACGCCAGAAATGGCATTTTCGTGGCAGATGAGAACTGCCTTCCTGACTTGGGCTCCTTCTACTTCTCATTGTCTGTTCTGGATCTTTGAAATTCTGCTTGGCCCCTCTCTTCAGAGCTGGGTGGGAAGGGATGGTCCAGCAGCTCCAGGGCCAGACATGCCAATTCTGGGCCAAACTGCCCAAAAATTCAGCTCCACATAGAGGTGTCTGACTCCTTTTTACTTGCTTTCTGCTGGAAATGGGGTTAATGATATTAACCATTATATATGGTGTATGATATGATATTATGAGAAGTATTCTATATATTCTACATAGTATCTTATATTTGGAGAAATATTCAAGGGAACTTGTTAAAGAGCTGCCCTGGTTACTGCTGGGTGTGTGTGTGTGGAACCACTGCAGAGCTAAATAGAACTGTGGAAATAAATGATTTCTAAATGAATTTGACCCTTAATTCACCAGTGAGAGCACCCAAGGAAGTGCTCCCAGTTACCACCAGTCTGGTGGAGCTTTTCCTCAGAAATCTCCATTCCCCCAGCCAGGTTTCAGGTAAGGATGGCTGAAAAGTTATAAATACCTGAAATGCAGATTATGCCCTGCAGTTTATTTCCTGCCCTCAGCTTGGAGTCTCCTAAAGGCAATGACAGGTTTCTTGTTGTCTTTGCAGGGGTGGGGTTTGCTCCCCTGGTTTTGCTTTACTTGCTTCCCCTTTTCTTTTTCCTCTTCTTTTCTTGCAAAAAGGCATTTTACCAGAGGGGTACCTCCGAGACCCCAGCTCCAGCTGCTCTCCTTGCCCTGAATTCCTTCACTTTATTAAAATACTGTTAATAGAATATGCCTTGTAGAACCCTGGTAGAGAGGCATCACCTCTGCTTTCTCTTGCTCTGTGTTTTTTTTTCCTGGGGTGCTGGATGTTTGTTGGTTTGGTTTTAGTTTCTCATTTCCTTTGATTTGGAAAAGAGAAGAACTTGGCTTAGGCTCCATCTGTGAAAATACTCAAGGAATACTACAAGAGTTGCTGCTCAGCTGGTGTAAATACTGAGATCCCCGTTATTTTCAGTGCTGAATTAGACATTTTCTTAATTGTTTGTTTTGTAAGCATCACTCCAACAGAAAGGCATTGAACAGCCCCTCCCTCCCCCCCTCCCCTTCATGGCACTGCAGGTATTTGGGAGTTCATTAGTTCAGAGGGTTGAGCTGTGCATCAGCTGGCATTTCTTAATAGTCATTTATTTCAGGACTAATTCCCTTTGAAAATGAGCTTTTATTGCATTAAATAAAACTTTGGGTAATTCTGTGAATAATATTTCTCCAATGTCCAAGACCCAGGGAAAGGCTCCAGCCAAGTCAGTGCTGTTTCATCCTCGGGAAGGTGTAACTGGGGCAGTGCTGGGGGGGCAGATTTCTGCCTTTGCTCTTTTTTATTTTCCAGCTTGGCACATTTACCATCAATTTTCCTTTCTGATCCAATGGCAGGTCAGTGCACCCTTCCTAAAAACAGAGACCAAACTTCAGGGATGCTCATCTGGGATGTGCAGGAAGCTGTGAGCAGCCAAAATTCAGGAGGGGGACCCCATCTTGTGCCACCACCAGCAGTGACAGGACCACTGGTCCTCCCGTGCCCCTTTCTGTGCCATCAGCAAATCCCTGCTGTCCCCATCCCCACCTCTCCTCCTCCCTGGTGGCAGCAGCCAAGCCAGGCAGCACCTCCCCTATGTGTTAAAAAACTCCTTTAAAACTTAACAGTGGCCAGTAATGAACCAGCAAAGGTTTATTGCCTATAAAGAGTAAAATTAATGTGAGTTATCCTCGTAAACTCTCCTGATTTGTGCTGCTCCTTTTTGTTCTTGCTGTGTAGCTCTGACACTTGTTTTAAATAGCTAATGGGGAGGTCCCAGGTCTGATGAGCAGGTTAATTAGCAAATACCGGCCGTGGGCTGGGTGGCACCTTCCAGGGGAGCCCGAATTACAATTCTCCTCTAGAGCCTTCCTCACTAGGATACAATCTCTGCTAAATATATTTTTTTTCTAAGGACTGCTGGATCCTAAAGGTGTTTTCCCCCCTCAGTCCAGTCTGGGCTCCTGCTCCACTGACCAACTGCACTAAACTCCCTGTGGTGTGAATAATTCTTTGGGGGGAAAAAAACCCCCCCACTTTAGTTGTTCTTTAATACTATAGCTAAACCAAAATGAGAAATTCAGCAAAAAAAAGGCACAGAAGACAAATACACAGGGGCTTGTACCTCTGACTTACAGTCCACAAGGAGTTTTTATGGTATTTACTTATTTTCCATTAATTGATGAGGCTTAAAGGGGAAGTTAAACTTTTAGCTGATATACAGGTGAAATAATATTAAATCCCCATATTAAAGATCCTCATTAACCTGTTTGGTTTTTATTGGACTAGCAGTAAACACAACAAGCTGTGAACAAGGTGTTTAATTATTTCAATGAATATTCATAACATGCAGGACTCTTAGAGGAAATAATGAGAGGAAATTGTTCCACAGTGATTTGGAGGCTGATAAGCAAAGGCTTGTCATTAAATTGAGGGAGAAAAATGTAAATCCTTGGTGGATACATTTATATTTTTATTTCTTTGTATGTATATATATATTTAAGAAACAGATAGTCCTCTAACTAAGCAACTTATTAGAGAATGATTTGTTTTCAGTGGACATTAGGTATGTTTAGAATAATTTGGGTTTAAATAGAAGTATTTGGAGCCTGATGCTGCAGCACCATGACTGAAAATTCAGACCATATCACCGATTTCTGTAAAACCACAAGGTTTTGGTTTTTTTTCTGTAAAACCACAAAGTTTTGGTTTTTTTTTTCTGTAAAACCACAAAGTTTTGGTTTTTTTTTTCTGTAAAACCACAAGGTTTTGAGGTTTTTGCTGCAGGAGTGCCTGGAGTCCTTCTTTCCCCCTGTTCCCCAAACCCACTTTCTGACTCCAAAGGTGTTTTCTGACCTTGCCCAGCATTTTGGGAGCTGGTTAAACAGGAGATACACAGGGACCAAGTGATCTGCACAGCTACTTACTGAGAGGCTGGGAGAGGGACTAAAATCCTTTGTCCTACATTATATATAAGGGCATGTGTATTTTTAACTGGTACAGGAAGATATATGTTATAGAGCCCTTGATACAGACAATAGGATTGGATGCCATAAAGGGACGTGTGACTTGTGAATTAAGAGACTTGGTAACTTGTGGAATGATGGTTTAAAATGACTTTATTTTATAGCTAGTTTCTGCCATCTGAGTGATGTTGCATGTATTGGTTGTATTTATAACTTAATAGCTTTTCTCAATTTTATTATACTTTTTATGATACTTGTGGCTTTATGGTACTTCATAATTTTTCTCAGATTCATTAAATCCTGTTGAAGGTGGAGCTAGTGGTGGAACAGGTAGTGCCATGGAGCCCAGGCTGGATGGAGCTCTGAGAAACCTGGAGTGGAAGGTGGTTATGGTTGAATTTTGGCAGGCTGGGCTTTAGTATTGACAAAAATCTATAGTTTTCTTCCAGTTTTTGCATTAATATTTGGCTCTGCTGTGCTCTATTTAGCCCAACCTTTCTGTTTTGGTAGGTGCCACGTATCAAAGGTGCTGTTTCTATGCTTTGAAGGTGTCAAATGGTTTTGGGTGTTACATCCTCACCTGCAGTCTGGCTGATGCCAGACCCTCTCCATGGCATGTCATGACATCTCACTGTGGTCACAGGGACTGTTTGTCTGGAAAAAATAAATCTGTTTCCTTTGGTGCTTGAAACTCACCCAAAATGATTCTGAATTTAAGAAAACTTGGATGTGACTTGGAGCAGGTGAGCCCAAGGAGCCTTGTTGGAGAAGCCTGGGCTGGCCATGGTATCACACCAGACAGAGAGAGGAAAGGGAGGTGAAAGCCTGGGCACACATGGAAATGGCTTGGTGGCTTCTTGGAATGCTGGCAGCTCTCCTGCCTTGGGGCTTCAGTCCTAAAATTGTAGCATCTGGGACAAAACCAGCAGCATCTCGTCGTTCCGTGGGGGCTTTTCCCCCTTTTATTATAAAAAACCAAAGGCAGCCAACCTCAGGAGCCCCCACACATCACTGTTTTTAGGCAAAACCCTCCTTTTGGTTAGTACTGAAATAGAGGGCAAGGCACAGAAGAGCTGTGAGCCCTCGAGGGCAAAAGCCACCAATTCCTGGTGCCTTGGAGCCGGGGCTGTGCTTGTGCCTGGAACAGCCCTGGTGCAGGAGATGCTTCTCCTCCGAGGCCACTCGGGTCACTTCAATGCATTCCCCGTGGAGTGGGAGATGCTGGGATTATTCCTTTTGTGTAGTTGAGAACAGTTCAATCCAGAATCCCACTTTCTGGAAAATGAGGAACGATGCAGTTGACTTCTTGAAGAGGGTCTGTGATCCCATGGGAGGCACTTTGGGAGAGGGATGTTGGATCCCCTCACTTTGCCTCCCTCTGCCTATTTATGATCCCCAGAGATAAGGTGCTTCCCACCTCGCAGCCGCCTTCATTACAGGCTGTTGGTCTGCGGGACCGCAATGCATTTATAATTTTTATTGTTATATCTTTTAATTTTATTTTGCTTTCCTTGCTGTCTCGGAGAAGGGAAGATAGGAGTCCATATTTATTACAGAGCAAACGATCTACCTCCGTGAATGTATGTATCAGTTAATTTAATCTCACCAGTTTTATTTAAACTGTTTTTCCTTCCTTTCTTTACTTCCCTCCTCCTGTCTCCCCCCCCCCCTCCTCTTTCCTCCTGCTCCGGGCGCGAGGTGATCAGTTTGTTTAAAAAAAAATTAAAAAAAAAAAATAAAAAAAATAGGAAGGAAAAAGAGCTGGAAAGTAAAACTATCCCGTGCCTTTTGTAATGTGTATTGAAAAGGCTTTTTCTGGTTGCTACGGCATCGCTGTGCCTTTCAGTGCTTACGCCTGTGTGCCTCCCGTGGCCCCCGTCTGATTGACATTTACAAATTACCAAGCTGAGAGTGTTCAATCTTTGACCCGTGTGTTTCTATTCAGCAATGAGTGAGATTTGCAAGCATTTTGTCATATAATTACTGCAAATCCCTTGAAAATTTCCACAACAACGCCTAGATGAATGGTAATTTGTGCAGACAGCCGCTGGTGCCTTTACAATACACTCAGATGCAAAACAGTCTAATTTTTTTTTTTTTTACCCTAAGATTTCTTGGAGGGGGGGGGGGAAAAATGTTCTGCATGTGAGTGTGTTGTAAAATATTTGGATTGTTAGATTTATTTGCTTACACAGCCTATATTTGTGCTGATTTTATTGTATTGACTGTATGCATTTTTTTCCTCCCATTCTACAGTTTTATTGTGTGTTGGTCATATGCATACATCACCCACATTGTTCTCTGGCAAATTTATTCCACCTTTCAGCGTGCTCTTGATAGGACTTATTGCATTACTAGTTAAGTGCTGAGATTTGCTACTACAAAGATTTGAAACAGCCCCTTGTAATGTTTATTTGCCAGACATGGCTGGGATCATATGTTCTCATCTGTGTTTCAGTGACTGGCAGGGTTGGGTCGTTTGGGGTCTTGAGGGATGGCCTGGGTACCTCCCCAAATTGCATCAAAGAGCCAGGAGGAAGTGGATGTCCAACACCTGTTGAAATAATCATATATATATTTATTCATGAATTACCTATGGAATCATAGAATTAAGGTTGGAAAAAACGTTTAAGATCAACAATTCCAACTGTCAGCCCAGCACCACCACCACTAAACCTGTATAAAAAGCCACACAATCATTTAGAATGGAAAAGACCTTTAAGCTCATTGAGTCCAACCATTAACACAGCACTAAACCATGTTCCCAAATGCAACATCTACATGGACTTTAAATCCCTCCAGGGATGCTGACTCCACCACTGCCCAGGGCAGCCTGTTCCAATGCTTCAGCAGCTCCTCACCTGCCTTATAATGCACACCATACTCTACAATTCACATTAAAAAATACAAAATACATTACAAAAAACACCAGGGAAGAACTACTGGCAATGCCAGGGCCACCCGTGGGTGCAGAGCCATCACTGGCAAGCACCCACCCCATGCCAGTGCTGTGCCACAGGGTGCCAGGAGGGCTGTGCTGGTGAGGCAATGCCAAGGAGAAGACACTAGAGTTGTGTCAAACCTGGAATGAAGGATTTAGATTTTGGCTGCAGGAGTTCTGGGTTTGTGATCTGGATTTTAAAATAAGCTATTTTAGCTGGTAATGTTTTGGTGGAGTTTAGCAAGTATTTGCCTTTAAGCAACAGTTCCAACTCATTCAAATCACCTTTCCAGAATTTCTTTACACTGAAATATATATATATATATATATTTATATACATATGTACTGTGGCAGCAAGAGCCTTCAGTGGCTTTGGCTCTTACAGGGACCTGCACTTGCTGCCTGACATGAAACTCATGATGCAGATTTTTTCCCCGTTTGTTAAAACCCAAAGAGCCTTGCAAGGACCATAGTAACCAAATTGAGTTTGGGTGTTGCTTTTGTTCTCTCTCCTCTGACGGTGCCCGAGATGCTGCTGAGGAAGGGCAGACACCCTGCTTTTTGTGGTTCATTTCTGGGGAGGGTCACTGTGCCCACTGCTGGTGCCATCAGCAGGAGGCACCCAAGTAGATGTGTCTGCTGAGGTGAGCAGCTCAGAAGGGCCTCGAGATGCAAAGGTTGGTCACCAAAGGGTGACCTGCAGGTGGGAGCACCTCTGGGGCACTGGGACACTGAGCTGGTTGGGCTGCTGGCGCTGAGGACTGCTGCTGGCAGCGTTGGGGCAGCTCGCCCTCCCCCGGGCAGCAGTGGTGCAGAGGGTGTTGTTACCTGCGATGCAAAGCACCTTCCACATCCCACGTGTTATTATTTATTAATACTGGAGTGTTCTCGCCGAGTCAGCCCTGACTGCACTGCAGCATTTTCCCCCTGGCTGAGGAATTTCCTCTCCTGTCTTTGCGAGTGATTATCCCGAAGCTCCGCGAGCAGCAGCAAACCGGGGGGTTTGCCCTCTGGGAGCCGTGGGGACGTGGCTGTTTGTGCAAAGCACAACTGCTGGGTTTGGAGGGATTTCCTTCGGCCACTTCCAAAGGAACCCTGAGCGGGCTTGACCTTGGCTCCTGGGAACCCAGCAGGATGGGGAGAGACTTGTGTGATATAGCCCATGCTGAGCTGTCTGGGAGAGCACGGTGATGGATCAGAGGAAGAGTTCAGTGACTGCAGAGTCTGAACAAACCGCTCTTGTCATTAGGTTGGAAATGTAATCTCTGCAAAGGAAGAGGCTATGGTAGACTTAGCAAGATCTGCTCCCGTTATGGGAATTTAATGCACCTGGTAGAAACTAACTGCAGGTCATCAGGTTTTATTGGCATAGTGCAGACATGCAGGGTGATGAACTGATCTGGCAAAACATTAACAAAGATAAAAAATAATCCTAGATCGGGTTTTGTAGTGGGTGTCATTGAAATCGGAGCAAATGCTGCTCTTCAGGTACTTGTCTGTTCATCCCTGGTAATTTCTGCTGCTGTGCTACTGGTGTAGATGGTCTTTTATACAGAGTTTGCAGATAAATTCTTGTCTGACACATATCTAGAACTTATATAGTCACCTGCTAATTTAAACCAATTTGCCCTAGGTGATGGGTGAATACACTTGAAAATTAAATGGGTCTGATTTAAGCATCCCTTCTCTGAAGCCAAAGATTATATAATTAAATTAAAAGAAAATGTGTTTTATAATAAACTGTATTTCCTCTTGGCAAAATCCAATTTTGAAACAAGATTGTAATATCATATCTAAAAATGTTTTCCCATGGGTATTACCAGTCTATTTCATTTAATTGTTTTCACCCATCATATTATGAGCTTTCAAAGTAGTGAAATGAGTGTGGTTTTTACAAAGAACAAGGGAGGAAATGGCAGGGAGAGGGAAGGCTGGCTCCTTTCCCAGGAGGAGCTGCTGGAAGGCTAGGGGTGGGCACCTTGCTGCCTGCCCCAGGCTTTTGGTTCCTCACCCAGGGTGCTGGAAGGGGATGGCATGGCTGGCACAGATGGGCTGTTTGCTCAGGTCAAAGCCTGATGGCCACCCAGCTCTTGGGATAAACCTGTGTTTCAGGGACTGTGACTGGGCCCTTGGCACCTCAGGTTCTCTTCTCTGGTGAAAGTCTGCTGTGGGAAGAAGCTCAATGAGCTGTGCTGCAAAGGTTTTGCACTTCAGCAGAAAATATTTAACACTTTGAGTCCGAGCAGCTGCAGCTCCTTCCCCAGTGTGGCTCTTTATACATGCACAGGGGTTTGGTGATGCTGAGGGTTTTCCTGCATGTTCCCCAGCACGTGGGTGAGCAGGATCAGGTCCCCAGGGTGGGAAGGAGGTGTGGTTGGACTGGCAGCTCTTTGAGATGGGATCCCTGTAGGTGCCACAGCCGCCCTGCCATCCCACCCAGTGCTCAGAGCTGGGGTTGGGAGAAACACCACATAAATGTAGGACACATTTCAAGTGAAATATGAGTCAATTCCACCCTTAATTAATATGCTCATTTTCCTCTATGTGCATTTATCTGTTCCCCTGTTGTCCCCATGTGCTGGTGGCACTTCACTTCTAATTGTCGTGGCTGACAATAATCAGAAGCCAAGGCCGTGGCAGCCTCAGTGGTTCCCATTCTGCAGTGATTTGGCCAACTTTGGCAAAAGGCTTCGAGAAACCAGCAAGAAAAGCTGGAGGGAGGCGTGGGAGCAGCCCTTGCTGCCCTGTGCCACGAACCCCCTTTCTGCCGAGGGGCTGCAGATGCCGAGAGATGGGGCCAGAGAGCAGCATCTCGGTGTCTCTGCTCCTCGTGGGGCCCCGCCGGACCCATTTGTTTCCAAGATGGGAATGGGCCTATTTATTATAACCAGTGCTACGTTAATCACGGGCAGGAGAGCCGGGAACAGCCCCAGTGATGAGAAGCACCAGTTTCTGCGTGAGAGCTCGGCACAAATCCTGCCCTGCTTTCACTGGGAAGGCAAATGTCCTTCCACTGCAAGAACAGGCACGGGGCAACTCTCTCATCCCACATCTTTCCTTGTTTTGTTTGCTTTTTTTTTTTTTTTT
>VXBA01004269.1:80176-127626 GCA_013399895.1 Serilophus lunatus
TTTTTTTTTTGGGGGGGGGGGGGGGTGTGCCTGACAATATGGGGTGTTTCTCAAGAAGGAGCATCTCTGGCAGGTTCTGTAGCAGCCGTGGTGTTTCCTTGGCAGCTCTGAGCATCCCCACCACCGCAGAGGCAGGAGCACCCTTCCTTCTGCATCTTCCTCCCATTAAAATCCCCTTCTTTTCTGCTGTAAAAACTTCCCAGAGCTCACAGGCTTTTAAATGCCAGGGGTTACACTGTTCCCCAAAATTCAGGGACAGATCAGATCAGTGCCAGCTTGATGTCCCGAGTGCCCACAGCCATGTGGAGCCCCCTAAAATCCACTCAGGATCAGCATTTCCCGGGATCTGCAGCGCTCGGCGCCTCCTTAAACCCTTCAGAGCCTTTATCAGGGAAGAACCCATTGACTTTCGGGGAAAACGTTGATTAAAGCAGCAGCGAGCAGGAGTTGAAAGGCTAATATTGTCAGTTTTAGCTCGCTGGGGTGGTGTTTGCCCGAGGTAAAACTCGTGCGGCGCAGAGCCGTGCTAAGTGATGCTGCTGCTGGACCAGCCGCGCTGGCCGGGGGCATCCCGGGGGCATCGGAGGCGGACGGGCAAGGACCAGGGGGTTCACATGGGCAGCGTTTTCCGCAGGCATTCGACTGCTGTCAGCCATTTTAGGCTCTGAATCCTATTTCCCTGGTGCTTCCAAGAGAAGCTTTTGGGGGAGTCCCCAGCTAAAACTCAAATTTGCATTTAAATGGAGATTTTTTTTTTTAATGAGCAGGATGCATGGGAGACTAAGACTATTAGGTTTCCTTGTGGGAGAGTGCGGAATTCTCTCACCTTTTACATCCCACCCCCCCCTCCTCAACGCCTGTAATGCACACTTTAAATTAGACATTAAAAAAAAAAAGGAATAGTGCGTCTTTAAGGAGAATATAATCATAAACAAATAAGTCTGGTTGCCCTTGCAGCAGAACTAATCTTCCCTCGGCTGAGCTGTGATATAGATCAGTAACAAGAGCCACGCGCAGGGGGTTCCTTTGAAATGCATAATACCTCCTCGTATAAATTGGAGTTGGTGTGATGGAGCTGGGAGATGACATATTGTGGCATGACCCCTCTCCACTGATTGTGGGTGAACCCTGCAAAGGTAAATCTAACACGGCGCACACATCAGACAATTTCATTTTCATCACCCAGGGACAAAAACATGGCAACAGAATCTTTTCAAATGATAATCTGCGTGCTAGGCGGAATATCTTCCCTTCCTCTTTTTTTTTCTTTCTTTTTTTTTTTTTTTACGTGTTCAATTCATGGTGTAGGTGAAAGGAATTATAAATTGCTTCCAAAGTTCATTCATTCCCTTCTTCTCATTCTTTCCTTTCTTTTCTTCCTTCTTCTTTGGGTTTTGTTCTCTCTCTCTCTCTCTTTTCTTCCTGTTCTCCTGCCTTTGTTTCTTTCTCTTTCACTTTTTTCTCTTTTCTCTCTTATTTTTATTTCCCTTTTCTCCCTCTTTTCTCTTTTTTCTCTTCTTTTTTTCCCCCCCTATTTTTAATATTTTATTTTCTTTTATCTACCCTCTTTTTGTCCCCTTTTTTTTCTCTCCTCTTCTTTCTCTTTTTTTCTTTTTCCACCTAAAAGTTTGGCATTGTGTGTGTGTGTAACTGCTTCATTCTTCTCATCCCCTCAGGGACATCCAGTAATAATGATTTATAGGAGTGCAAAAATCTATGCTCTTGCTGTTACCAACTAATATCCCTCCTACCCTCCAAAAATGGGAGTTTTCTCATAGACAATCTCTCTGTACAAAATCTTCTCCCTTGCTCCTCTCCACTCCCTTTGCTTTCCTGAACTTTCCCATTCAAATATGAGGAGAAACCAGCTGGTTTGGATCATGCCAACCAGGAATAGATAGTCCTGCAACACCATAGCTCCCCTGGAACTGGTTCCATCGACTAAAATGATGCCATGGCTCTTCTTTTTGCAGTGACCATGAGGTTTTGGGGGTGGTTTTGTGGGGACTGGTGATGTCTCTCATCTTCTCTCTGTGGGATTATTGCTGGCACAGCTGGAGCAGCTTTGGGGGTGGCACAGGGTGGGCATTGCAGGGCAGGGGTTGCCCCTGGGTGTCTGTCTGCCTTCCTCCACTGCCCATCCCCACCTGCTGGGCTGCAGGACAGACCTGGAGGGAGCAGAGCAGGGATTTGGGTGCTCAGTGCCCTCGGGGCTGTGCTGTGGCTTTGGGACATCCCCATTACTTACCTGTGCCTCGATTTCCCCCACCACTCTAACACACCTCAGAGACCTTCAGTTTAATTTCCAGATCGATGTGAAGGGTTTAGTGGTCTCAGAAGCCACAAGCTTTTGCCCTCCTTGAGAAGTTCTGCAGGTGCAGCCTGGGAAGGAAAAAACCCCCCCAGAGCATCAAGATTTTTGGGTGCACCTTGCATAAATGTGCCCACAATTAAATAACCCCAGCCTGTCAGGAATGGGGCACAGGGGGAAGGCTTAAATCTGCTGCCAGGTTGGGGCCATCGTGGGCTCTCATCCCTGATGGCGAGTGACACAGCGATTGTGGGCGTGAGGGAGTGACACCGAGATGAGTTTGTCTGTTCCACCTACTGTGATTGCCACCTTCTCCTCGCAGGGGAGAGGAACAAAATTGAAGGAGAAAAGGTCAGAAAGCCCTGGTCATCCTCTCCCTTTCTCCCAAATCACTCGTTCCCGTGGATGGAAACGAGAAATGACAGGTTCCTGTGCCACTTGGGATGCAGGCAGCCCCGGAGTAAAACAAAGAAGGAAAGCTGGTTGGAGTAGGGGTGGACAGCAGTGAGTGTATCCTGTTAATAATGCATTGCAGAGGCGTGGGGTCCTGCTTATTGTTCGTGGCATCTGCTAACACCAAAGTGACAGTGACAAGTTCTTTGATTAGGAAGAGGTCCCCACCACCTCCTCCCTCCTGCCCTTGCAGAAAGGTTTGTGGAAAACACCACCCTCTGCTTAAAATCCTCCATGCAGAGGGAGGCCAGCTGGGGAAAGGGATTTTTTTGTCTTTGGTTTTCTCTTTCTGTTTTGGTGCAGAAATATCCCAGCTCAGATTCTGGAGAATCTCTGCCTGAAAGCACTTTTTGTTGGTGGTTGTTTTTTGTTTGTTTTCTCCCTTTTTTTACCCATTCTTCACATATGTTTTTAAAGGAGGAAAAACAATGATACCATCCATCCTCCTATTAATTGTTGACCATCCTGCAGTTACCCCTGGTATGAAGAACACCTGAAGTGCTTTCCATGAGAAGTGTGATCAGTTTGGGCTGTTTTGTGCTGCTAATCACTCTTCTATTTTTATGCAAACATGAAAATCCTCATTTGATCCTTCTAAAAAAATATTGCTTTCCAACTAAGTGCTTTTATTTGGGTTTCAGAGAGAAAAATGCTGCTCTGAGAAGGCCAGAGGACATCGTGGTTAGCAGGAACCAAATCCCACTGCAGTGCTGGTGTGAGCAGATATCCACGGGGAGCTGTGGAGCACATGGAGGGATGCAGAATGAAGAACCCCATCACTGGGGTGCTCCACAATTGCTGAGGCTTTCTTGCCACACTTCCCAGTGAAAAATGGGAATGCTCAGAGTCTTGGAACATGCAGGCTTGCTCCAAAGGTCCTGCCTGTGTGGTGGGTAAAGGGGCTGGCTGGACATCCCAGCCCAAACCAAGCTTTTATTCCTTTGAGGGTGGAAAGCAAAGCAGGGCTCCTCAGCCAGGGAAAGGCAACCTGAAGGGAAAGAGGTGAGACCCACTATTTGTCAGAGATCTGAAGGACCCTGTGGGAAATGGGATGGGGAAGGACACGATGACGGGTGGGGAAGGTGAGAAGAAGTGGCTGTGGATCTGTCTCTGAGGAAGGTGAGATAAGCCAGCTCTGTAATGCCTCATCCAGCTGCAAATCTGCCCAGAAAAATATCTTATTTTCATCTTCTTTTTACTTACAGCTCTTCCCCAAGTCCCCCTGGGTTGTCTTTAGTGGGCTGCATGTGATATTTTTTTGTCTTTCTTGTTGTTTGTTGAAAAAGAAACTTTTTCACGGGAAATATAGGGGGAAAAAAATCCACCTTTTTTTTTTCTGATGGGAAAATAAGTGCTAGTTCACCTCTATTTCTGTGTAAATGGGGTTTTTAAAAAGAGAGACTGTGCCTGGGGAGTGCAGAGTCTTACCTGTCTCATAGACAAAAACCATCACGACTGACAGCACGAATTCAATGATTTTACTGCATTTCCAGTCTGAGAGGAAAGTGCAGAAATGAGGGAAAGAGAAATGCACACTGTCCAGCTGGAAACTGTTTTCCCAGCATTGTGATTTTTTTTTTTTCCTGAGAACTGAAACCAGCAGATGTCTGGGCTGGAAGGATTTCAGTTTGCAGGCAGCAAGCTGGGCTAAAATACCCACAGATATCACTAATAAAACCTGTGTTATTTTTAGAAGAACAGCAGAAAAGGTTTCCAGCAACAAACCAAGGCACAGGCTCCCTCTCCTTGGTGGTGTTTGGGGGGTACCTGAGCCCAGGTTTTGGGCTTTGCTTCCTTGGCTCAGCCACAGGCAGGCAGGGGCTGTTGGCTTGGGTGGGTTTGCAGTGGGCTGTGTAAGAGGTTTGAGTCCTTTTGCTCCTGCTGAACACCTGCTTTCTCCCCTTTCTTCCAAGAGGAATAGGTGTAGTGGCTGGAGGCATCTTGTGTAGGTGTTTCTATCTGGTTTTGAATGAAATGAAAGAGGCAACAGCAAATATAATTCAGATTGGATGCAAGAAAACCACTCTTTTAATGATGGTGACCAAGCACTGGAAGAGGAGCCTGGGCATGTGAGGAAATCTCCATCCTCACAGAGTTTTAAAGTTCACCTGAAGAAGGTCTTGGGCAGCCAGGTCATCCTTGAAGTCAGGGATTTCTGCAGGAGCACAGTGAAGCTCTTTCTCCCTTACCTCATATGCCAGCCCCCATCCATCTCTGCAGGACCTCTGGGGTTGGAACTTGACTTAGAGATGCACAGTCTGGCCCCCAGCACCTTCCTGCACTCTCCATCCTCCCCACACATCAGCAGCAAATCCCTGATGCCAAGGATGGGTGATGCCCATGACCAAAGCTCTGTGCTCAGAGTAAGCTTTTGCTCAGGTGTGCTTTTATTTTTGGGAACAGAACAACTTCTGGGTGCCTTTATTCAATGCTCAGACATGCTGGTGCTGGCTTCTTGACCAAGGCCAGGCTAAACCAGAGGAGAGGAGCTGCCTGCAGGACAGACCCAGCAGTGAGTGTGGCTGGGCTGTCAGAGATGTCTCCATGGCAAGTCCGATCCACAGGCAGGAACTTTTCCTCTCCCTGGGTGCTGCTATTTCTGTGCTGAGTTATAGATGTTAAGATAAGGTGCTTCTGTTTCCCAGTTCTGTCTGGGTCACCCTTTGGAACTGATATGACAGGCCTAAGGCTACTCTAGGAATTTGTTACAAGTTCCCATTTAGTGAACGTGTCGCCAGTCAAATAGACTATTTACTCTCTCGGGGATCTATTTTTAAAAGTTATTAGCAGATTACTGGTTTTCTATCAACCTCAGGCACCAATCTCCCAAAGATACTATTGTACTTTAATAAGGAGCATTTGATAATCCTCAGATAAAGGCATTTGAAGTGTGTGGGGGGGAGGAGGAGAGGGAGAAACTCTTGCACTGATTCATCTAAGGGACACACAGGCCAGAAAAGGGTTAAATATAGTCGTGTTTCTAAATGGCTGAACTACTGTATGTTGTAGTTTTCAACTGCAAATCATCTTTAATAGCAGACATCACGGGATGGCTCATTACATTAAGCTATTTTTCATGCTATCTCCTGTAATATCCTTTAATCCAATGCGTTTCAAATCACCTCAGGCTAAAATAAGAGACATAGCGATGTAATAGCCTAGTGTATTAGTGGGTTAATTGCCCTGTTGTACTCTCTAGTAGATATCTCTGGAATGAGTTCTATATTAATTGTAAATTGCTTAATACATTTAACTCCTTGAGCAGCTTGGTCCTCCGCTCTGTCTTTAATGAAGGAGAAAACTTTGGAGTTGTAAATAGTTGTTTTTTTGGTGGCCAACGCCACGGGATGCCCAGCCCTTTCCCATGAGCACAAAGTATGCACAGCATCCTCTTGGCACTTAGGAAGAGTCAACCTGGAGCACTAAAAGGAAATTATTGCCTTTTCCTGGGAGCTGCAAAGTTCTGCTCCAGCCCTACAGCCTGCAAAGCAACATCACCTCACTCAGAGGATGCTCGGTGCCAAACTTCCAGAGCAGGACCTGCAGAGGAGCAGGGCTGGGACTGCAAACACACAATACACTGAGCTGTGGCCATTCCCAAACTGTACAGTCAAAGGGAGAGGGGAAAAAAAGAGAAGGTTTAAATAATACATAAGATTTCAGTCTCTCGTTTTACCAGGGCCATGACCAGAGAGGGAAGACGAATGAAGTGCTCTGCAGCTCTGTCAGAGGATGCAGCAGCAGGTCACTGACACACACGGCTCACAAAGTATCTCCCATAATGTGCAGGAGCTAGTTTTCTAAAATTACTTTTGCAGCACTAGGCAGACGTGTCTGCAGATTTGCAGTCACTTTTCTGAAGATTGGAACATAAGTGTCACCGGGCTACCAGAGGGTAATGTCACTAATTTCTCTGGATTGCTCCCAGTTTGCACTGGGGGGAGGTGGAAGAAAGAGCAGGCACAGCAGAGGTTGGAGGGGGTTGTATGATTTGCAGGTGAGACATTCTTTATTCATTTCTTCTGGGACATACTGGTTTCTAAAAATCCTGACCAAAAAAGGCTAGTACCAATTTAAAGGAAAGGCACTGAGGAGGAATGCTGAAAAGCTCCTTGCTTTGAAAATTTAGAAGAAACTCTCAAGTGCCACCTATTGCTGAAATCCAGCAGGATTGTAGGAGTGGGGTAAGTGCAGGTCCGTGGGTTGGATTTAACCTGTGTGCCCAAAAGTCCTGCCTGCCTGGCCTGGCCTGTGCAGCTCAGTCTGC
This sequence comes from Serilophus lunatus, assembly GCA_013399895.1. Lineage (NCBI taxonomy): Eukaryota > Metazoa > Chordata > Aves > Passeriformes > Eurylaimidae > Serilophus > Serilophus lunatus. Next base: position 87,208 of record VXBA01004269.1, read on the forward strand.
CCTGGAACAAACTGGCCATGGAGCAGCACACTGGATGTGTCATGGATCTCTTTCTTTACACCTCACTTCCATGATATATTTTATATGTTAAATATAATATTCCTAAAGATGCAATTCAGCATGGCTTTTGTAACACTAACTTTAAATATATGCTCAGTTCCAGTAATTCTAATGGAGCAGCTCCTTCCACAGAGGAGCTGCTTTGGTTTTGGGTTTGTAACAAGGGTTCAAACAGGCCCTTCCAACCCCTGCCCTCCATGTGCTCCCCTGGGGGAGCCTGAGCAGGGAGGCAAAGGGATGTGCATGCCCAATTCCTGCACTGGGAAACACTGCAGCCTTTCTGGAAGTTTTCCTGACTATATTCCTGGTAAGGATGTAGAATGGCCCCATCTCCTGCAAGGAGAAATGTGATGTTTCTTGCCACCACCACATGTGGCAGCTCAGAGATTTAAATTTGGATTTTCTGAGCTACCCTGCACTGCCTCTGACTCCTGAACATGTGCACACACAGAGTAATGATTATTATTAATACTTTTAAAATTCACAGCAATGTGATTACTGCACATTAAAAACACCCAAGTAGAAATTTCCAAGGTTAATAGAGAATGTTAATACAAAACTCTCAGAGATGGAGGGAGGCCAACTGATGTCATTTGTCCTTTGTAGTGAAGCCATGGAACAGGGGGACAGTGAAGTTAGGGTGCTCACCCAGGGAAGGAGGATGGACCCTCACTCCAATGAAGTCAATTAGAAGCTGCCCTGGAAATCAGCATCTCCTTCAGTTGTCTTTGTTCCAAAGGCATCCAAACCAAAAAGTTGCTTTGTTCCAGTGCCATTGAGGCAATTTCTTCTGCTGTAAGGTAACTGTACTTCAGTGGAATTACTTCTGATTTATACCTTGGGAAGTGAGAGAGGAGCCAGACCCCTGGGTGATTCTGCTCCAGCATTGCCTCTACCCAGGAACAGCTCCTCACATTTACATGAATAGTTAGTTAGGGCTAAAAGAAAAAAATCATCCCTCTGGTTTAAAACATAATGCAAAGATATTTGGGAGACAACCTGAATGAAAATTTTGGAACTTGTAGGGGGAAATTCCTGTGAAACCAGTGAGCCAGTTGTTCTTGGAAGGAAAGGCACAAAGTGCTTAGACTGCTGGAAAAAAACCCATCAAGTAATTCTCTATCTATAAAATAGGTGGTAATGCAATCTGAGCTTAATTTTGATGGCACACTGTACTTCATAACAGTGACAACACCTTAAAAATGTAATGAAAGGGCCTGATTTATTACTGAAATAATCCATTTAGCACTCCAATAAATAAAGGGAGAAAATACAACCAATGCTTTGGCAGAAGGGGGGAAAAAAAAGAGAGAAAAATTGCAGTGTGTAGCAGTTTTCTGGAAATGCATCCAGAGGCTGTGGCCACGTATTTTGGTGTTGATTATTTTTCTGAAGACAAATATAAATTCAAAGTTAGATTTAAGATTTAGACCTGATGTCCACTCTGCATTCTGATGTTCTCTAAAACCAGCAGCCCTGTGACACAGTCACACAAGAGCTGGGTTTGACTGACAAGGAGGAGGAGAAGGGGAGGAGAAAACACTGACTTACTGCCTTACAAATATTTGATTTTGAATATGCTCTCGTAGTCATTATTAAGTGCAAAGCAAACATATTTTCCCCCCATGCCAAATTTGTTTTAATAACATGAGGTTACTTCTGCAAATGTCAGCTCCAGCCTCTGTGTTTCAGTGGCACTTGGCCCACAGTGAAGGCTGGGGGGGTTTTATACTCCCTCTACATCACTTCTATTAATCTGTTTAATCTGCTACAGGACCTGGCAGTGGCAGTGACAGTAAAGGCAATAAAATCCTCCTGTGGCAGATGTCTGTATTTGGGAACAGTGTCCTGAATGCTGTGCTGGAGAGGAGAGCTGCTGCTTCTCTATGGATGAAGGAAAACTTTCCAACACAGCAACAGCCATTCAGCAGAAGGAGTTGACTGAGGAGGGGGCTGGACATGAACCAAAAGTTTTAAAGGCCAATGAAGGCTTTGGGGTGACCTTATGGTGGCATTCCAGCACCTGAAGGAGCTGACAAGAAATGTGGAGAGAGACTTTATAAATGCTTGGAGTGACAGGACAAGGGGGAATGGTTTCAAACAGGCAGAGAGCAAGTTTAGATGGGATATTGGGAAGAAATTCTTCCCTGTGAGGATGGGGAGGCCCTGGCACAGGGTGCCCAGAGAAGCTGTGGCTGCCCCATCCCTGGGAGTGTCCAAGGCCAGGTTGGAGCAGCCTGGGACAGTGGGAGGTGTCCCTGCCCAGGGCAGGGGTGGGACTGGATGATCTTGAAGATCCCTTCCAGCCCAAAGCCTTCTGTGATTCAGTGCTGGACCAAAGCCTGGGGGAAGATGCAGAGATGGGAATATGTCTCTGCAGTTCTGCTGCTTCCCACAAGGAATGGTGTTACTGGGTACAGTGGTGGGAAAGGGGTTCTCCTGAGCATCCCCAGCATCGTGGGCAATGTAAAGCCAAGGTTCAGTGCCATCCTCCTCCTCACTGTGCAGGGGCTGGACTGAGAGGTGCTGGCTGAACCTCAGCATGTACAAGAACATGTTGTGCCCCCATCTCCCAGCCCAGCTGTCAGTATTTGCATCAGCCAGTGCTGCACTGTTTTAGCAATCACTAAAATCACAAGTACCGTGGGTGAAAAAATTGGGGCAGACAAAGCAGCAAACAGCTGGATGCAGCCCATTTTAGGGGGATATTCTGCTCTGTGGCCTTGGGCCATCCTCCACCGGTGCCTCCATCCCCTGTGCCTGTGTTTCAAGTGGCCAAGGCTGGAGGAATGGCCCAGGCTGTGCCCTGCATGGCCCTAATTGGCCTGTTTCTTTTGCAATAAGTGATTCCTGCCTGTCTTGGGGTGGATTGTTTTTCACACCATTAAATGAAGTTCTGCTGTATTGATCCCTGTTTTTCCAATTTGAAGCCTGAAAAGTGATGAAGACATTTTCTTGTTTTCTCATGTACTTTTCCCTCAGTTCATTTAGGTGACCTGTCTTTAGTTCCTTGCTCTGCTCGCTGTAATTGCTTCTTCAGAGTAATGCTACACTGTGAGCGTGGTACTGCAGCCAGGGTAGGCTTTTGTGGAAGGATGAGGGGAGGAGAGGTTGAAGTCATCACACAATATTAACTGTGGAAGGTTTGTCACAAGTGACATCTCAACAGCAGCGCCTGTGTCTCTTGCTGGAACCTCAGTAAAATAATGCAGAGGGTGAGGGAAGGACCACAGGACAGCTTTGTGCCTTTGGGATGATCAGTATTTTGCTTAAGAGATGGAAACATTGTGTGACATTATTTTCCTTTGGGTCCTCTTTACCTTTGTGAAAAATCTCGATGCTCCAACGTTTGCATTAGATTCTGCCAGGGATCTGTTTTTGCTTGGCACTAACATAAGGGGTGGATTTTTTCCAGAAGGGTTCAATAGATCGGGTGCTGAACTCAGGTTTAAGTGCCAAGTTTAATTAAGGAGGGAGCAATGGTTGCTCCAGCTCAGCCTCACTTGCAATTATTTAAAGCTGGAGTCGAAGCTGAGCCCCTGCACGCAGAGAAGTTTTCCAGGGGGGGTCAGTAGGTTCCAGAACTGCAGAATTTACTGATGGAAGCCAAAGTGCAGTGAAGCCTGGGGATAACACGGGAGGTTGGGATTGTTGCCTGTGTCCCTGAGCTGTTCCCACCAAGCCTGGCACAGCCTGGGATGCTCCAGCCAGAGGGTGGGAAGGCAGGACCACTTTGCTGGCTCACCTCAGTGTGTAGGCAGGGACTGACTTTAGAGCAGGAGTGTTTCACAGCAGCACTTTGGGCACCTCTGCATCCCCCCAGGGTGCCTCCCCATGTGCTCTGAAGTGAGGCAGATATTCCTGAGACTGTGCAATATTCCAGGGGATTTTTACTGTCTTTTCGGTTATTTTCCCTCTCCACTTCACAGGGAGACACATAAACCACCCTTGTTTTAAGGAACTCGTTGCTGTGATTTCTTATGGAAGTGGATTTTGGTGGCTTTGCAGTAAATGGTGGCACTTTGTTCTGCTTTTCATTGCAGGAGGGGAGTAAAGCAACTGCTGTAAAGAGGTGGAATTGGCATTCCCTGTGTGAGGCTGAGGGAATGTGTCCCACCTCTGAGAGGCTTCCCAAGGGAGCTCAACTCTCCCTCATTCCCTGCTGTGATGTTGCTTATCAAAGCAGTGGGGGGGCCTGAGAACATCCAGAGTTGAGCACAGCTCAGGTAAGCTCAGGTATCAGCAGGTTGAATTTATTCCCTGGTGCTGGAAATAATCCTGTCAGGAGCAAGTGGCCTGGAGGAGGGTCTGGGGTGCAGGAAGGCAGCTGTGCACGGGACACATCTCAGAGCACTTATTAGGAAGAGGATGAATCTATTTATTTTGCATTATTGCCTATAATAAATCATTATTATTATGCACATAAGCCTGAATTATGTAAGAACTTTACTGCCTAAATTGCAGCCGCTTGCTGCCAGCACAAAATACAGATATTCCTTTGAATATCTTTGATACAAATGGGTGGGAAGTGCAGAGGGGGCTTTGGATGCAGGTTCTGCCTTTTGTGCTCTCAGCATCTACTGTCACGAGGTCCCTGCTCCAACTGGCCTTCCAAAGTGTTGTCCCAATACCAAGTGAATATATTATATAGGGAAAGGGATGCAGGAGAAAAATAAACTTGTGCCAAAGTATTATTCCAAGAATAACAACAAAACTGAAGTGCAGTTTGAGAACATGATGCCACGTAGACAACTGGGCCAGATCCTGGGAATAATGTCTACTGGATGTGAATGGGATGATTCATTTTAAAAGTGTGATATACCAGACATAATAAACAGCAGGAAGTACACAAACAGGGAGGGGTTAATTTGTTTCTTTCCAAATGTAAAATCCTTGGAAAAAGGCTAAAACTTAGGAAAGGGGGTAATTTGCAGAAGTGGGTGATCTGTTCATTGCCTAAGTGGTAGGAGAGGATTTAGTTTTTTAAATTTTTTTTTTTGTTGTAAACTACCCTATGACAATTGGTGATAAAAGAGCTGAGCCTTTCAAAAATCCATTTTAATAAAACACCGTATGACCTCATAGATATGCATAGGATTTAGAAATAACATGGATTTTAATGAAGGTGCTTGAAAGGTAAGGTGCCATATTGCAATTTTATGGAAGATCTTAGATTAATGAAATTAAACGTGAACTGCATTGTTTAGATGATGAACTTAAGGTCATATCTGCAGCATTTGAAAGAGAAACCTTGAGTGGAGGGTGTAGAATCATTGATTTAGACCCTGGTAGACAGCTGAATAGCAAGCACTGAAGCATGAAGGTAAATTCCCATATTTCATTGTTAGAAGGTTAGCTGGTGGCTGCCAGCTTTTCAGTGATAATCACCAACCAATTCCACCCTGTTTCAAAAAAGATTTTGCCTTTGTGTGCTAGGACACTTTTAAAACCCATTACTGTTCAAAGCAGGGGCACACTGTTTAAAGAGAAGCTATTTCTGCAAAATGCAGGACAGCAATGAGTTGATGCTGTCCTTGGATAGTGATGCTATTAAGTTCATTAGGATCATCATCCATTTAAAATGCATATAAGGAGGATTGTGGCTGTTTGCTGGAGATGCCAGAGGCACCTCTTACTGCAACTCACAACTAACATGTCACCAGTGATTAGCTCTTCTCCTTCCTTAAGGTTTTTTTGTAAGACAACGGCCCTTTCAGGTTTAAATCCCGTTTCCATCCTTAGACACACACAGGGAATAAATGCATGAACATGCACATGTGTTGAACTAATAGACATGAATTTGTACAACAGGAAAATTGTGAGGAATGAAATGCTGAGGCCTCAAGAATAAGTGATAATAGAATGATACTGCCAATTACTGCTGGAGAACAGTGCTGTCACAGGGAGCAGCTCATGGAGATGGAAGGATGAGGGGCAGTGAAAAGATTCCCTTTTGTCAGTTTGTTGTTAGAGGGAATTTGTCAAGGGTGTTAAAATTAGATCTCACTGGGGCCAGATCCTGAGATGACATAAATCAGCCTGTAGACTGGGAACCATGATCTGGCCACATCCTCCTCTTTGTTCTGTCTTCATCTTCATTACCTGCACCATAACCCTCCCTGAGCACCGTGATGATGCTTCAAGCCCCATTGTCTTAGTGCTGTACCAGCACAGAGAGAGGAGGGGTTGCCACACTTTTGTCTGCCCTGCACTGCTTTTATTGCTCACGACATCCACACGTTTTACAAAAGCAAGTGTGGGAGGTGGGGACCTTGTCTAGACCAGGATTTAGGCTGTGATGTCACTGCCACTCAGGCAGCCTGTGTGGACTGACCTGTTTTCAGTAAGATGAGTTGCTTTCCACAATGACTCAGTGGTTGAGTTTTCCTGTAATTAGTGTTGTGAAATAGGAATCCATCACCGATATAATCCATCATATTAGGAACATAGTGATACTTAAAAGGAACATTTAGCTTCTGAGTGCAGGGCTCCAGCTGGGTACAAGAGAGGGCAAACCCAAAAAAGATGCTCTCAGGTGGGAACTGAGACTTCTGTGTCTAATGTACTTCTGTGTATGTTTTCATCCAGCCCGAATTTTTGGCAAGCAAAGCTAAACTGTCACATCATGAAACCCGTGTGAAAGCTGCCAGTAAGGAAATTAAATAAGAAATAGTGTTAGATAATGGTTGTAAATGGGTTGTGCTCACTCTTTTCATTAGAAACCTCCTCGTTTTCTCCCTGGTGTACACCACAAACAGCTTGCACATGATTTATTTGTGTGTGTTTGGGCAGGAGAGGCAAAGGGAATAAAATCTTTGCCATTAGATGTTTTAAAAGGCAGCTGGGACATTTAGAGACATGATGCTTATTAAAATAAATGGAAGCTGTGTGTCTAAATCCCCTGGTCATCTTTGAAAGTCTTGTCCCTGATGTTTATCTTGCAGCCATTTCCAAATGGGGCATTGCAGATCCCATTTCTAAAGCGTATCTGAGTGCAACTGGACAGCAAAACCAGGATCACACAGAGGCCAGACCCAGTTCTATGCCATGTACTGCCTAATGTAAGGAGAAAGCTGGATGGTATAAAGCTTTGAAAAGGTGCAGAGCGTTTCCTGGGCAGTTTTCCACAGAAAAAGAAGTCCAAGTCCCACAGAAGTTAAGGGAATGTGGCTCCCCTCTCCCATTTCCAGAGGTTTCTGGTGTGTGCAGCTCTTGGTATTGGACACACTAAGCCTCCTGCATCCAGTTCTGCAGAGCTGATTTGCTGAGCTCATAATAGATTCATAACTTTCCACCCTGTTGTAAATCTTCCCACAAATATTTTTTCATTTTTAAAGGAAACTATTGGCATTGGCCACTTTGGAAATGCTGACCCATTAAGTCTAAACAGGGAAGTTAGGGCATGTTAAGTATCAATTGATTATAAACCCCATATTAATTGACATTTAGCAGCTCCACTAATGGAGAGGAGCTCATTACATAGCAGTTAACCCTCAACGCATATATATTAAATAATCAATTAGTATTTATTTAACATACAATAACCTCCCTGTTAGAGCTAAATTAAAAGCCTCTTTCTGGAGGCTTTACAGAGAGCCCTGCACTGTGCTAACCTGGGGCCAGGAATTTGCACTGGGAGCCTGAATCTTTGTTACCTCTGGTGACCCCAAGATGATTTTAACATGTTAAAGAGTAGAGGGGATGTGTTTGTTACAGTCACTTGGCCCTTCTGAGAGAGACTCAGTGTGGGGAGAGAGCTCTGGGAATTCCAAAAAGGTGGTGGGTTGCTGCCCATGTGGCCCCAAAAAGATGCAGAGACCTGGCAGGTGATGGGTGAGACGTGCACACAAGCAAAAGACCTTTGAGGCAGAAGAAAGTTATTTTCAAATGTAGAGAAAAAGAGAATGAGGAGAGGGACAGGCAGACAGCAAGACAATGTGAAAACAAAGAAGTGGCACGGTTGGGTAATAGAAATAAGGCAAACTGGGGGACATGGAAAAGGAATAGCTGAACTAAATTGCTCCAAATGAGTCTCTCCTGTGTTGTGTTCTGAGCTGCCATTTATATCTGTGTGGTGTATTGAATATTAGCAGGTGGATTTACTCCCATCTCCTCTGGCCTAAGGTGTGATAAGGAGAGGTATAGCAGGGAGCTGTGCTGTTTTCTTTGGAGCCTGGGTGAGTTTTATATTGGGGTCTAATAGCCCCAGACCCTATTCAGAGCTGAATTCCATCACACCCCTATGCAATAATCTGTTTTCTGGTGGGGGGAAGCTGGGAAATCAAGCAGCTTCTCCAGAAGTCAATTTTGGTTCTTAAAATGGAGCCAAGCTCAAGAAATTGTCATTGATCCACTTCTGAACTTGGAGCAAATTTCCATAAAAATAATCAGATCCTCTCGCCTGGAAAAGTTTTAGTGGTGTGTGTTTCACTGGGTGGGATGGGCAGGCTGGGAGAAGAGGAGCTGAGCAGTGATTTGGGTTCATGGTGCTCCTCTGAACAGGGATTTAGGGCAGGGAGGGGATGGGACATGATGCCCTGGCTGCTCTTTGTAACATCTTTGCAAAAGTGAGCAAAAGAAAGCAAGTTGTTTGGTCTGATCCTCAGAGGATGAAAAGTGGAGCAGCCCTTAATAAGGCTTAAAAAAGACCAGTTCATTTAGGCTCCTGGGAAAGTATCTGGGAATGTGGCTTGGCTGAAACCCCCAGTGGAAACTTGGAGGAGCTCTGACACTGGGGGATGTGGGTCCAGCCTGGAGCAGGCAATGACAGCTCTGTCCCAAAGGTGTGAAGCAGAGCAGCCCTGATGGTATGGGGGGGTTTCGATGTGTGAAAGGGGATGTGTGAACCCCTCCTCTGATTCATCCCCTCCAGAGGGAGAATCCCAGCATCTACCAGTGGAAAAAGCAGATCGGGGGGTGACAGAGCTGGGGCAGAAACAGGCAAATAACCACAGGTCTGAAGCATCAGCAAGTGGAATTTAATGAAGGGATAAGCAAAATAAAACTGGCAGTGAATCCCAATGCTGTTTGAAGAGTAATAATGAAGCTGATGGAAAAATTGCTTTAACTACTTTGGGTCTCAGGGAAGACCCGAATATGATTTTACTGAGAAAATGTAATTGTGTTTCAGACTTTTCAGCTCTGTCAAGGAGTCACACAAATCAAAGCCTGCCCCTCCTGAAACCCAGGAGGACTTGGTTGTTTGCTGCTCTCTCCAGTGGAGAGAGAGACCTTCGAGGTCTTTTCTCTCCAAGGACAGCCCCAGTCGTTTGAGCAAGTGATGGTCACCTGTACTCACAGGTATCTGATGTATTTTTTAGCACTTGCAATAAATTACTACTTTTTCTCCTTACAGCTTCTGGAAACATTCCCAGCCCCCAGCCTATTCATCAGGATTGTTGTATTTCTGCTGCTGAAAAGAGCAAAAATACCTTTTTCTCTTCCTCCTTATTAACATGTGCCACAGGGTGAGGGACTGGCCGGGGAGGGAACCCCGTTGTGAGTGGCACTGTGTCAGCACAGCCGAGGGGACAGTGACAGTCCTCATCACACAGTGTTAGCAGTTCAAACAGCCATGCCACTCAAGGAGTTTGAGAGAAGAGAGAAGGAAAAGCCAAAAGGGAGAACGTGACAATTTGCAGGCATGGAGTTGCATGGTTTTGGCACAAGTGTGTTTGTCCCTGGGGTGTCTGGGGGGAAGTGCAAATGAATTTTATGCTGGACGAGTCTATGTGCAGGTGAGGATGGTTGAGCTTTGTTAGACAGGTAGAAATTTCTCTTGTAAAAAGAGTGAACCAAAAGGATTTTGGAAGGTTTCAGAAAATTATCCAAGGCCTTGTTTTGCCTGCAGGGGCAGTTTTTGCTAATTTGTTAGTAATAAGCAGAAGAAAGGAGTAAACCACAGGTATTAGAGTGAAAACAAAACCTAAAACTCTGTCAAAAAAAAATCCCTGATTATTTTGCATGGTAGGACTTTGAGATGTTTGGAAGGTATTGACGTTTCCTAAAATAATCAATTTAATCCCTCCACACTGTGATGGCAATATCAAACTAAAGGAATTTAGGAAATTAGGCTGAAGATTTTCTATTACCCCGACACTTTGCCTTAGAGAAATGGTAACACAGAAGGAATTTCCTCGGGAAAGAACTCAGAAAGGATGTTGTGGAATGATTTTAGTTAAACTGACTGCAGTGCTAAAATTGAATCCTGAGGTAGGACAGCAAAGAAACTGGTACTGGAATATTAATTCTGTTTCCAATCACCGAAGGAGTTCAGTCACTCAAATCAAGAGAGAATTCACAGCCTGTCTGGTTTCCACAGGCTTTGGGGAGGCTTTTGCCAATGCTGTTCTTTCCTGCTTGATTTGCCTGTGACTCTTCAATGCTATTAATGGAAATAATTTCCTCTGTGGAGAAGCAGCCGCCTCTGTCCTGCTGGTGTGTCTGTGCTGTGCATCCCTCCATCGCATCTCCCCTCCAGCCTGGTAGGCAGCTGTGCCTGCAGGGTGTTGTTCAGTCTTTTACCCAATTATCCAGGCACAGGACACCCATCCCAAGCTAATCAGGAAGGGTGAAAACACTCTCTGGGGATTCACCCCTGCTGTGGTGCCTTCAAGGAATGAAACCACTAATTATAGGAGAGGAGTGTTTAGATTATATCACACATGACGTTAGAAGAAGAAAGGGAGATCCCAAGGCTGGGGCCCCAGGTACCATCCCAGGGCTGTGCTGTATCATTTGGCCCCTTCCTTTGTGTCTGGTTCTCCAGACAGACCTGCTCCACTCACACAAGCAGCCTGTGTTCTCTCCAAGAGGAACTCTCCTCTTCAAAAAATCCCAATCCCCAAGGTGTGGGGAACTTAATGAATTGCAAGAATAAATAATTTGTATCTGTGAAGAATAAGTAATTCCTATCTGTAAGGAATGAGTAGTTCCTATCTATAAGGATACCCCGTTACAAATCCTTGGCCAGCAGGCACTAGGGCAGAGTAAAATGGTGATTTTGGAGGTATGATCTCATGATTTCTTGTCTTCCATGTCTATGGAGGGGTGGCTGGCAGTGCATGGCTCCACTGACTGAGGCCCTCTGGGCTCAAATGCTGAAATGCTGCACCTGCCTCACAGGACTTGGCCATAAACTGTGCAGCTCAAGGAAGATGTTGCTTGTTTTCTGAAGGACAGGATGAAATCACCCTTTGTATGCCCTCTACCTACTGCCTCTGTGAGCAGGGAAAACATAAACGCCGTTCCCACCATTTCACTTGTTGGCTTTTCTCTTTTCCCTGGGAAAAACCTTTTTTATCATTACTTTTGTGTGTGTGCATGTGAGCCTGTGTGTGGGGTAGGTGTGAGTGTGTGAGTGTGTGTGTTTAGGAGGTTAAAAAAAATTTCTTGCTGTCAGCAAGTGATGTTACAAACCTGCTCTGACAAGGCTGGTTGTATATTTACAGTTGGTGAGAGCGAAGGCTTCATCAATCTTCACGCTTTGAAGGGGACAGGACCGCTCCCATGAGCACCTGCTCGGGGAGAACAGCTGAACTGTGACTTTCCAGGGAGCTAGCTGTAAATTTTAGCCATTCCCCCCGCAGCCCACGCATGCTTGAGCTCTTTAACCTTCCCAGGTTGGCAGGAGTCCCAGCAATCAGTTTAGTGCAAAGACTGGGGTTCTTTTTAATTAACCTTTTGTTTCCCACTGCAGGTGTTTCAAAGTTTCTTAATGGTAAAAAGGAAGAGGGGGAGGAGGGGAAAAAAAAATTGTTTGCAGGGTTGCATCCACTTTTTCTACGCTTGGTGATCAAATGGGATCAGCCTTTCTCGTGTTTCCCCTCCACATGTGCCTCTTGGATGTGTGTCTGTGCCAGCACCTGCTGGGAGCTGGCAGCATGAGAACACTTCATGCACTGCAGAAAGTGTTCCTGGGAATGCACTGTAGTTCTGTCTTGAAGGCCATGTTTCCTTCCTTCATCGAGGCACCTGCTTTTCCAACCTGCTCCTCTTCCTCCAGGCACTCGACTCCCTCAGTGTGTTTTTGCTCTGTTTGATTTGTTTGGTTTCCCACCCCCAGCCTGCCCATCCAGGAGAAGTTTGATGATGGACTTACTGAATCCTGCTTTGGCAGCCTCTGGTCTTCCTCAAGTGCTCAGTCAGTGGAAAGGACAATCTCAATCCTTCCTTGGACTCCAACTTGGCCAACCTGTGCTCACCATCTTCAAGGGTCTGCTGGACAAAGCTGGTGAGGAGACAGAATTTAGGAAGCATAGCAGGAACTCACAGGGAGAAGATTTACGTGGGTCATGCTTGGGAGGTGTAGCAGTATTTTGTATGTAAAAGCAGTTGGTTTACTTCAGGCAGGCTGTCCTGTTAATAAAATAAAGATCTATCCCTTTGGGAGGGAAATACTCCTGTGCTGGAGGGAAAGGTCCCATTTCATCAATAGAATTATTAGGACAAGGACCTGTTGTATCAGTAAAAAAATTCATATGTGGAAATTTATCACAAGGGAAAGACCACATTTAAGGCCCACTTAAAACAATAAAATATATCTTTGAGAGAAAGTTTCAGACTTTTCTGTAGAAGAGGAATAATGGTTTCTATAATTTAATAGGTGCTAAATTTGGTGAGGAGTGCCAGCAAATCCATTTCACATAATGATATTTTATCTCCCTTGATATGGTCATTTTCATGAATGTCTTTTTATTGGTTCCCTTGTCCCACAAAGTGTCCAAGGTGGTGCTGCTCATCCTCAAAGGCTGAGCACATACAGAGGCAGGGATGGCTGGAGAAACCTATTAATAATGGTTGCACAAAAAATGGGCAGGAACTGCCTGACAGTTAAATGTGCTCCCTATAAATAAAGAACATTTCTATTTGACCCTCAGGGCTGTGGTTTTCAGCACTTACTTTTGTAGGAGTTAAGGTGGTCACAGTTATTACAAACTAGAGATAAGCTGTGAAGAAATTCAGGTGAGGATTAGAACAAAAAAAGAGGGTTTCCAAAGAAGACCCAACTGAAAGTTTCAGCTGGAAAAAAACCCTGAAATTGCCCTTGGTGAGGGATTTTGTTGACATAGGCAAGAGCAATTTGGTTCTTAGGAAAAGGAGTGATTTATTCTCTTAGGTATCTAATTACAAATTCACAGAGCCAAACTTTTTTTCTCACGTAGCTCCACTGAGATGATCAGGAACATGAGTTAGAAAAGTTCACAGATTTTTAGAACCCTCAGTGTACACTGTGTATAAACCAAAACTCATGTTTATGGTTTCATTCTGGCTGGTACTTTATGCTGACTTGACATAGAAACCACAGTCTGTGACTGCTATCACAAACTGAGTCTTAGGAAAGGGAAAGGAGAAATTTTTCTTGAGGAAAGGGAAGAACTTGGTAGAAAATGAGAATAAAATGGAAGGAAGGGGGAAAATATACAGGTATATATCAAAGAGCCAATATATTATAGTGTGATACATACAGAGAAGCTGTGGCTGCCCCACCCCTGGAGGTGTCCAAGGCCAGGTTGGAGCCACCCATGGGTGGAACTGGATGAGCTTTAAGGTCCCTTCTAACCCAAACCATTCCATGACTCCATGATTCACAGTCAACACAAGGTCTTTGCTGCCTTCCCCACCATGTGCCATACATCTGTAGAATCAAAATTGTCTGAGTTTTGACATTCTTTGAATTCAGGGGCTGGTTGCCTGCCTGGAGCTCTGCAGACCTGCCTGAGTGGAGGAACAAGGATGTGCCAACATGTGGTCTTGAAACTGCAAATTCAGAATGAAGCAAGAAGAACGAGAAGTGACAATATGAGCCATCGTGGGAAATGAAGACTGTGAAAATGGTTATAATAAATAATAAGAAATGTTGCATGGGCCAAAAGAATAATAGATCAGCAATGGGAAGACTCTAAAAGCTGCTGAGAGTTATTGATAGACATTGTGTAAGGAAAAAAAGTTATTAAAAAAAAAAAGAAATCCCTGAGAGTTTTGCCTTCATGCTCACAAAGGCAGGCAGCAGGGCAGATGCCAAAGTGAAAGATAAATTTCCTTTAGCATAAAGAAGAAATATTGAAGGAAACTGAGCAGAGGTGACGGAGAAATTAAGAGCGTTAAAAGAACCTGGAAGCATGTGGTCCATGTCAAACCCCCTTCAGGATTTTGAGCTGAATCAGCAGAATGGATGAAAAATCTATTGAGGGAAATGAGAACCTCTTTGGGACCTACAAGTGTCCAGTCCAAGGAAGCTTCACAGAAAGGGAAGTCAGTGGTGCAGAGGAAGGTACCTTGCATGGCCAAGAGGCCAAAGTGTATTTCGGTGCATACATGGGATGCATTAGAGAAACAGTTAGGAGAAATTATGAGTTTAATTAAGGAAAACCATCAAGGATTAAAAAAACTGGAATCTGTGCCAATAAAGTGAGAAGAAAACTGACAGCGGCTTTCTGAGGAATTAATGCAAATCACAGGCCAGAGAAAAGCCAAAAGATACAACTTGTGCTGTGGCAGGCAAGGTTGGATGTAACACCGTTGGGAAGTGTAGTCTGGAGTAAAAGTGATGTGCGGGACAGACACTGGCCGCTGGGTCCTCGCCACTTGCGAGGGCTTGTGCTGGGGGAAAGAGAAGGAACTTCGGGATGAAGTGATCCTGAAAGCGAGGAAGGGGACAAAGATTACGAGGGGTTTGAGGGTGCCTGGCTCGGGGGTGGGACCGGTGAGCACGAGTTCAACCCGAGCGCCCGACCGGCCAATTTTGGGCGTTTCTACAACAAGTTTTGATGGAAGATTTTTCTGGCTCGCACGCCCCTAATTGAGCAGAACTCGGAGAGCATCGCCGGAGTGGGGAAGCTCACACCGGAGAGCCACCCCCGGACTTCGGCGGAGCCGCCGCTAGAGGCTGCTCCACTCCTCATTAAATCAACACCAACACTAATTAGCGGAGGAGCCCGTGCGGGCGGGGGATCCCGGCCCGGGCAGGCTTGGACCTGGCGCTTCCCACATCCCGGCAAGATGCGGGATGTCTGTGAGCCCTGATCCCCGCAATAAGTTTTTCCTCTCCGGCAGCAGCTCTGCTCTAAAGTCCCGACGGTCCCCGGTGGTTTTGCCCGCAGGAGGCTCTGAAGAAACGCCCCTTTATCTCTCCAGTGAAAATCTGCCGAGGTTGGGTTTGCGAGGTGGATTTCCTTGTGTGGCAGGAACAGCCACGTGTGATGTTGGTCCCTTTTTGGAAAGAAAGCAAGAACACACGACGCAGAGATGAGACACTCCCATGGCAGCAGCCCCAGAGCCGTGCCGGGCTCGGCACCACCCGCGTTGGTCCTTCCCACAACTCGTACCAAAAACCCACCTCTTGTTTTAATCTCCCTTCTGCTGTGAGCAGCCACTTCCACAGGACATTATACAACTTCATCCAAGCGTGCTGCTGTTCTCCTCAGCCTGGCACTCCGGGCTGCTGCATGAAGGAAGGTTTTACAGGCTCCACGTTTCCAGGGAATAAATATCAGCATTTTCACCGGCTTCCTTCCTCCTCTCCCCAAAGCTCAGGCTCTATTTCCACTCCCTCCTGCTTTCTCTCGCCACCGACTTCATCTTATTAGTTTGCAAAATTACAGCCTTGCTGTAAACGTGGTGTTGTGAACTGAGGACGGGCCCAGGAGCAACACTTGTATTTTCATTTTGTATTTTTCACCAGTGATGTAGGTCCAGTGTTCATTTTATTATTACTACTATTTTTTTTAACACTGCTCTGGAAGGATAAAGCTGGAAAGCCCTATCCATTTCCTGGAAAAGCCAGTTTCTGTCTGTCAGGATCTGTCATGCCGTGTGCACTATGATTTAAAAACAGCTACAGCAACGGACAGACTGGGCTAGAGAAGGAATTTCTCTCACTCTAATTCCCATATTCAGTGGCCCACAATATTTCTCGTTTAATCCCTGTGCATGGGAAGGCGAAGGAAGAAATAAACATCAAGGAAGTGCCAGTGGAATATTTCCCCTTTTTTTTCCTCTTGTCTGGAAAGCCCTCATGTAGGATTTGCTGGGTTTCTAGCTTTTTATGGGACCTGTAGCTCTGGAGTGTCATTGCTGCTCCATAATCAATGTTAATTCTCATTTTATGTTTTTAAAAATCTACTTGCTCTACCCTCTCAAAGTGTAAAATGCCATTAGTGTGCCTTGGGATGATCCTATTTTCTTTACAGGTCCCTTGCTATTGTAAATCTCTGTCTCTCAATGGCACAGTTACCAGCAAATGGATTAAAGATTAAATGAACATATTGCTTTGTTTGTTTGTTTTTAATGAAAACTGTTTTGCAATTAGCTCTTTATTTGATCAAAGATTGCATCTGAGTTAATTGTGTGGTTTTGCCCAGTCTGTGATTCTTTCTCTGAGACAACTGGGTCAAGTTTTATTTGCATTGTGACCCACATAAACTCCCAACACTCACTCCTCTTTCCTGTGACAAGAGCAGCACCTGGAGATACTACCTGCAAACTAAATTACATACATAACTGCCATGTATAGTTATTTAATGCCAGCATGTCTTACTTTTCCAAGAGAATTTTCATCCCCTCCTCCATCTGACATTCCTCTTTGGGTTAGCTACTGGGTGAATCTCACAGGCTTTGGTAGAGGCAAGATGTTGATATCCCTGATGATGTGTGTGTGCTGGAGAAGCTCTGCTTTGGGCTGTCTCAGTTTGGAAAGTCTTACAGTTTGTTTTGCAGTGCTGTGCCAGCCTTTAGGTCGTTCCTCTTTCAACCTTCTCCAGTGTTCGTTTCTTCTGTTGTGGGCTCTGTTCTCACCACACAGTTTTGGAAAGGTAAGAGCAATTCCTGAGGCGTGGCTGGTGCCAGCTCTGCCCAAAACACTCATCACTACCAGAGGTCGTTATGAGCCCTGCATTTGACATCCTCCCCCTTGGTGCTGGTGGGGTTGTTCTCACCAGGGACACCCTCCTCTTAGAGACCATCGTTTCATGGCCATGTGATGGCTGTCTTGAACAGAACAGATCAAGACCTTTTTCTTTTTACACTGGTCCATCATATGGATTGACTTTAGAATTAGTCTTTCCATCAACAGCTCTGTAGATATGATTCACAGCCTGCTGATCCTTGCCAGGAGACCTCAGCTATCTGCTGGGATAGACAGAGCCACAGAGAAATTGGTACAGAGATTTGATGACCTGTGCTAAGCAGAGACGAATTTGGCCCTGAGTGTCCATGTAGCACATTCCTTTAGCATTTAATAAGAGGTTTTGTCCCCCATCCTTCCATGAGGTGCCTTTGCTGGGTACTCAGCACATTCTGTGGTGATGCAGCGAGGGCATTTTGCAGAAACAACGTCTGGCTTTGCATTCTTGCCTCTTAGGAGACAGTGCCTAAGGTGTCTTTTTGGCTTGGATTTCATGTCGTCCTGCGCGAACAACACGATCTGACGATTGAAACCTACTACCTGGGATCTGAAATGAATTGTCTGCTTCCTCAAGAAACCTTAGGCTTGTCCAGTTCCTCCCCCTTTGCACACACAGACGTAGGCGTGTGTTCACACGGGGGCTGCATCCTCCAGCAAATTGCTTCTACACGTGTAAGCAAATATCTTCTCAAATCATCTCTTATCGCCAAGTGGGGTGTGGTGCTTGTTGTTCGAGGGGTTGAGGTTGCCTTTCAATCTGCCAGGGCCAGCCTGACACCAAAAATAAACAGCATAAGCCTGGAACGGTTGTCACAAGGGGCAGAGAGAACTTGTCAGGCAGGAGTGTGTGAGCCGGCAAGATGATAATGTGGCATGACACTTCTGAAATGAGACACCGGTTGCCATGGTGAGGAGTCAGGAGGGACTATCTCTCCAGAGGCTGAAATAAAACATGCTTTAAATGATGTTTGATTAGAATTTAGATCATGTAACTGAGTGGCTGGACCTTTTTCCCCCCCCCCCCTTCCTTTTTTCCCCTCCCTTCACTTGCCATCGTCATCTTTGGCTGTTGGCAGAGTTCACTTTGGGAAGAAAGGGCTGGGGGTCCAGAGCAGCCCCAGCTGTAACCCCCCCCTTGCTCCACCACTTCCAGCGTGCTGAGAGGTTACTTAGTTCCATGCCCAGTCAATTATATTCCTTGCTAACTCTGCTTGCATTTTCCACTTGAGTCCATCATAGTTTAAACCAGTTAAAAATGATTCCCTCTGTTCTGAAAAACAGTTAATCAATAACACCCTGAGAATATTTCTTGTCTTCTTTTGCTTTCCCTGCCCAGAATACCCAGGGTATCCATCACCTTGTTAATATATATTTAAAATGCAGCCTGTGAAGGCTTAAGTACAATATCCTTCTTGGACTCTTCGTATTAAAGGAGGATGTGGATGTCTGTGTATGTGACAGTCTGGGTGGTAAAAGGAACCTGAAACAGAAAGGATTGAGAGGATGATGCAAAACAATTATCCTTGCGGCCTTGTAAGTGGAACAGTATGTTTAAAAGTAATTTTGTCTTTGTTTGCAGTCTGAATGCAACACAAAACCAAATGTATTTTTCATCTCTTTCCCTGCAGAAATGGACAGTCAGAGAACTGCTTCTGGGATATAGAGCTTTCTAACTCAGTGATGCTTTTTGGTATATCCAACTCTTGGAGCAGGCATCTGGATAAATCTGCTGGAAAACAAGTCAGCCAATTCCTGCTGCCTGGATGTGGACAAACCCACTCATTGGAGAAGGACAAATGCACCAAGTTCTGCTAATCTCAAGATCACCTGAGGGCCAGCTATTTATTGTTGTAAATCAGCACACAGAGTGCCAGGGCCCAAGCTTTTCCAGGTGTCATCTCTAATAAGTTCTGAGTGGAAGGTGTTAAAATACAAGGGATATTTTTTTTGTGGATGCTGGAGAGAACTGAGTTTGATGACTCACTACTGGGAGTCATTGTTGAGTCCAGCTTGGCCAGGTCAATGCAGAAGCAGTTGTTATTGGCAATTTTTGACTGAAGACTCTGCTACACCCACGCTGCGTGGAGATATTTTGTATAATGTTAAAATTCCTGTGGAATTGGGAACAGGAGTCTGTGTAGCTTATAAGGATATTGATAATACACACTACAAATGGGCTTCCCCTTTATCAGAAGACATTTAAATTGTGACCATTTGCTTTGGTAATTAAAATAGTTACACCAGGCTTGTGAATGTGTGACTACAAGTAGGTTTTTCTTGGCTGTTAAAATCCCTATGCAAGACCATGCTGATTAGAGTTCCTATCGTGTGTATTTAGGAATAAAAAGGTTCTATAGTGGCTATGCATGAGATAGAGCGTGTTCTAGGAGCCAGAGGATGCCCTGTAATTTATGAGAGACAAAGAGGTACATTAGATATTGTTAGAATACATAATAATCCTCTGGCAATAATTTATTCAGCTTGCAAGGTTAGGATCTCCATAATTCTTGGCTGCACTCTAATGAAGACTGCTGATGCTTATTATATATTTTTGTGTACATTAGAGGTACCTGTGAATATATGGATACTGTTCTTGCCTCCTGCTGCCCCACTACTCACAGAGCTGCCAGTGGGACTATATTGTGTGGTCCATTTGTCTAAATAGTCCAGGAAGGTGCATCAGCTGTATTGGCTTCTTGTCAGTGGTTCTCTGTAACTTTGTGCCATAAAAATCATCTTCTGCACATTTAACTTGCTTTCCTCACGCTGTTAGGTCACCCCTGGCTCTGGGGTGACACAACCATCAGCAGTACATGCTGTCCCTCTGCAAGCACAGACAAACCAGGTAGATATTGCCCCCGAAATTTTAAACTGGGCACTCAAACCTGGTTAATTTGTTGGTGGGATGAGGTGGGGTGGTCTGGACTGAGAGGGGAAAAAAGGAGGAAGATGAGAAATCTGAACTTCCCTGAACTCAGTGACTTTTCATAAAAATTTTGCTTCAAAATCCATTTATGACTCCACCCGTAAGGTCATTTCCAAGTGATTTATTACCATCTGACAGTCCACTTCAGGATCTTTGGTGACACTACATGGGTCTTTTGAGCTTTATGTTCAAATTTAATGGTGGTCACTGCAGCCAGATGGATGAAAAATACCCATTTCTTCGCCACTGTTTCTTGTATTGGCCTCAGGGATTAGGAAAGTAGGTCTTTTATTTAGTTATACTGTCAGCAGCAATTTGGATGTGAGTTCAATTGCTCGGTTTGGAGTTCAAATGTTCCAGTCTGAATGCAGCCATGTGGCCTCGTAAAGCATCCTGCAATCTGCTCTGCTCCATGCCCCATGCCCACATGGAGAGAAGGGCAGGGGCTGGGGTGGTCGCTGCTGGCTGGAAACACCAAGTAGGAGATGGAAGTGAAGCCAGAGAAGAAAGGAAGAGTCCCGTTGGATGGAGCAACTGGGAGAGCTGGGAGTGCAAGGGTGACAACCTGACTGAGGGCAGCACAGACCTTACATGGGTGGGCATGTTCTGTTCACATCATCCTTAAGAATCGTGGTAAGGAAGAGGTTAAAATTATTTAACTCTGGGGCTTTTTGTGCATATTAATTAGGCATTGCTCTGTTTTATCTCTGTAGTACACTTTGTACAGCAGTTTGAAAAGTGCTTTAAGTAATGTTTGCTATGCTTCCTGCAACCTAATCTGCCATATAATTTAGGTTACCCATGCCATGGAATTTGCTTAACACTGGCGAAGAAATTAGCCCTGAAGTGCTGGAAGATCCCAGAGCTGCTGATCATGGGTGTCTGATAAAAGCATAGACCTATGATGGTTTTATACAATGTTCTCCTCTAATGGCTCCTCTGGTTTTGAAAGCAGTCAGCATTTAGATCAGAGAGATGCACATTTGATCCTCACCACCAATAAAGAGCCACGAGAGAGCCACTCTGGCAGGCTACAGTTTGCAAGAATGAAGGATGAAACAGCAGGTTCTTGTGGCAGAGCTGTGTCTCTGGCCTTGAGGCAGGCAAGGTCACTCACCACGGCAGTGGCACTAAAATAGCCCCAAAGTTGTTTCTTTCCCCTTCCTGATTTCCCAGGTGATGTGGCTTCTCTGAGGTTGGGTGAGTTTTGTCACTTCAGTCCACTGCAGATCTTCATCTCCTCTTTCAGGGCAATATTTCTTCCCATTAATTCCAGCTTTATCTATGTTTTTAGAGAATCCACAGTGATGCCACTACAGAACTGCAAACTTTGCTAACGTGGCTCTTTGCCTGGTTTCTGCATGTGCCTGGCTGGAATTTGCCCTGCCTGTTGAACCTCAATGCATGGAATCAACTCCTGTGTACAGGGTTCCTCAGCATAATTTATTCTTTGCTTTTTCTTAATTAAATGAAAATTATTAGATACCCTCTGGAAGTACCTTCTGTGAAAACAGATTTATTTTTTTTTTCCTGAGCCAAGCATTAAAATCGACAAGATTGGGTAATTTTCCAAGTTTTCTTTTTCCACACTCTTTTGTCTTCCTTTCCTTTGGCCAAAGCACAGGCCAGAATATTTGCATGTGCTGTTGTAGCACACAGCTCTTCTGATCCCACATCAGGTGTCAAATCTTTAATATGATTTCCTACATGTTTGACTAATCAATGCAGAACATCATCACGAAAGATAATTTTACCCTCTGGCACTTCAGGGACAGGATAATGAGGACTGGTGTTTTCCATTTTTTATTCTTCCCCAAGAATCTACATTTTTTAGTCCCAGCTAATTGATTTAAGTTCATGGAGGAAGGTTTTTTTTTCCCTTTCCCTTCCAGTATGTTGGATATTAATGGATTCTGGTGAGCTAGCAGAGCTGTGTGATCAGTATGTTTAGAGATTCAATAAACTGCTGTTCTGACCTTTCAGAAGCCAAGGGAAAAACATCAGGTCCAGCATGTTGATCCCATATGAACACTGAAATCTCAGGCAGGCTGGAGCTGCTTGAGCTGCCTGGAGAGAGGGACTTCCTCCAGGAAGGGAGGTTTGTTCTCAAACTAGAGGGAACTTAGTCTCCCAACCCAGTGAGAAATGGGAGATTTATGGCCTCATTTAGGCAACAGTGGAAGGTGGAGGGTTGGAAATGGAGGCTTTGAGAGCTCAGGTACCCAGGCATTGCTCTGGAAAGCAGAGAGCATGGCATAGCAAGGAGTGATAAACCATGGACACAGGCCAGACCTCTCAGCTTCTGCTCCCCTGGTTCCATCAGGGAATCATTATCCCCTTCCTTTCAGCAGGCTGTGAAACCTGGTCTTTTTTTTTCTGTGATGGAAAGGTGGGCAGGCTCTGCACTGATCATCCGTGGAGCTGAAGGAATAGGACAAAGCCCTCTCCTGCAGTAGCTGGATTCCATCCATCTCAGCAAAAATATATGTTAGTCTAAATATCTTTCCCTGATACAATGTGAGTTAGCAAGTAAAAAGCTGTTTTATTTACTGAGACACCACTAACAACATCTCCCAGTCAGTGATATTGTCTCTGTTGGCCACAGATCCACTAGGTTCACTGGCTGAGAACTAAGGGGGAGTATATTCCCACTGCAACATGTATCTGAGGCTCCAAAAAGATGTGTTTTCATGGATAATCCGTATATTTCTTCTGTATTTTACCACCATTAACCAGAGCTATTCTTGTATTATTATTTTTTTTTAGGGATGGCAGCAGCTTATGACTGATTTGTTTAGGGTTAGCCCTCCACATAAATTAAGTGGCAGATAAAATTTAATTTTTTTTTTATAAGAAAAGCCTATGGCTCCTTAAATTGCTCATTTAACATCACTGAAAAGTAATACTCCACTTTAGAATGGACATCGTATTAACTTTAAAAGGCCTATTTAAAGTGACGGTTGTCAGTGAGTGAAAGCCAGATATGGTAATTTCGAGTTACAAATCAGAGTGAGGAAACTGGAGAATGGACAACCTTGTTAACACAAGCGCGACGGAGGAAGCACCGGGGTCAGAGTGGCAGCACGGAAAGGAATAAAGACACAGCACCAAAAATATGTCCTATAATTAGGGCAGCTGTAAGAGTCAAGGTTGAAGATTCTTCACCGTGACATGTCTGATATAGAAAAAGTGATAGCCGAGAGTAATCACTTACAGGCAGCGAGCCTTAAAGGAGCAGCGCTGCTCTTCCCCTGGCTGGGGCAGGGGAAGCCTGTGAGACAAAGGATGGGGGGCACGGGGTGAGTCTGAGCAGGGTGGGTGGGGAAGGGGGAAGGGAGGAGCTGGGCATTTCAAGGGTCAACACTCAAAGGAACCCAAAACTAGGAAAGATTGTTCACTCAGCAGAGAGGTTTCTGATCATGGTGTGGAACAGCGGTGGCTCAGAGGGTGGTGGTGGGGGGGTTACCCGGGGTGTTTGGGGGGGGGTGTTCTGGGTTTAGATCTGAGTGGATGGGCACAAAATTACTTCTGGGTGGGATCGCTGGGGGAGGAAGGTGACAGGAGGGGGCTGGGACAGTGTGTGTTTGTAAGTGGATGGACACAGGGTGCCCAGGTATGCTGGGCAGCAGGAGAACACAGCTGGGGAAGGGAGAATTTGGCAGGCACACAACCACGGTCCCTCGGGTGGCACAGAAAGGACCCAAACTCTGGGCATTGAGCAGTCAGGAGGGCACAAATCCAGCCGGATGGGCAGCAGAACATGGGATGCATGGTTGTTTCCTTCAACTCAGCCTTCCCAAGAGCCAGCTACTCATGGAGGAGAGGGACAGAGAACATCCAGGGGCTGGTGCAGACCCTCAAGGTCAGCCTGCAGAGATCTGCCCCTTTGTTTGGGCTTGGAGCTGGAGCCAGTGTGTAGCACACTCCATGCTTCCTATGGGAATCCCTATGGACACAGGGTGGGGTGACCTGGCCTGTGGAGGTCTGGGGAATGCTCTCTTCTCCTGGCTGCAGTGCTCAGAGGGACGCCCTTGACAGCCAGGTCCGAGTGGAGCAGGGGGCAAGGAGACATTTCTATTAGCAGAGTGTATTTCCATACTCCAGCTTCCTGGGAATCCTTTGGGATCTGTGGAAACCTTCCAGGTTTTCTGCCTCCTCCGTGACCCCCTTTGGCAACGGTTGTGCAAAAGCCCCAGGAGGCTGTCACAGGAGAAGCCTTCTCCTCTTCTGCTGCCTTCTGCTCTATTTCCTCAGGGAATGATCCAGTCCAGGCAGTTAATGTGGAGTGACATGGGCACATGCTTTTCTCCCTCAATCCCCACCTCCTCCATGGGATCCACTTAAAAGGATAAAGGAGATTCAGGCTGAACTAAGTGCCTTATCCCCAAATACTTTCCTTTCTCTACATTAAAGTGTATTCCATGAGAAGTGCTTTAATGTAATACAACCCACCTCCAGCTGAGCTTCCCTGTCCTTCACTGGAAGCCAGAGCAGGCACCTGGGGTCTCTGGGAGCTGGGAAGGGCTCACTTTCCAACTCCACAATTCTGAATAACCAATAATACCTCTGGGGACAGGCTCGTTCCTCACCTAGCCCGGATCCTTTCTTACAGTATTTAAAGGCTGGTAAGTAACAACGATGAGCCCTTCGGAGAAGGATTCTTTGACCTTGCTTTGGGCTGCTGTCTCCCATTGCTATCACAGATTTGGTTACCTGATATCCATTTTTCCCTGCCAGCTTGTAGAGCCAAACCTTTCTTCAAGGGCAGGAGGATCAGCCTGCCCCTGTGGACATCCCTGGTTTGATTTGCAGCACGTTCACCGTGGGGTTCAAAGGCTGAAGGGAAGAAGAGCTTCTCCTCTGCTGTGACATCAGACACTGAGTTTTTTGGCAGATCAAAGGCCAGGAGTCCTTCAGACCCTTTGTCAACCAGTTTATTTTGCCTTTGCCTTTGTCAACCTCTACTTGGGGACACTAATTCGATTTTCCATTGAGAGGTGTGGATATCTATATTATTTTCCTAAAACTCCAGAGAATATTATAAATTTCTTTTTATTGCTTCCAGCCATGTTATTTAAAGTAATTAACCTTAATTTATAAATTTTTATATCAAACTGCCTTTTAACTTTTAGAACTGGCAGGAGAAGTCCATTTCCCAGGGCTCCTAATAGTTCTCCATTTAATCAAAATTCATCCATCAGATTCCAGTGTTAAATCATCTTTTAATTGGGAGTTACATTCTGGTTAATAGTTTTATAATTCGCCGCCTCTAATAGTTTTTACCACAGGGATCTACTCCATTTTTTCTCACTCTATTATTCCTGGTGTTCAGCAGGGACATTTTAAAAACGTTCACTTCCCCTGCCTGTTCTTTGTGATCTCATTAATTCTTGATAGCAAGTTCCCTTTCTCCTCATTACTGGAGCATAACTACCTTTATCACTAGGTGAAACCTTACTCATTTCTACAAGTGCTCTCCATTTTTTTTTTCTCCTCTTAAAAAAAATAACAATCTGCAATTTATTTCAGAAAATAAGATTCTGTGTACTGAGTATGATCGTGGTGCTTGACACTCCTGAGATTTCAGAGTAGAGATTTTTGGGGCAGGAACTTTCTCTAACTTTGTGTTTGCAGTGTTTCTCCCAGCGTGGCCCTGACAGTAGCTGGGTTTTCTAGGAGGTATTTCCAATTAAAAATATAAACCACTGATACTAATGGCATGAGAAAACCAATGAATTGATTGACGGGAGTGGCAGATCTTTTTGGAGGGATTATCCCTTGTGACCCACGTGCCTTTTGTCTGGGATGTGCTGTTACCTGCAGGGGAGGAGCAGCCTCAACACCAGGTGCTGGATTATCTGGATTATTCACAGGCGAACTCCCCAGTGCAGCACTTAATTTTCAGCCACACCACATGCAAATGGCCTTGCATGATGCAGCTGAGCAGCCAGGGCAGTGTTACATTTGCTTGGGATCCTCCCAAAACAATAAAAACAGCCCAAGGAGAAGTAAATAACGTTGTATATGAGGCAGTAAAGCCAAGCTTGTTGATTATTTTTTTTTTTTAAAAAAGCCTGGAATTAGTGTAAAATTAAATTTGAAACCTTAATCCTCCAAGGGCTGATTCTCAATTTGCAGATCCACAAAACCTCTGCAAATTACCCCACCAATCCTACTGACAGGCTTATAGGAATATGTTATATTGACTACCTGAAGTCAGGCTCTGCAAAGGAGAGTACATTGTAAAGTGCCATTGGAGAGAGTGAGGAAAAACAATCTCCCAGGGTTTATGTCTTAGTTCCTTGAACAGTCCCCTAGAATCATTTCATATATAACTTTCTGTAAGAAAAATAGGATGGACAAGTGTAAACAGAATTATTATACAATTATGGTGGTCCTTGCAATAACTGTAACACTGTCCACTGTAATTTTTATGTCTCCATAAACTACCAGCACTGCAGGATTCCTTTAGCCCTTCTCTCACCCCACGTGGAAGTGCAATAACTTTTCCTACTTAACATTTGCATCCGTGCAGTAATTTGATATGACAATGATTACAAAATACTCCAGCAGTTTTAATTGACTAGTGTGGAGATCATATCACCAGCACCAGACAAGATCTTATCTCCTGCATGACTTCCATCCCGCCTGACTGGGACAATATTGATGTTAATAAGGATTCCAGGCATTAGCCAAGTATTAAGTCCTCAGCTTTGGTAACTACATTTAGATGCAAACAATAATTTCACAGACTGCTGGCCACCCTTTCCTTTGAGTGTAGTAGTGATAAATAAAGAAAAATTTAGGGTTTTGCAAAGTACAAAACATATCGAAGGGGTTTTTGTGCCTGGAACCCAGATTTCAGGATTCCTTGTGAGAAATAAGACTGTAACTCAGCAGTTAAAAAGTCACCAAAGCTTGATACTGTATCTGGAGAAATTACCATAGATATCTGAAGCAGTATTATGCCTCCTGTATGCAGAGAAGGCAGACTATTACCTCCTCTTTTGTTGCTGCTGCAAACATTTACTTGGAGAGACCTTATTGTCAATGAGTTTTTGACAGAGGTCAGAGTATTTCTGAGTGGAACTGAAAGAGGTCTGGGACTTATATCAGACAGCTGACAGCATCAACAATGGTGTGTTTACTCATCCTGCATGCTGGAAAAATTAATTAAAGGTGTTTGTGAGATGCTCTGAGCCAGCAGAAGCCTTACATGCTTTTGGTAATGAGGATGCTGCTCTTGTCTGTGGGTGGAGGGAGCCTCGTGAAGGATGAAGGGGGGCTCAAGTCCTTTGAGGAGCAGCTGAGGGAGCTGGGGGGGCTCAGCCTGGAGAAAAGGAGGCTCAGGGGGCACCTTCTGGCTCTCTGCAACTCCCTGACACGAAGTTGTGGTGAGGTGGGAGTGGATCCCCTCTCCCAGGTAACAAGAGACAAGGATGAGAGAAAACCACCTCCACTTGTGCCAGGAGAGGTTAGGGTTTGATACTAGGAAAAAAAAATCATAGAAAGGGTTGTAAAGGATTAGAAAAGGCTGCCCAGGGCAGTTGTGGAGTCACTGTTGCTGGAAGTGTCCAAAAAACTGTGTGTATGGGCATTCGAGGATGTGGGTTAGTGGTGAGCGTGGTGGTGATGCTGACAGTTGTCTGTAACAAAACATCTGTGAATCACTCCGCCGTTTTCACATCCTTTTGAGAAGGTCCAAGAATGCAAGTCCTCCAAAACATTTCTTTTATATAAAGTGTGGCTTCAAGATTTTTTTATTTGCATTGCAGCAACACTAAGTTTCAGGCACAAAACGAAAGGATGAGATTTCTGGGATTTTAGAACTAGTCAATGCCCACTAACTGAAGCATCTTGCAGACTTGTGCCCCAAATTTTGATGAATCCCATCAGTGATGCAAATTGCAGATTGGTTGGGCATTGAAACCAGTGCCTTTCATTTTGTGGATATATATGTACACACACACACTTTTAATATTTGGCCACTTAAAATATTCATCAAGTATTTTCATTCTGTTACTCTTCACTAATGCATTTTTAAATGCATTTCTCTCAAATCAGCCCAGTCTCCTCTTTCATGAATCCTTATCTCTGTCCTATGGGCATCTGTATCCCTGCCCTAATGTTCCACTGTACAAAAACTGAGCTGCTCATAACCCTAATCATACTAAACCAGATGATTCATTACTGAAGTGGATGAAAGAAGGCATTAAATATTGGCATAAAGGAGAAAAGATAAACTGGGACCAGAAGGTTCATCTCTATTAGCTAAAGTGTTTGGGGACACCACAGAAATAAACCCAGGGTTATAAATACTGCCCTGGATTAGGAACCTGGAAGGAAATCCTGGAGGATGAACTTCTGTGCCCTGTTTTGGACAGAGGTGTGCCTGCATGGATCTCTGTGAGGGAACAGGGATGATCAGAGGTGAAACATCCTGGGTACAATGGTCAGGGGTTTGGGCTCAGTGTTACACTCTTGGTAACTGGGCATTTGCAGTCATGAAATAACTCGGGAATTACTGAAAGCTGAAAAGATCTTGTGGGTTCTTTTGAAGTGCTGTGCAGATCCTAGAGCTCTTCCTCTGTTGGCATTTTCTCTCAGGTAGGAGGATTAAGGCCTTTTTGTTTTTTAAGGCAAAAGGCAGCTGAATTCAGTGGTCCTGAGGGCTCGAGGAGTGGATCAGGTCTCGTAAAGCTTCTGATTAAACAAGAGAAAGAGGGAAGCAACCCTACACAGAATTGTACTGCCATGGAGGAACATCAGTGGTTTAGAAGGTGACAAATACCTGCACTGTTAACCACGCTGGGCTCAGATATGAACTATTGCTCTGGGTGACCAGTACGGGTTGTTCTTTGGTGCCCCAGCCCAAACCCTGCCTGGGGATGATGTTTTGATGGGAGGTCAGTGGCTGGGCAGGGAGGGGGCAGACTGCTTCCCCAGTACACACGCTTGCACTTTCTGTGCCCAGGGTCCATAGCTGCGGGTGGTTGGTCAGAGCCAGGGAAATAGAGGATGCTGAGAAGTAGCCCCTGCTTGGTGTGTGCCTTGGGAAGCTGCTGCCGTGGCTGTTGGGGCTCCTGGATGTGGTTCACCTCATGGAAAAGGCGAGACATTCCTGCTCGCTGCTCTGGGGTGCAGTGTGGTGATCCTGGCAGCCTTCTCCGTGCCTGTGTTTGCCTTCTGGCGCTTCTGCCAGGTAGAAAGCAAGAGGTTCTGAGGGCTTTGATGGTTTCTTTCTCCTTCTCTGTTCTCCGAGGTTGTGCCTGGAGGTTTGGGGCCGGCAGCCCCTCCCCAGCAGAGCGGTCTCTGTCTCTGGCCCACCTCGAGGGTCGGGGGCAGAGTCCCCTCTGGAGACGAAGAACAAGGCGGACTTTCCACGTGGGAAGCCCCCGAGTTAAAAATAAATACGTAGACCACAATTTTCTTCCCCTTTTTTCACTCAGGTGGTTTCTGAGCAGCGGTTCTCGGGTGCCCACGAAATGACGCTCCCTCAGGCACAGACGAGACGTCCCTGCAGACCCAGGGAACGGGGCAGTTGGGAAAACAGTCCCGAGCATCCTCTCTCCCCGCCAGCATCGTGTTCAGCTACGTGCTGCGATGTAAGGCAGCCCTAAATTACAAGCAAACAAACACAACCCCCTGTCGTTCTTCATCTCTCTGCTGTGTGGGCAGAAACTCATCTGGTAGCCTGGAACAAAACGCCCGGGTGGATGGGAGCCAGGGAGGCGGGTCGAGCCGCTCCTCCCGCAGAGATGCTGCAATTTAGTGAGTCATTAAGGAATAATACGGGGTGTATCGCTCTCTCTTGTTCTCTCCACACGTAGTCAAACAGAGAATATGCAACGTAATCTTGTGCACTTATTGGGGGTGGGGGATAATGGCCCTCGGAATAAACACCGGCTGTCTTTAAAGGAAGCGAAATGCTCTGGCTGCCCTCCTCTGTCCCCCCAGCTGACTGCTGGACTTTATTCCAAAAAGTGGCAGTGAAGGGGAGAACCCTTACAGAACTAATTTAGTTAAAATTTACACTCCTTGATTTTGTGCCTCTTCTTTTTTCCCCTCTTCTAGTTTTGTAGCTATGATGCAGTATTGATCCAAAGATCTATAGGATCATACCATGGCTCCAGGTGGGTGGCAGGATTGAGGCTAGGCTTCATTTCCATCTGAATGGTGCAGAAAATAATTCCACTTTCCAGCTTTTATTGCTCAGAACATTGCATTTCTCTCATTGCAGTGTATGGGAATTAGCTCTGGAGGAAAAGAAATTATTTTTTCCCCCCCTCTTGATGTAGAGTGGAGCAGAAGGATTCAGGAAGAAGCAATGTAAGAGAGCAGACAGCAAGCTCGTTGCTGTTTGAATTAGGGGCAGCTGGATCGCTCTAACGGAATGGGACTTCTCATCTGGGTTCAAGTGATGTTTCTGCAGATCCCTCGTGTGGCTGGGACAGCTCCCTGCGGTGGTGATAAATACCGGAACGGCAGAGGAGTGGGCAGCAGTTCAGCCTTGTGATTGGTGCTGGTGCCAGGGGATGCAGGATGGAAATCAGCAGGTTTGCTGAAGGGAGAAATGCCTGCAGCTGGAAAACACCCCCAACCATGGCTGGCACCCAGCTGGGCAGCTCAGATGCCAAACTAGACCCGCTCCTACTTTTTGAGCAGTCTGGGAAGGGCTCTCCTCCTGTGCGTGTCCCCAGCTGTCCTGGGGCTGTGTGTGTTTTCTACAAAGGCTCCAGGCTACACTTAGGGACCAGAGAAACCTGATGGCTCACTGGAGCCTCGGAAGTAATGAAGTTATGGAGATGTGAACTTGTAAGTGGAAGAGAAACCCACCTGCACACTCCAAATTCCTTTCATGGTACCTCACTAATGTTCACAGAAGGGCCACCACCACCAGGCTGGAGGAGAACAGGCGCTTGAGCTGCTTCTTGTAAAGAATTGTGCTTGTTCTCCTCTCAAATCATCATCTTGGTGACAGGGTGGTGAGTTGCCTGGTTCTTTTTTTCACCACCTTCAAGCAAAGATGTGTGTGACTTGATGACTAAGGAAAGCAATTGAAATGGTGACCCAGGCTGGACTTGTAGAGTGGATGTAGTTCATTCAGTTTGCTGTGTGAATTTAGTAAATGAGAAATAATTTCCTTGCCAGAGAAGGAGGCTGCCACCTGTTCATGAACTTGGCAACCTTGGTTCACACCTCTGATATTCAGTCCTTCTAGAAGAGTTTTCAACAGTTATTTCCTGCTGGAGGAGGGAGGAAGGCAGAAATTGAGTAGCATGCCAAGGCAATAGCGCTCTCTGTGCCCAACGTGCATCCAGAAAGGAAAGGAGCTGCAAAAAGACTTTCAAAATCCAGTGATATCTTCTAATAAACATAGCTTGGAAAATACTACTAGCTTTAGAAGCACAGATCCTGGAAACTCCTTGTCAGCACCAGTGTCTCAGGCAGGAGTCGAGGGGAAATAAAAAATAATCTACAGGAGTTGAGGATAATTTATGGGGGTTCCTGTAACACTGTAACTGGCAAGATGCTAAATGTTTCTCATAGCAGAGCAATGCTCTCAGGAGAATACCTGTCCTTATGAAGCATTTACTTCTAACATAGAATAGATGCTACTACTGCCTGGTGTCACTTTAGTCATGACACTTTACATGACAGTAGTGGGATTTCCCTCCCCTGCTCGCCCAGCTCATCCCACCCATGAGGGTTCTGGCTGGGCAGGTCTCTGTGGGTGCTGATCTCATTGGCACCCTGAGCAGCCCCTGCTTTGGGCAGTGTGTTTGAAATGCACTGGAACTGGGGCCACAGGATTCCTGCTTTCTGTCGATGACAAGTGGAGCAAATATTGACAGTGCTCTCAAAGACTCCAGTTACGATTGCTCTGGTTAATTCAGGGCAAAATTTATTCTCGTGCCAAAGATCTGTGTTAGTCTGTGCTATTGAAACAACTGGACTTCCCACTCCCACGTTTTGCTGTGTGGGTAATTTGGGGAATAAGGGACAGGTCTAAGAAAAACTAAGGGTGGTTTTGGTTGTCTGTGGGGCTTTTAAAACTTCTTTTAATCCCCATGCTCTTCTTTCCTGCTTCTAATCTTGTATTGGACCACTCCTGTGTGCAAAGGTATAACATGTTCTATTAATGGGGCTGTGTTCTCAGGTGAATTATTTGCACTGTTGACAACTCGAGGCAATTTGAAATGGATTAGGGGCAAGAGAGAGACTCTGCTGGACTTTCACAAAATGCTCAACTACAGGGACAGAGACAAAGACATTCTCGTTGTTCTGACTGTCAAATGCTGAGATGAGCTGCAAATCCTTGTCCTAGAGGATGAAGCACAGACTTTGCTCCTGCTGGGGATTTTGGCCCCATGTGCTGACATGGGAACAAACCTGGGCAGGTGAAGCTGTGGGGGCAGGGTGAGGTGGTTTGCATTAGTCAAGCTGAGCCAAGCTGGAAACCGGCTGGTTGGTGGATGGATTGGTTGCTTTTCCTGGTTAATTTGATGGTTTTGCTCATAATTTGTGCCACTAAGAAAAGGCCAAGTGCCTTGCTTGGCCCTCAAGCCTCTCTGTATTTTATAGTCTGGATTTTGAGCCCTTGGAATTATGTTGAAGGGCTACAGAACCAGGGAATGTGAATGGCAAGCTCACTTCCAGCTTTGCTTCCTTTAGCCATTTTGTAAGACCTCGTGGACTTCAAGAAATTTTTTTTGACTCTTGTGACTGCAGTTTAGAAATGGGGGAGATGGAAATACAAAGGAAAAAAAATAATAATTTTCCTCCTGAAGCTGGCAAACTTCTGGATAATGCCCCAAGCATCTATTGCTTTTAAAGACTCCTAGATTTAAAGAAGGAAAAAACCCCATAAAAAACAGACATGGAAAAAACCTGGATTAAACTGTCACTCATTCACAATCTATCCAGGAAACTCATCCATACCCCTACAGGTAGCTAGTTATCCCATCAGGAATTTCATATTCTTGTCTGAATCCTGGAACACAAATTGGTCCAGCACTATGGGTCTGCCTTGATTAGGGTCTGCTGACACAGATGTCCCCAGCATGTGTTCCTAAAAAGCCTGCTCAAATAACTGCTTCTTTCCCCAAAGGGATCAAAGGTTGAGATGGTCTTTCCAGAGCTTTAGCCAGGCTGTGCAAAGCATCTGCAAAGTTTAATCCCTTAACCTTTCCTTCCCTCCCTCCCTTGTCTTTTTTTTTTTTTTTCCAGGATGATATAAATGGAGTTTAAGGGTTTATCTTTTTTTCTTGGGAAAAAACAGCTATTAGTTGTGAAGAACCCCTGGAAAATAAAGTGCAGCCTTGCTTTTTATCCAAAAGATAGTTAGGTTTTGGCTACTCTGTCAAGAATAAAGCCCAGAATGCCTCTGTACACTTGTGCAAATATCTAATGTTGACATCTTTTGCCAGCTGCTGTTGTGGCTTCCTTTTCCTTGATGGACAAAATCCTCCTGTGATGTGGCCTCTGAGCGCCGTTATAATTAAAAGAATTAAAATTCAATTTGAGCCATTGTCGTTACACAATGCAAAGTTCAACACCACTGAAGGTTGATTTTATTGATTCTGTATTGGGTACTCCATGGAAATCAGCTACCTTGACACAAACATGGTATTGGCAGCAGAAGGCACAAATGGTCCAGCTCCAGCCCTTGCTCACTTCAATTTTACTGTTAGCAGCACTTTCCACAAAGAGCAGTTGTGGCAGCATTTCTCTCTTAAAACATGTTATTTCAAGATCACTTTGGTGTTGGAATTATCTCCACTTTAAACAGCAATATAGGATTTACAGCCTTGGCAGAAAAATATATGTATGAGAGTTAAATGCTACAAAGCTTGTTAAAATTGCAGCTGTCAGTGGCAGAAAGGAACCCTGCTCTTCCTGGTAGCTTGAGTGGTTGTATCTCTGTTTTTCCTTTGCACCATCGCTGTTCAGGCTTCATATATCTATTTTCTTTATTTATTTTCAAGCACAGGCTGAAGTAAAGTTTATCTGAGTTTTCCAAATCTGTTTCATTAAGAAACAACCAACTGTCACCATCAACTGTCTCTCTATTCAACACAATTATTTCCAAGAGACTGAATATTGACTTGAAATCAGCTCTTTTGAGTGTAAGATGCTTTTAAGCACTGATGAGAATTGTTCCTGCTCTCCAAAACTGCTCCTCTTAGAGCAGCTGCAGTTCATGCTCCATGTAGTAATGGTTCACTCAAACATGACAGCAGGCTGGACACTGGGAAGGTTAAAACTCTTGTGAAAGGGACACTGAATGTGAGATGTAAAGAAATCTTTCTGGAAAATGGGGAGGCTCTTGGGCAAGGGCGAGGAAAGGTTGAGCTTTGGAGCCTTTGTTATATTGGTGCTCCCAGTTTGGGGGAGAGACATAAATACTGTTTCTCCCTTGATGCCTCTTTATACCAGAGCTTCTGTGATGTTGAGGTGTAATTAACAGCTAAGAGTGATCAGGGGTTGAATGGAGGTGGGAGAGGATTTTTGGACAGCTTGCTTGCCTCCATGGGAGGCTCCATCCCCCTGTCCATGCACTGGGGAGATGGCTCATGAGTGAGGAAGCAGTTTCTGGGACTGAACCCCACCACAGGAGCGACCACAAGATGTGGAGGGTGTGTGCTTGAGCTTTCTCTTCTCCAAATTGTCACCTGTCCTATCACACTGGTTGGCCAGTCTTGTCTTACTCACTGTCCAGCAAGTCCATGGTGACACTTAAAGGGGTTAGATCTTCCCCTGGCTTGAAAATCTGTCTGGGAGATGCTGCTGTGGGAAGAGCTAAGGGCTGAATCGCAGAGGCATTTGTGTCTGAATGCTGTAAATCCGACTCCTGTCTCTGCAGGCAGGTCTGGGGATGTGAGCGGGGTCTCTGTGGGGCCACACATTTTCCCTGGAGCTGGGAGCTACCCAGGGGCTGAGAAGTGCTGCTCCCCAGCTCTCCTGGGACGGTGCTGAGCCAGGCTTAGGGCAGAGAACACAAAGCCTTGGGTTGCTAATGCTGTGTTCAGCACATCCTGAGCTGTGTCTTCTTCAGGGGAGGAAAAAAAAGCTGTTTGGAAAGGAAAAACGTTGCTGGTTGTTTTGACAGAAGTCATAAACTGCCTGGGAAGACCTTGTCTGCACATTCTGTGACTGCTGCTCAGCTTATTGCTACCTCATTAGCAAGGAGTTACCTAATTAGCGAGGCAAGCTGTTAATTAAGTGTGTACTGCATTACTCAGCTTTAAAAATGCTTTTAGCTGTTGAATATTTGAGTGATAAAGAGTTGCCACTAAATTATTTCCTTTCTGTGTAAATTTCTTTCATCTGTCAGAAGGGAACAAACTGCTGTAACCAGCACAGACTGGGGAAAACCAACTGCATTCCTTGCGAGGGGGTTGGCACTAATGAACAGCCATAATTTTTTAAAAAATATGACAGAAAAGACTTGGTGAGGTTAATAAGACAGTGGAACCCCTGTGTATTCAATCAGTCCTGATAAGAGAACAAAACCTACATGTTTGCTAAAATAACTTTAAAACCAAATAACATCGACTTTCCACACCTAGTGGAGACCAAATTTTCACTTGCTTGCATGCCTGCTCTCCCCGCATGCTCGGACCTGTCACCGCTCCTGCTCTCCCCAGGACGGTGTGACTTTGATTTTTGACTGCTGGGCAATCTTTTTCATCAGATGGAGTTGGATCTCAAGGTGGAAATTAGGTGTCCCTGCATCTTCCCACTCCTTCAGCTCACATGAAAATTTTGTGTTGAGGGCACGCATCCGCTTCCTACTGGCCCCGCCGCTTGAAGCTTTGATTAGCAATTATTTCTGAGATATTAAAAACCAAAATAGATGTTTCAGGGCTCTGGATTTTCAATTATGATTGTTAGGGGAGAGGAAAGGCTGTGGTCACAACTTGGTAGTTATTTTTTCATGTCAGGATGTGGATTATTGGCATAGCCTTATGATCTTGTGTGCATGTATGCTCATGTACCAAACACTTCTGGGTGTTAACTGTGTCTCTATTTGCATTGATTAGTTGGATTCTGGTCTGTTGTTTTCTTGTGAGGGATCGAACACACTGAAGCAGGCAGCACCGAGTGCTTTGTTCTGTTGTGAGTCTTCACCCCTATCCTGCCCCTCCTTTCCATGTGTGAACCAGGATAGTAGAACTTCAGATTTATCTTTATAGAAGAATGAAACAACTTCAGTCATTGCTGAATAAAAAGCAGAAGAGACCTCTGTGTGCAGGGACTGGGTGTGTGGGCACGTGTCCTCTTGGTGATGGTCTTGTGAGCAGCTTATTTGCTGCTGGTTCTCAGTGTGTCTGTGCATGTGCTTAGTTTCAGGTGAACATGGGTTTCAAATGATCTCGTTCTTAGGGGCCCTGAACTGCAGGACTGTTATATCACTTGGCTGATGCCCTGCAAACATCAATGGCAATATTCTGGTGACAGGACTTTAAATAGTGCATTACCCAAAAGGTGATGGTGTTGTATTCTTAAAAAACTACTTAGGAACACATTCTGGAGCTGAGCTAACCCAGAATACTGAAACACTACACACTGAAAAAATGTGAATTATCTTTAGCTGTTATATTAAAAACAGCCTTTGAAAGAAAAATCCACAGCAGTCAGAAATAAGACAGGAGTGCAGAGGAATCTCAGATGAGATGCAGATCTTCTAGGGGGCAGGCCAGACACCCCCACTCTGTGCAGCATCTGCAACTGGGAAGGGTCCCAGAACTCTCTGAAACAAGTCAGTGTGTGACTTTGTTCTTCCAGACCCACAAAAAGCTCATTGTGATGGTGTCTTTAAGTGTCCACTCTTGACCTATTTCAAAAGGACTTTTGGGTAAGGAAAAACAAACCCCCCCCCCCCAATGCACAGTTTCTCTTGGGGTGAAGAAGAAATCCTTTGGGCTCCTATCGCTGATTGCACTGTGGCTTTAAATTCTTATTTGATGGTCAATAAAGATAAACCACACACCCAAACAGCTGCTCCTGCAGGAGTCAACTGGCAGTTTGCAGAAGGGGGTCTGTGGGATCTTAACGTGCAGTGGCTTGTAAAGGCTGGGGAAAAAAAATTTTCAACCGCACATTATCTGAGTGAGCTTCCATATTTTACCGTGACACCGACTCCGAGACTCATTTCCCTGGGTTAAGTAGTGTGGGGTGAAGTATCTGCCGCTCTCCTTCTCCCAATCCATCTGCTGTGGTATGCTGGGCATTTAACCTGGAGCGCCTGCTGATGTATGACCAAATCAGAGAAAAGAGGCCGCGCTGTTTAACCCTCTCCCTTTGTAGCTGCACTTAATGAATGTCACCCAGGCCCACTATAGAAATGATGGAACATCCATTCTGGCAGCATGAGCAGAGCCCACCGTGCAATGATATGGTGAAATATGCTGGAAATATTCACAGGAGCCCGTGAACATAAACCTATGATTATTTTTTTCCCTTAAATCTCAATATTTTAGCCAGTTTTCCCTCCCCATATAATAGAAGTGCAGTTCCAAGCAGTGTCTACTTTGTTGAGAGGAAGAAAACTCTTATTTTCTTTCTAATGTGGCTGTGCCAAAATTGCTAACTTATGCTAACTAAAATGTAATTATGTTGTCTGCACAGGTCTTTTTGTCTTTCTAAAAAATACCTCGTAAATAGGATTGCAGGTCTTAATGATTCTGTCCAGTAATTCCCGGGCTAAATTCAAAAGAGATAAAATTAAGGCTATGCCTTCTTTTGTGAAATGATTCACGTTCAGGTGCTGACTGCTGGTCCAGTTCTTCTACCTTCATTCATGGGGAGTCTCAGCTGGTTGTTCAGAACCTTCACTCCTTGCTGAGAAGTTGCTGCTCAACATTTTGGAGGCAGGCACGAGTGAGCTGTGAGGGACCAGGAGGAGCAAGAGTTTAATCCTCACTCCTTTCACCATTTCATGCATCTTTCTCCTTTTTCCTCCCTTCAGGTTGCATCTTGCTACCTTTCACCTCTAAAGCTTCCACCAGATCCCCTCTTCCCTATGGGCTTCACTCAGCTGGAGAGGAAAGGTAGCGACACTTGCTCGTGGTTTGTGTGGTTGCACAAAACCTCCTTCAGTCACTCCGGTTTCCCTAAAGCACCGCTATTCATCAGCCTGAGTTAAAAATAAATAAATCGGTTTTCTCGCTTGAAAAAGAGAATATAAATTTGAAAAGCTGGTGGCTAATTACTGCTGGTAGACTTGGCTTCACGCTGGCAGCAAATGCCCGTCAACTGTTCTGTCAAAGACTAAGGAAAGTACTAAAATTGTGTAATTGTTGTCTGTGTGCTCCTGTTAAAGGGGGTGCTGTGTTCTACCAATGCTTTTTCATAGAATTCCTCCCCCAAAAAAAGAGCACCAGCACCCTTGGGTGTCTCAGAGTGCTTTCCTACTTGCCATACTCCTGATGATCAGCAAACAGTGGAGTGTGTGTGTGTGTGTGAACAGGACATATGTGAATAAATGGAGGAAATACCATCTCTGGGACCTTCATTTCACCCAAGCTGTTGAATCATGTCATCATAGCTGCTTGTTATTAACCAAGGGGCATAATTCCAACTTAAACTTCCCCTTTGTTTACTAGAGACTTGCTGAAGTGCCTGTGCTGGATGCTTAATTTTCAACCTTCTAACTACATGTAATTATGGAAGGACCAAGCAGTGTTTGACTCAGGGATCTAGAGCTGGGTGTGAACTTCAGCTTTCTTTTGGAAAGAAAATTTCAGGCTTGTGTTTTAATGGAGAAAAACCTTATGAACATGATCCATTTAAATATAAGTTGAGGAAAAACCAGACTCACTTTAAATCATCCAGTTGTTCATTCTTTTATCTTTCACAGTTTTTTCTCAGGAAGCACAGGGTTTATAATCTGCTTCCCCCAGTCTGTCAAATTAATATTATAACTCCAATGGAACCTTGTGTTCTGAAGCAGGAACTTGGCCTGTTGCAACTGTACAGTGTCCAAAAATACCATTT
The DNA here is from genome assembly GCA_013399895.1 of Serilophus lunatus. Lineage (NCBI taxonomy): Eukaryota > Metazoa > Chordata > Aves > Passeriformes > Eurylaimidae > Serilophus > Serilophus lunatus. The sequence goes on from VXBA01004269.1 coordinate 126,099, forward strand.
TTGCCATTGATACAAGCAAATTCCTGGTGACATTAATACAGCACTGCAAGGTCCTGGGTTTTTTTTGCTGCCTGTAGTAATAGTCTTAGTCAGGTGTTCTTGTTAAACATCAGGGAGATGAAATATTATTTATATCAAGAAGTTAATGGTAAGCAGCAAAGTTTTAGGGGCTGTTTATCCCTGGAGAACTTGTTTTCCCCCTTTCTCCAGATGTGGCTGCCCCAACACAGTCGAGCAGGAGCTGTAGCTACATGTGGCTTTCTTGTGCAGGATTTTTTGTGGTAGTTTTCAGGAAATATTCCAGCTTGTCAGACAGAAGGAAGGGAGGTGATGCTGTGTATGAACTGTTCTCTTGGAGGGTTGCATGCACTGAAGTTGAGCAGTTCTTACGTGGCGACAAGAGGCTTTAAAAGTGGCAGGGGTGGCATCATCTGCTGCTTATGGGAAGAGCAACTGGTCAGCAACTTGACAAAAAGGGGGATTATTTTCTTAATATTTCTTTTCTCCCCTGTCTTGCCTAATGGACACGATGTACAGGCTAGTTCTACTGTAGGAGAACCATGACTAATTTGCTTTATTCAGTGGCACAGTGGAGTGGGCTGTGCTGGAGCTCCTGGTGCTCCTGTTGGGTCATGGTGACTCAACACAGCTTCCTCCTTGCAGCTTCTGCTGGAGCTCAGAAGAGGTGAAAGCGAGTTGTTAATCATACATGCTGCTGTACATCTTAATATTTGTGATAAAATTAGGATGGAAAGGTGGATGTGCCTTGGAGGCTGAAGGACTGTGCTTGAAAAGAGCAACAGCTGCTCCCCCTTTCTGGAGCAGAGTGAGGGGAGGGAAGCTCCTCGTGGAGCAAGGCTGCTGACAATTCTCTATTGAAATGAGAAAAGGGTAGTAAAGGCATCTCAATAAATTAATTTAGATGTCTAGGTGATGCTCTTAATCCTTTCTGTAAACAGGACTTTAACAACAGGCTGTACCTGCTCTTTCTGTTTTCAAATGCTGCACTCTGGCCTTGCCTTTCCCTAATGGAGAACCACCAGCCTGATTAACATATTAAATGAAGCAGAACCCACTGCTGTCCCTGCACGTTACTGCTTCCTCCTGGTATATGAGCAACTTCCAAATTACCATTTACAACCATCATCCACCCTCCTAACCCAGAACATCTGTATTTTAAGGAAGTTGTGACGGAGGACGACCGCAACCCTCGGATTTTAGGTTCTTAGTCTTCGAAAAAAGGGTTTTTTCTTTGAAAGTCTTCAACTTGTAGAGTACCTTGTGCTGTCTGTCCTTACCTCCCTGCACAGTTTTGGTTCTACCCTCTCCTGACCCAACTCTGTGTGCACTCAGTGACACACAGACCCTCTCTGGGAGCCGCTCACACACCGCCCTCCCTACCCCGGGCAGCCTTGACAGAATGGGTGCCCCAAGATAAATAGGCACCTTCTGCACAGAGCTGAAAATCGAACTGTCCCCGTGCTCATCTGGAGCTGAATAGATTGTCAGAGAGACTGGGGACAAGGCA
>VXBA01004269.1:138009-167589 GCA_013399895.1 Serilophus lunatus
CTCAGGGATGCGGAGCTCAGGGGTGCGGATCTCAGGGATGCGGAGCTCAGGGGTGCAGAGCTCAGGGATGCGGAGCGCCGGAGCTTTATCTGCGGCTGGCCCGGAGCCGCAGCTCTCGCCGGCAGGTTTTGGTTAGGTAAATATGTGCTCTTCTGCTGGCCGGGGTCTGCCTGGAATATAATGAACATTAAAGAAAGGAGCGATGTGCTGAGAGGGGGGAGCAGAGCCGCCTCTCCCGGCGGGTGCTGAGTCAGGCTGTGACCCCCGAGCCGCTACAGCCTCTCGCTGTTCCTGCGACACCCGACAGGGACTGGCTGCTCCCTCCGTCTTCCGGACCTAGCAATGCTTTTGCCAGTCGTATTTTCGGCTGTAGTCGAAATTGTGCCCCCTCAGGGCAAGGGCTTTAGTTCCTCCAGGAGGAGCAGCAAAGTCCTGGATGAGGCCTGAGTTTGCTCTGATGTTAAGCAGGTGACTTTTCCGAGCATCCCATGCCCTTCAGCCCTTCAGCCAGGTTTGGTGCATGTCACATGTTACTTCCCGACCCCTCTATTATCTGAACAAGCAGCGATATCATAACCTGTTGAAAAATCTATTTATTAAAGAGAGTAATGAAGCCTCAAAACAAATGTCTTCTGTGCCTCCTTTCCTCCCTTTCTTCCCCTTCGGCCCGTGTTTGCATTTTTCTTTTATACATCCCAGCACGAAGCAGTAACACATTACAGCACAAAGCAAAACACCACTTATCTAATCTCGACTATAATATGGGATAGGCTCTGTGTAGGAGGGGGGCTGCAGCCCCAGCCACGAGCAGGAGCGGGCTGGCAAAGGACAATAGATCGCTGCAGATACGGATTGAGTGAGACAATTGAACCAATTACACTGTTCCGGGGACTTCAATGAGATCGGAGAGCATTTCCTGAGCTTTGGTAGAAGTAATCAGCATTCCTATTCATCTCGGCCCCGTCCTGCCTGCGCTGTGCAATGGAGCTCCTCCACTTGTGGCCCTTGGACCATTCCCCGGCACGCTTTGGGCTCTCATATCTTACTCTTTGTCCTGGTCAGAACTTAAAAGTCACTAATTACTTTCCCTCTCCAAGTATATGTGACCATTTTATTCGACTGAGTAATATTTTTGAGCCTTCCATTGAAATGCTTGGATCTGTCTGGAAGCAGCTGGTTTTTAACCTCTGTACTCGTTGCATTTTGGCAGCTGATGGAGGGACCTGCAAGTCAAACCTGAAGGTGGTAGGTACATTACAAAGTGCTTTGTAACACTTTGGGTGAGAGGAAGCAGAATGACCTGTGCTGTTTCTTTTTAGCACCATTTAAGCTGTAAAACCAGCCAACCAACTCTCTTCCAAATGTTGGCTGCTGAGATTGACTGCAGCCATGAAGATAACAGGGAGAAGTATTTTTCTCTTAAGTCCAGAGCTGTCCTAAATCAGCCAGGGGATCCTGGAGGGCTCCAAGCGTGTTGGAATGCTCAGCATCCCAGCCAGGGACATAAAGACACCAGGCAAAATGTCACTTGAAGTGTTGCCTCTTCTTTAGCAGTAACTCTGCTCCATAAATGCAATTGATCTCCTGAGAGAGGAGGGATTTCTTCAGCAAATGCAAGCTTTCTGGGAAAAAATATATGAGCTGTTGGGCTTCTGTTCCTTCTGTATGTGCTCCATATCAGAGGCCTCCAAGTGTCACAGCAACCAGAGGGGATTGCTCTCTATGGGGTTACTCACTCTACGTTGTGCAGCACGGTTGAATTGAAGTTGGCCCAGATTTAAAATCATTTGAAGCAGTTATTGCATTATAAACTGAGCAGTGAGGGTTTAATTCTTATTTTGTTCCTATTTTTTAATACAATATTGTTGCTGTTGTCAGTTCTGTGCTGAAACACGTTTATATCAAGAGGAATAGAAAGTTTTGATTCAAGCAGGTTTAATTCTTGCTCTGTCTGGGCTGAGAAGCAGCTGGAGCATCTTCAGCTACAAGGGCTATTTTGCAGGAGGGGCTGTGGGGAAGAGCATGTGATGGTGGGAGTTTTACAAGTGTCTAAAAACAGAAGCATATAATGAAAGTGCTTCCTCAGCCATAACTATAGCATGCTGGCATAATTGGAATGCTGAGTGGTGTGCTGGGTTTAGGAAGGTAATAAGAACTGCAATCAGTATTAAATAAAATGTATCTTCCTTTAGGGGAAATAAATGTATATTAAATCAAATATTCATGAATCCATGTTAGTCTTCATACATTACACAAACAGTTTTTCAAAAATGCAGCTATCCAAAGGCTGGGTATGAGGTGTGTAAAGGACAGGGATTAGCTTTGAGCATGCCTGGGGAGAGAGAAGGGCCTGGCTGGTCACCCCCTGAAGGAACAGAGTTCTCTGGGCTCCAGTGAGGTCTTACCTGAACATTTGATAAAAGTGGTCTAAAGTGTGCAAAAGTTTAAAAGAAGTGAAACTGCCTATTTATAATATTTATCACCTCTGGCAAAACCTGTAGATCTGCATGAGGTTTCCAAGAATGGAAACCTAAAAGGGGAGTGGGTTTCAGTTCACAGATATTCCATTTAATGCTGACTGTTGCCTAGGGCAGGATTGGGAGCATCCCCTTTCCCGTGCTCAGGATGGCTTTCTAACTCCTGTTTTCCTGCCTGCCCTAACACACTCAGGGGGGAGGGAGAGCAGAGCATTCCCTCACCCTCCAGCCCAGCTGAGGATTGTCCTGCTGGCAACACCCTGTGATGTAGGAAAAAATGTGAAAGACTGGTACCAACACCGAGTGTGGATAACACACACTTGTGAGAGCTCAAACTCCTCAGGGGTGGGACAGCTTCCTGCTTCTCACCTGAAGGCATCCTCTGTGCCACAGTGGTATGGTGCCCTGCTCAGCTCGGAAAATGTGTGTGTTGTTTGTGACAGGGGCTCTCTAAGCTTCACAGTCCTGGTTTCAACTCAGTGTGGTGCCAATTTGGCTGAAAGTGTGGGGGTTAAAGCGACTTGATTTAGTCCCTCTCAAGTCAGGCTCTGCTGTTAGCTAACACCCATATGTTTAGGAGGCAAGGCAGTAAAAGTTCAGCTTGGAATAAGTAGTGGCAGATCTGTAGTTGTTTTCCGAACAGTTTGTTAGTTTAATCAAATTGGACTTATCTGGGGTTGTGTCAGCAAAATTCCCCTGTGCAGTTTATGAAATGTCAGTGCTTTTATCCAACAGCTACAATCAATTTGCTGTTTGATAAAATAAGCAAACACCTCCGAGCTGCATCCTCATCCCTGTCTGTACAAACAGAGGGGCAGGGATGCCCAGGGGTGGGTTCTCTTTCCTTCCTGGGGCGAGGAGCTTTTCATTCCTGAAGGCTCCCAAAAGAGCTGCGCAGAGCTGTGGGGAGAGAGGGCTAATTTGTGTCATTTGCCGAAACCACTGGGCTCTTCTTCCCTGCTTGGGGAATTATTGATTTTATCACTCTTCCAACCCTCCCCGTGTCGCTGTCTTGTGCGTGCTGGCCTGTAGGAAGTGCTGTCTACTGGTTCACAGCTGAAGAATAATTTTATTATTTTATTTGTGATTATCTGATGAGCCAAAAATGGGCTTTTGTTGTTTTTTGTTTTTTTTTTTCTGCCAGGCTTAAATCTTCAGGAAAAATGTACATAATGATATAAAATGCCAAAATGAAAGGTACCCCCTCCTTCACCGCCCTCCCTCTGCACCATCAAACCCCAAATACTTGAATTCATTTTGGTGCAGGAGGAATGTTACTCTGTAAAGGCTCGTCACTGTCCCATTGATTTCATTGTCTGGGTGTCTCAAACAGTTTTCTTGGATCTCTGGAAGTCAGAGAGTGAGGAATATGATTGCAGATATGAACGTGTAACCCTATTGAAGGGCTGTCAGGCTGGGTGAAGCAGACAGGGGGTTGCTGTTTGTTGCTGTGCAGCTTCCTGCCAAAAAATTTCAGTCCCTGCTTTCAGGAGTGGAGGGGAGATGAGCAGAGATGCTGTTAGGGAGGAGGGGGTGGTCGTAGGGGAGAAATATATGGAGCATCTACTAGAGCTTGCATGGTACATTAATTGTCTGTAGCTTTTCCCTTTCCCTCTCAAAGCAAAATTAATTATGGGGAGGTGATGTTCCTTTAATGAACATCATTTAATTTAAAAAACGGACAAGTATGCTATCATTAGGTCTCTTACTTAATGTAGTGTGTTTTCTTAAGCTAAATTTGGTTATTGTTGCATTGTGGAGGTGAAGAGAATCCCCTTTCTCTCTGATCCGAGAGGAGAGAGCATCTTGGCTGCTGAGCATCGCTTCTAAACAGGGAGTCCAATCTCTCTTTGCCTGTGGGGGACACTGCTTGACCGCTTATTGCATATTTGATCAGTTTATTTCTGGATCTCAGAGTCTCCAGTGGGTGTCAAGGTGACGGTCAGGTTCAGATTAATTGGCAGGGGAAAGAATGGGAAGGCAGGAATATGCTCCCAGTTTGGAATGATTCCCCCACAAAGGTGCCCAGAGCTCACTGGGAAGCACTTGTGGGCTGACAAGAGCTTAATAACATCGCTGGTGGAGAAGGGTGGGTTTGGTTTTGCCCAGCACTAGTGAAAATAAGCTCATCTACGAGCCACCTCTGCTCCTCTTTGCACTGCCACTCTTCATCAGCTGAACAATATAAACAGGCTGAGCAATGTCACAGCAGGGCTGGGCTCTGCCAGGCATTCCAGGCTGGAGGGACACTCAGCACGACCCCAGTGCATCCACCCCACAGCTTTGCCCTCTAGCAAAGGGCAAGGAGAGGAAGGGCTTCAGAAATCATACCAGAAATGGTGATGAGAATGAGAAGTCCAGGTTTTAATTAAAAACACAAGCGGTGAGTTTGTAAACTGAAACAACTGGCAGTTGTGTGGTTTCAGGTGTTCTTTGCTGCCACATCAAATCATGGTTCTAAGAGGTTAATCTTAAAATTAAATAAGTGATGCTTATCAAGTATCATGTTCTTTCACTTCTAAAATCAAATTGTCTGTTAAAAATAACTTCAAACATGCTTTTAAGAAAAATGGTCAAAATTTGGATTTTTTTTCATGTGAGGAAAGCAGCATGTGAGGAAAAGGATATGATTCTTTTTCTGATTGCCTCTGCTTTAAATACCAGATATAGTATTTCTGGTCTGATTTCTGGTATCAGCCCTGTATACAATGTGTGATTCTTCATATGTGTGTGAGCTTGATTTTCAAATGTTGGCATTTGAGGCAAAACTAGAACTAAAATTTCAGTGGATCAAACAGGAGCAATTCCACATAAGTTGATAGGAAAGAAAAATCAAAGTACTGAGCTGCTGCTGCAAGTTTTTGGCAATACACTCGAAGGCCAGGGAGGAAGACCTCAAATATGCAATACCCACTTTTTGGTGTTGCTGCTGGGGCTCCCAAACCTTTGCAAGCCCATTCTCACTCGCTCTGGTGTATTTTGGATCAGATAGTTGTTGTGCTGCCAGACCAAGCATCCTGATTTTCAGCTTTTTGTTTTCCCTTGGCATCAAGAGGCTGTTTGTAAACGAGCTGTTGGTGACACCCGAGTGACTGTGTTTTACTTGATGTTTTGTTTTTTCTTTGAAGATTTTTTTTTGGAAGGTGGTGGTGGTGGTGGGGGGGGGGTAGCCTACATAAGTGGGTACAGAAATATCCACTCTTCCCCTCTTTTTATTTTCTTTTATTCATTATATACCGCTTGCTGTGTGTTATTTGCTCCCACTGCCGAGGGGTTATTGCATTTGTCGTCCCCTTTGCCATGTGGGGTGAGATGCAGCCTTTGTTAATATACAGGAGAGCTGGCACTTCCACATCTGCGAAATGATGTACTTTAGGAAGTCATCCGAGGTGAAAAGTGCTCCGTAAGGGTGAAGTGTTATGTGCCTGAAACAATGCCCGTGAGCAGCGATCATCTCAAGCTCTCACCTCCGCAGGTCCGAGGTTTTGTCACCCAATCTCCCGTGCTCAGATTAACTGGGGAGTATTAAACACAGCCCCCGTGCCGGCTGCTTCCCTGTTATCTGTTCTGTGCGCTCTGAGCAGAGAAATGCTGGCTCCCATGTACTAAAGTGGGATTTTTTTTTAACCTAAAGCAAAGCGTATTCCATTGTTATTACCTTCATTCCCAAGCTGTGTTTATACTCTGATAACTGCCAGCCTAGTTTCCAGCAATAGCTGCCGATAGAAAAGATTGCCTCTATATTTTGAGCATTTTATTGACTTGTTCAGTAGCACTTTTCTGCAATTTGCTGTAGCTGGAGGGTCTGACCGTGGGGCACCGTAGCCAGGAGGTACCAGCACCCCTTTTGCTACCCCCTGACACAGCCCTGCTGCCTGTGGCTAGAGCTCTCCCTTCCAAATTTCGATTACTGGGGAGCAATCTGTGTATGGTGGGGCTCTTGATTTGTCTCTTTGTGGAGCTCGGAGTTGCCACACCGTGCACGTGTGAGTGGAGGGAGTGTGGAGTGTGACATGCACGATGAGCTCTGGATGATGTGCAGGCACCTATGCATAGCAGGAGCTTATCCAGGACCCCCTTGCCAGCACGGCTGCCGTTTATTTCTTGTTTTCGCGCTGTCTGTAGTTTGTTTTTAGCGCTGGTTCCTGGAATTCTTTGCTGTGAGATGCTCGGTTCAGCTCTTGGTGTGTAGTCAGGGCACTGACAGAGCTTAATCCCCTCCGTGCACCCGCTCATCCAGCAGCGGGGTCCTCCATGGAAAAGCAAAAAAAAACTCTCCCAGTTTCGCTGGTCCTTGGCTGAGCTGGGGAGAGGCACAGGGCTGGGTGGCACAGAGCAGCAGGACCGTGGCTGCCAGGGTTGTCCCAGCGCTGCCCCCACTCCCTTCTCTGGCAACATCAGAGGGCGCTCTGTCATCCTGGCTTATTTTTAATCGTCATCATTAGGTCTGGGCGGTGGGATTTGCAGGGTGGGATTCAGTCCAAGCAGGCAGGAGGGTTGGTGCCAGCAGAGCTCGGCGCTCTCTCTCTGCCAGCCCTGTGCCCGGTGCGCCGGGTTGTCTCGGGTTTTGAGACTGATGCTCCAGGCTGGCATTTTCCAAGCGGTTTGTGCTTGATTTCAGCTGGAGCAGTGTGTCTAAATCCTCCTCCCAACCCTCGGGCCCGCTGTGCCGTGTCCCTGCACATCCTGAAAGAACCGTACTCACCTTGTCGGTGCCGTGGTGGGGGAGATGCAGGATGAGCCCTGTGATCACCCCTCGGATCAAAACCCCCGTGGCTTCTCCTGAACGAGGCAGGAGCAGAGCAGCCCCAGGGTTTAATTCACCTCCAGCAATTCCTCCAAGTGCAGCAACCGCTTTTGGCTCTAACAGTGTACTTTTTAGTTACTGGAGGAGGTTAAGTAACTCTGCTGATCCATCCTGTTGTTAAGTGAAGGTAGCAGGGTGCCAACAATTAAAGAAGTAATTGTTCAATTGGTTCTGCAATAATACTCATTGATTCTTTGTTTGAAGTGATTCGCTCTTCAATCCTCCTGCATTTAGAGATCTTGTTTCACCTGTGTCAAGGCAAGTTCAGGAAACCTAATTAACTGGGTTTTGTTTTTTATAATTAGGTCCCTAAAATAATTCATAGGTGGTGTTAATAACCCCATTTAAAAATCTATTAAGCTTTTGGAAAAGTTGGACAGAATCCTCTGTGCTGATTTTTTTTTTTTTTCCCCTCCCTTTCCTTCCCTCCTCCTTTTCCCCTTGGAGATGTGGTGCTTCTTCCTTTTACAGTGCACTAATTAAAAACAGTAGGATTATGGTGGGAAATAATATGCATGTGAGGTTATCATCCACAGGGCAAGAGGAGGCTGCTGCCTCTCTTCCCCCCGCCTCGCTCCAAGGTACACTGTGCATCTTTAGCTCGAGCTGGCAGAGTTCATTAAAGGACAGATTGCCTGTGCACGCTGCAAGGACCCTTGGCATTTGCCAGGCTGCAAGCCGGGGCCAGAAGGGGAACGACAGGAAGAGATAATCTGCGGAAAACGCTGGGTTTGGATCATCCAACGCAGCTCCTAAAAGGCAGCTCTCCTTTGATGGGAGACCCTCCCCAAAAGCCTGTCTGCAGAGAGAGGGGGGGTTTAGACATTTAAACATTTGTCCTGTTCTGCTCCAGCCTCCCCTTTGCCCTCCCCACCTGCCCCTCCTGGGCCTCGTGATGCCTTTCCTGGCACAGTGGCCGTGCCAGGGCTGTGCCAGCTCCGGCGTGGGGAGGGCTGGGGCAGCCAGACCCCTCTCACTCCCTGTGCTGCACCTCAACACCCCTTTAGACTCCTTCTAGTGGGAGCAAGGAAGCAGCTGCCCCATTTTGCACGAGCTGGTGACTGGGGAGAGGCTTCTGCTGGTTGTTTCCTCCCCTCCCCTGGAGCTGTCTCGCAGCAGTGCAGAGGGACGTTGTCTCTCCTCCAGGCTCCTCCGTGCCACTGAAGGGCTCTGCTGCCATCTGTGAGTGGGCCCAGCTCCCTCAGGCTGCTGTAGCCATGCAGGGAATCATGTGCCCTTTGGGATGCCAAGACTGTCTGACATGGATCCCACCAGGAATTCGAAGGAAATGCTGCCTGGTGGTGGTGGGTGCACAGACATATGGCAGCTTTGGGTCCTGGGGATGCTTTGTCCTTCCTCTGCTTAGGGAAGTGTTTCTACATGTTCAACAATTATTTCGGAATGCCATGGGATGGACACTTACCTGTTGGATGGTCAGTGTGACTGAGAAGGCTTTGCCTTCTAAGGTGAGCCCTGCTGTTCTCCCCGGGCAGGGAGGTGTATAAATTCCAAAAGGAGTCACAGCAGGAAGTTCTAGTTAAACTTGGCATTCCCTACATTGGCATCCTCAGGGCAAGTTGCAAACCTTTTCTTGCCTGGCAGAGCTGAGCTGGTGGCTCAGAAGTGCAATATGACCTTCTCTGTGGGCCCTGAGGCGTGCTGTGTGACCTGAGCAAGATACAAACCCAGTGTTTTTTCCACCACCACTTTTTCTTCCTGAAAGTCAAAGTGTAAATTTTTTTCCTGCCCCTCATGAACGTGACAAAGTCGTGCTTAAAATTGCAAAGATTCCCTTTGTGTTCCACATGAAGCCTCCAGACTGTTGATTTATTATCGAGCTGCAATGGCTGGAGCAGGAGAGCAAAGTTAAATCTACAGAAGTGGCTGATGTGACAAAATTAACAGTTGTCAGCAGCAGAGAGGGGAAGGCAAATGTTAATACTCAGCAAACTGTGGTGTGGGGAAGAGAAGTCAACTTCACACTCCAGTTGGAAAAATCCTCCTGCAACCCCAGGGATGGGGCGAGGGGGATGTTGGGGGAGCAGGGACAGGGCAAAGGAGGTGTTGAGGATCTGGAGCTGAAGGCAGCAGTGTTGGGAAGAGGCTGCAAGGACAGCACAGCCTTCCTGGGGGGAGAGATGGCAGTGGAAGGAGGCAAACCCCGTGGAGCAGTGTCCTCTCCAACCCATTTGTGGGGGATTCCATGGTGTGGAATTATTTTCTTAGGGAAGAACGTTTGCTGTGTGAGTGGGACTTGGGCAGACACACTGGTGTTCATGGCAGCTTGGGTTTGGGGTTGCATAGCTGGAAAATTTTAGGCTCAGGCATCATTAGAAGAAGCCTCTCCCTGCAAAATGTACAAATATAGCTGATTTCTCAGATGCATTTTGGTCTTCTGCACCAGGAGTATTTGTCATCTCAGAAGAAAGTGGAAGAGGCTTGTTCTTCAATGCCTGGCATGTCACTACATGCTGTGAAGTGCAAATAGAGGAAGAAAAATTAACACATAAAAGAAATGTACTCTTTCTGCAGGAAAATTAGCTAGTTAAAGCTCAAGGAACTGGCTTTTTAATAAAAAAAAAAAAAAGAAGAAACAAAACAGCAGAGGAAAATAGCAGCATTTATTTTTGCTTTGCTGGGGAAAAAATGAGCATATTTTATATTGCAATTTTGAATGTTCTAAGCTGGAGGAGATAAGGCTTTGCATGAGAGGGAAAAATGCTTCTAGAAATACATAAAACTGGAACAATCCTGCAAGCCCTTTCATGTTTACATGAGCTGTAGCTCTCAGATCAGCACCAACTGCAAGTGTGTGTGACTGTGAGGAAGGGAGAGAGAGCAGGAGCTGAGTGCTGTTGCATTGCATGCACGGATTTCTCTCTGGAAGAGTAGCCCTGCATCCTGCATCCCCTCCTACTCTCCCCTATACACTTACACAGACAAAAAGGTCTCAAACTGTTGCTCAGTTGTGTAAATATATCGAGTGTAAAGGAAAATTATCTAATTATTCTATGATGAGACATTATAAAGTACTTTAGATCCGTTGTCAGTCTATTTCTTGCCTTTGTCTTGTTTTTATAAAGGATTTTGAAGGCTGTAATTGACTTTTTTGACCCATCTCTTGATACTATCAGCCCTTATGGATTTAGTTAACTTCAGGATGAGTTTGTGAGGTTGAACAGGATTGGGACTTTGAAAAGTAGAAGTTTGCTGGGGACTTATGTTCCCAAACATCTGGGTGAGGGAGAAGAACAGTGTTTGCTTTGGGTTTGGCCAGTGCAATATGGGAGAGGTGTATTAATTTCACAAGGCATTGGATGTTCAGAATCTCTGTGGCTTGAAGTCCAAGGCTTTCGAATGTTAACTATAAAACTCCTCTACCACCACACATCTGAGGGAAACGTTAAGCCTGGGTCATTACCTTTCTACATTAATATTAGCAGGGAAAGCTATGGAACATTTTCACTCCTGAACACTTGTGCTGCTTCCCAGGAGCTATTTGAAGTCCTGATAAAGGTGTCTCAGAACAAGGAATGCTTGTAATGCTTCTGTCTTTATTTTCAGGATTATGTTGTATGTTTACACCAAAGAGATTTTTCTGAGTGAACTGGGAGAGGACAGCATGACCAAGGAGCTTCTTTGGCTGTGAAAATGTCAAAATGCTCAGCTCTGGCCCAGGAAAACAAATGCCAGCTCTCCTGAGTGGAACCCATCTGGTGGAATGTCGGCAGTTTCCAGGTGTGCTCCCTTGCAGGAGGAAGGTTTGCATCTGACCAGCATCTCGACCTGTTGATGAACTAGGAAGAGGGGAAGTGATTTTCCAGCAGGAAGATTCAGGCTGCTGGAACTCTGTTTTATAGACAAGTGGCTGAGCTCTATCAGCCACTGGTGACCACAGGCACAAAAGTCAGTGGCTGGTGATGGGAGTCCAGGTGATTAAACAAGGTTTATTTTGGGTCACAGCAATATCCCTTTTTACTCCACAGTCTGTAAAGTAAAAGGCCACCCAAGCTGGCTCCTTTTAGATCTCTCTAAGCCTACAGGGCAGACTCTAAGCTGTGGTATAGCAAGATGTCTCTGTTTCCCTGTTCCCCACCTCCTGATACAACGGAACCCCACTGCCCCATCCTGGCCCCAGCATGATACCGTGCCCTAAGTCTGGTCCTTGTAAGGCAAAGGGCACAAAGGGGCAAGGGAAGACTTGCTTGAGACCTCCTGGCAGTCGCTTTTAATTGCAAATGGTGTGATTTTAAAAGCAGGGGCGGGAGAGCCCCTGCTCCAGGCTAGAGAGGCAAGAGATTGAAAGCTTGCTGCTGTGGTCATCGGAGGTGAAGAATAAGTCATAAATGATCCAAGGGCAAAGGCCAAATATAGACTGATGGCTGCTTTGTTCCCCGCAGCCTTGGAAAGGACCTTGGTGCTGCACTGTGCTGGAGGCACCCGTGGGCTTAACCCTTCCCTGCTCAGCTAACACAGAGGATTCCAGCAGTGCATGCTCTGAGCTGTTGGTCTGGGTGTTGGCCTCCAGCAGGGCTGCAAGGTTGGGGATCTCCTGCAGAAGACCAAAACCTGCTGAGAATTTCTATGGGAGAATGGCAAGGAAAATAGGAAGTTTTGTCTTCCAGTTGCTTAAGCAAATACACGGGATTGTGGTTTTGAGACTCCTGTGAATATTTGCTTCAAAATGTCCTGAGGTGAATAACTTCTTTTGTCCTTTTTCCAGGCAGTTTCATGTATTTAACTCTGTTTTAAAATGAGCACCATAATGTTAGGACCAAAACCCACGGTAAATTCCTCAGGAGCTCAAATTCCTGCACTAAAGGCTTTGGTTTTGGGGTTGCACAGTTGCAAGTGTGACATTGTCTTGCCAGGACACAACGAGGATTTCCTTGTAACATCAGGGGTCAGCAGTACTCTCTTGTTTTGCTTCTCTTCTTATTTCTTGCCTATCTTTGTCAGCCTCTTTTTATACCCAGTGAACAACACAGATATTCCTAAATACAGAATCCCAAAGTCTTGCACACAACCTTTAAAGACAGGCTGCTTAAGTCGAGAAGCACCTGGTGATGTACTAGGGCTGGTCCACCAGCTCACCTCCTTTCAGGGGTTCAGATGCTGACCTGGACACAATGCTCTGCTCCCTCCCCCTTCCCCATGTCCCTTCTCAGAGCATCAGGAACTCTTCCCAAGGTGCCCTGGAGTGGAGAACAGACTTGCCCCAGTTGGGCTGTGACTGCCTCCCAAATGCTGACCCCTTTTCCTCCAAGTGGAGCACTCGTGCTGGGCACAGCGCCTGTCTCCTGCCCTCCTGGATGCCTTTCTGCAGCTGGCAGGGCTGGCACCCATCCGTCACTGTCCGTGCTTAGTGCTCCAGCCGGCTGTGAGGAGAGGAGCTTGTTGGCTTTGTAGCCCCGCTTGCCGCTCCTCCCCCTCCCCGCTCCAAGCGAAGCCTCTTTCATCTTCCAAAGAAAAGTGTGAAGAAAGCGGCTGCCTTAAAAGATCCGAGCTGGTGCAAACAGCGCTGCGGGCTGGCTGCAGAACTCGGCTGACCTTAAAAGCGCAGCGCCTTGCAATGGGATGGGGTCTTCCCATGGAGGTTTTCCTGCCCAAGTCCCCTCAGCATCTTCCCAGCCCTTTCCATGGTACACAGCACAATCCAGGGCGTTGAGTTCACGTGGCTCTTGGCTTGGTGTCACCTGAGCCATGGGTGGAAAGCACCCTGATGCCTCAGTTTATCCTTTTGGTCCATTTTACAGTTGGCAAAACTTCTTCAGCGCCTGGATTTGTGTGTTCCTGCAGTGGGAACGTGTAGAGCTGGGAGAAAGCAAATCTTACAGCCCACGAGTGAAAGGGAGCTGGGATATCCAATTCCTTCCAGGTGCTAAAATTCGTTTTACTGGACGTGTGTGAATGAGGCATCACTGTATTGGGAATTAAGTCAATTCTTATCTGCATGGGCTTTTTTTGCTGTGGCAGTTCCATCGTGGGTTATTTCTTACAAATTTCAATCTGCTGGGTTTTTTCTGTACTAAAATTATCTCGTCATCAGCTTCACTGAAGTTTAATGGAGGTGCACTAGGGCAAGGGAATGTTTTAGTCCATTATCTTCCAGGAGAGGCAGTAGCTGGATTTTCTCAGTAGGCAGACCAGAGGCTGGTTCTCATCTGTTTAAAATAATAATAATAATAATAATAATAATAATAATAATAATAATAATAATAATAATAATAATAATAATAATAATAATCCCTTTACTTCTTGATGGGGGTCAGCAATGGGGGTCCAACAGTGTTGGTGCACGTTTCTTTCCCTTCCCTGCCTCGTGCCGATGGGATACTTGGGGAGCAAGAAAGCTCTGTAGGGAGCAAGCAAAGCATGCCTCAGCCTGCCACTGAGCCCTGGCACTGCTGTGGCACTCCTGTGCCCTGCATGCATTATTCCTCAAATCAAAGGAGGAATCGGCAAGAGGAATGTTTAACTGGAGCCTGTGATCCTCAGGTGTGACACCGGGGCCCTGCCACAATGAGATGCACAGTCATGCTCTCTCCCAGACGCAGGGTTAAAGATTTGCTTGGGGCCAGTCAATAGCACGCACTGAGTATCTTCCTCAAGAATGTGTCTGCTCTTTTCCTGCCTCCAAGTAGCAGCACTTGAGTCTCAGTCCCCTACTTGAATCACTGCACTATCTCCACTTCATCAGAAACCAGAGTTGAGTCTTTGATGATTGTTGTGACTCACGGTGTCACAGAACTACTTACCCTGTGATTTCAACTTTAATCACTGATCCACTATCTACAGAGCTGCCTGTGGAACAGTTCAAATTGTAATTATAGGAAGCTCATCTGCTGCAAGCCACAAAGCAGGCTTTACCATATGCCTTTAAAGGTGAACTGATGTCATGATGAAATAACTGTGTTTTGCTGCAGATTGATACCACTGGCTGGGAAGTTAACATACAGCATGAAAGCTCTGACATTTTGTGCGCCACGCTATCGCTCCCTAAGTCGTGTTAGCCTAACATTCCCTGTTGTTTTACAAGGGATCTGCAGGTAACTGGGAAGTGTCCTCAGATGCCAGGGATGGGGAAGGGGGTGTGGTACTGGGGAAATGTGCTGAGGTGGGTGATGGAGCTGTGCAGTGGTATCTGTGTACCACAGGCTCAAGAATATGGAATTATTTTCTCCTTTGCCCCTCACCTCAGGGGATGAGGTCTCTTCTTCTGTTTTGAAAGGTATTTACTAATTCTTTTCTTTTACTGCTCTGTGTGTGCCCATTCTCAGCAACCTTTTCTAGGGGCTGTTTTCTGTCTCCCCTGGATCAAGTGCTAAAAGCCCTGGCAAGGCTCTGCCTTGTACTCATCGTTTCCCAATTTACTAGTGAGATGTTCTTCATACCTCGAAAAGCTCAGTGGTCATACAGGGCAGGACACATGTAGAGGTTTCTCTGGATGTCTGCAGCGCCTTGCTCCTCAAAAACCCAGCAGAGACTGGCAGAAGCCTTGGAAAACTTGCTCTTGCTCTGAACACTTGCCATAGGAAGTGTTATTTGCTTTCTCAACAGCAAAATAAGAGCTGCACAAGACCATTGACACCTCTTCTCCAAGGCTGTCTGAGGGACTTGGGAATGGTCTCCCAGTCTTTTTACAGCTGTGCAAAGCACAGTGTTCAGGCTGACTCATCTGTTTCTACCACCTGCATCCCCCAGCTTGATGAGGAGCGAAGTGGAGAAGGCAGTTTGCTGTGAATGGTCTTTCAAAAGCCTTCAAGAGGAGCGGGCAGTGATGCTGTCAGGGTTGTGGTAGAGGTGGTTGTGCCCCTAATTCTTTGCTCACCTCCTCCTCCTTCCTGGATGTGGCTGCATTTCAGTAGCGACGCATTTGAAGGGATGTTGGGGAGCTGTAAGTCCAACCCAACCTCCTCTCAGCAGATCCTCTGTCTGCTGCTTTTGCCATAAAGTAGGGAAATGAGATCTGCAAGTCCCAAGCTGACAACTCCTTATGACTCCTGGACCTCCAACTCTTCCTGTGCTACTCTGCTGCTCCTTCCTCCTGCAACTGCCCACATAAAGATAAGTAACCGAGATGGTTTTATTGCAAGCAGCTGGGGAAAATCACATTGCTCCAGTTTCCATAAAATAGCCAAGCCTCAGCTTTTTTATCCTGCCCATTCGCACATCCACTATAAAAGGGACATCAGTTATAAACATTTCCTGTTTGTGCATACAGTCTTCCAGTGCTTATGATGTATAGACTGACAAAAGGCTTAATGCTTTGAATATATAAAACACAAGGCCTGTGCAATGGAGGGTGACAGTTGCCCTTTAATGTTCTGCTTTTTAAAGATCAGGGTAGAGTTCAGAAAGCATAGTCATGAGGTTTAATGATTTAATGGGGACGACTGGGGAGCAAAAATAGTTACTACACCCTGGGGAAAAGTGGTTCCTCATACATATTACTTTAGCCTAATGGCCTATGAATGCTTCCTCTGTGGCATAGGAGGGTGTCACGGTACATAGACTCTATAATACTGAATGGGTTGATTAAATGCATATTAAACAATACTAAATTGGAAAAAAAAAAAAAAAGGCGCCACCAACTGTATTTATTCTGTTCTTAGAAAATGTTGTTACTCATTCAATTTCATTTGTGATATTATTATAATTTTCCCCCCATTTCATGCTCGTCGCAGAGCGAGGGAGCCAAGTGTAAGCACCGTTGATGGATCGGAGGTGGCCGAGTTCTCTCCTCGCGGTGGATGGGGAGGTGGGAGAGGGGCTGGCACTGGGGGGTACCTGGCTGGGGAGAGGGGCTGAGCAGCCCCGGTGTGCTGGAGATGGCTGCAGGTGACACCTTCCAGCTGTGTTCACCTGAAAAATGGCTTTTTCCTTTGCCTCCCTGCTGGGGCAGGTCCCTGTCCAGTGCTTTGAGTGTCCCGAGGGTTTTGTGTGCGTTCTTTGGTGGCTCCGCCCGTAACTCAGCAGTGCCACCTCCCCGGCACCCCAGAGATGCTGGTTTATCCTACCCACCCCAAGTGCCACGGTTGACTTGAGGAGGGGAATGGCTCATCCTTCCTGCTGGGCTTTGTTTCCCGAGGCTGCCTGACCTCAACTGGGCTCCTGCTGCCCGGGGTCCCTGTTAATGACTGTGCAGAGTCACACCAGGACAGCCCCTTGCCAGGCACTTTTCTAGCAAATCTAAGCACTCCCTACACCAGCACTTTCTGCTGTGTTTTTAGGATCAAAAATAAAAAATACACGGGGATGTTGCACTGTTAATATTTCCCAGTTCTGAATATCTGTGCAAATTCACTGTTTTCTGGACAGACTGTTTCTCTAGCCATGTCCTGTGAATTATTAGAGGTTATAAGAAGCCTGATTAAGTCTCATCTTTTTTGGAAATCATCTGACAGTTCTTCCCAGGTATTTCTATACTGCAGTGTTGTCTTGTGTAGAATGTGTTAATTATCTCCTGTATTTCATCTCTGACATGTATATTCCCTCCAAAATCTTGTTACCTGGATGAATGAAGTATCTTCTTTTCTACAGTCCTTCCACCGACATGGATTTGGTTTTTTTCGTTTTCCTTTTTACTGCCTCAATCAGTTGCTTTGTTCTGCACTTGGTAGTTTCAAAGACAATTTACAGTCCACCGTGCTGCAGAAGTAGCTGGAGCACTGAGCAACCCCAAATTAAAGGGAGGGGAAAAATTGCCTTTGTAATAAGAACGGCAGTAGGGTTGCAACCAGCAGAAATAATAATTTATCTGGAGGAAAAATAGCAGTTGGAAAGTGTGAGCAGAGGGTTTTGAGTGTCACCTGGGTCTGTAGGGTTTGTGGGGCTCTGAGGCAACTTTTCCCTCTCTGTTGTTGGAGTCCTGCTGATTTGATGAGAGCAGTGTGTGAATATTTGCTCACATCCATGATGTGAACTGCCCAACGTGTTCTGGGAGTGCATAAATATGAAAGGAAGAGTCTTTAAAGCAATCTAATGGTTTTGAAATGACAAGGTCGTAGGCTGTGGCTCCAACAATGGCTTGTGGATGTCCACACCTCTTTCAGGTCTAATCCTAAAGAACTTGCTTCTTATCTCTTGAGCATAGAATCACAGAACGGTTTGGGTTAGAAGGGATCTTAAAGATCAGCCAGTTCCAACTCCCTGCCATGGGCATGGACACCTTCCACTATGAAAAAAAAAAGCATTTTCCTTTGTCAGTGAGCATAGTTGGAACCTTGTATTACCCAGACTCCTGCCCCCTGTCTCTGATGATACTTGTATGGCTTGAGCACCTGCTGATGCTGAAGGAGGATCCCGTGCTCCACAGGAAGAGTGTCCTTTACTGCCCATGTAATTCCCTCAGACATAAACACTCATCCCAGCAGCCAAGGAATGGACCTTCTCTCCCCCTCCTAACAACTTATTATTGATGGAAACATTTTATAAATAAACATCTCTAGGTAACATATTCCATAAAATATCTAATTATAGATTATTGGATTGAACATTTCTTGCTTCAATTAAGTGATAGTTTTTTTCCCCTCAGGAAGCCAGCTCAATGCTCTTCCTGGGGAAATTATGTGTATTTATTCTATATTCTATAGGCAATGGCTTTTTATGTTGTTAATAAATAAACTACAGTGTAGTGCTTTACCCTAAATAAAACTAATGGAGGTCAGGCTTTGCAATTTTTTTTTGTTGTTCTCCTGATCAGATCTCTCCTGTCTGGTGGTCTTACAGTCTTGGTACAGTGAACTTTGTAAGGAAGGAAATGGGAATGGAAAAAAATGCATAATGGCTTGGAGATCTGCATTCTTGTACCTCCTCCAGACTAGATGCGCCAGCCTGTTAAAAAATAATAAGAATAAAAAAGGCTGAAAGCCCAGGATTCAGCACTAGTGTTGAATTTCAGCCCCATTCATCCTCTGGGCAGCTGTTTGGGGCTTTAGATCTGAAAGCTTGATTTGCACCACTGCCAAGTTAGCAACATTTTCTCAAAAATGTGCCTCTAGCTGAGCCTGAACCCCCCAAAGTGGCTGGGTTTTGGTTGATTTAAACCCAAGGCTCAGGCTTAAGCCCATCTATTTTAGATCCAGAAAGGTGCTGTAGCTCTGAGCTGGGCTTTTATGTGACCAGGGAGGTGGTAGTGGAGCTTTGGCTCTGGAGAAGCCCAGAGGAACTGGGATGTGTGGATTTGGTGTCTCCTGAAAGGGATGGTGTAGATCAGACACGTTAGTTCAGAGCAGTTCTTTGGTAGAGCGTGGCTTGACAAGGTGAGGGCTTGTGGGCATGGCACCTGTGAGCCCCTCTGTGAGGCAGCCATAAAATCCCAAGGTTGGAAAAAGACCTTTCAAATTGAGTCCAGCCACTAACCCACCGCTAAAACATGTTCCCAAGTGCCACACCTACACATCTTTTAAATCCCCCCAGGTATGAGGACTCCATCACTGCCCTGGCCAGCCTGTTCCAGGGCTGGACAACCCTTTCAGTGAAGATATTCTTCCATTTCAGCTCTTGTATCATCCTCTCCCCGAGTAATGTGTGAAGCTGGGAAAGCTGGAGTTCATGTTGAGCTGTCTGAAGGGACCTGAAACACAGCAAACTGAGCTTGCAGGCTCCTCCTGGATTTGCATCAGGTCCTGGGGATGGGCTGGTCTGTGATTTACCCCTTGGCCACCTTCAGCAGCCAGTGCAGTGGAGGTGGTAGGACAGTCTGTAGTGTAGGAAGATAAATATGGCTCTGAGCTCTCCTGCACCCTCCCCTGAGCAGGAGGGGAGAAAACCCTAATCAAGGAGCTGCAGCCTTTCTCTTGCTCCCTTACCTGCCATTTTAAACAAATGCAAATTAAACCCCTCCATCGGGTTGGTTCATTCCCTTCCTTCATGTAACTGATGTTATTGGATTTTTATGCAGCACATTACACCCTGAGCCATGTCTTCTACTATTTTGCTTTCAAATTGTATCTCCTGCCATTTGTGTCACATTTAAAATGCTAACAGTATAGAATGTCATTTACAGAATCGGGGCGTTTGCTGCGGAAAATTAATTTGACTTATTCCTTCTGCCTGTTCCTATCTCCAGGCCAATATTATGCTACTCATTCTACAAGAGTAATACTTAATGAATAGGACTATTAATAATGTCAAGGTCCATGGGGGTCTTATGGGTAACGGATAGGCGTAGACTGTAAGGGGGCAGTCACCTGACTTCGGTTAATGTTCCATGAAAATATCAGGCAGTGCAATGTAATTATGGAGCAGAGGATAGTAAAAAAGGCAGGGAACTTGGAGTTTCTTAAATATTTTTTCAAATTAGCCACTGCTTTTTTGGTAATTTACCTGAACCTTGGTCAGACCAGGTGTGAAAACTGTTTAAAATTCCAAAGGGAAAAACCAACAACCTGGTACCTGGAATGCAGCAGAGGAGTTTGCAGGGCTTGGCTGGAATGGTGTGTGTTTGGGGAGGGGTGTGTGTGGTTCCTGTTTGCAGGAAATACAAATAAGAAAGGGGACTTGGTTGTGTTTTGGGTTTGTGTTTTTCAGCTGTTCATGTGTTGAGGGCTTGACAAAATTAAAACTATTGGAGAAAACATAAAATTAACATTTTCAATGGAAAAAAATTATGATGAGAAGCAACAAAATTCCTTATGCTACTGTTTGTCGTGCTGTTTGTGAAAATCCCAGCCACAGAGGGGTGAGAGACAAGCTGCTTTTAGGGCCTAATCCTGCACTTGCTGGAAACATTTTTTTAAAGTAGGTTTAGCAGGGGTTTTATTTGATTCTCTGGTTTTTCTAAGGTACTAATTTCTAAATCTGAGTGCTGTCCAGGATTATTGGGTTTGTGGGCAGGAAGAAAGGGGTAAGGACATTGGCTGCTGAAATGCTGCATCCTGGAATAGATTTCCAAATTTTGCTCTCATGTTTGGTAGTTATGTGAGAAAATGCAATGTGGCAGCTAAATCTGAAATGGGATCTTTGGAGATCTGCTTAGTTGTAGGTACTTTTGCTTCCAATTCTCTGTGTGAAAACTGGCTGCCACCTGATTCTTTTGGATCGTTGTGTTGCCCTTGGGACTACTGGGATTGAGGGGGCAGGTTGTAAAGTTTGGCCCCTGATTTCCAAAGAGCAGGTGACAAATTGTGCAAAGGGTGGGTTTTATGCAGCAAACAAACCCACCTTAATCTACTGTCACCCTTTTCTGAAATGTTTCCAGAGGCTGCCTGTGGCCTGAAATGGTGTTAGAAAAAGCAGAGGTGGTGAGCCAGGCTGGATCACTTTGTAGTAGAAGCACCAGGAGATGACATTGGCAGAGACTGGAGTTCTGCCTTCCCGTGCCTGGTGTCCCAAGAGCTGCTGATGGGCATAGCCCAACAAACCCTGTCCCACCTCTCTCCAGAAGTCACCCTTGGGAGCTGCTGTGGCGCCTGGAGGACAGCAGCCCCCATCAGCTGCAGAGGTGGGCTGGGGTGCCCAACTTGCTTGACTAGAGGTTGAGTCTATATGCTGAAGCTAGAGGAGGGAAAGATGGGGATACCAGAAGCTCTGGCACAGGAAGGCCTCTCTCAGCCTCTGACCAGACAAGTTCTCAGGGGTTATTTGAACCCAAACCCTTTCTCTCTCCTATTTGTGGTCGAGGAGGTCTGTGCATGTAGGACTGAGACCAGCCCCCCCCAACGTGGAAGGAGAACACCTTCCCCATCACTGAGTTTTGGCCAAGCTTATCACACCCAGCACCTTGGTTTCCCCTTGGTTCCTCCTACCCCTCTTCATCCTCCTGTTGTTATTTTTTTCCCCTCGAAGAAGCTTTACTCATCCCTGAGCGCGCCTTGGTGTCGGCGGCATTAGGCAGCCCCAGCGCGTCTCGTGGCTCTGTGCCTCACTGATTCCCACTCTTGGGCCACCTGCTGACACCTCCCCGAACGGAGCCGGCTCCTCTGTCACAGTTTGCCACGAATAAACATGGCAGGGACAAATGAGGCAGCGCTGGTGGCAGCTCCTCAGCCGGCTGTGCCTCTGCCCTGCCCGGCGCAGGAGGCTGGGCTGTGGTCAGGGACTGGGTTGGGGGGGTTTGTTCAGAGGCAGAGGCTGCACTCCTCTTCCCAGCACCCGAGAGCCCCGAACTGGGGGGTCACATTGGCATAATCATACTTGGATCAGCAAATTAAGCATGTTTGCTGTGGTGTCTGGATGTCCTGCAAGCACATGTGCCACTGGATTTCTTGACCTAACCCATGTGTGCTTTAAGCACTTCCAGCAATATCAGTGAAGTTGCTCCAATGCTCCTTGGTTGACGTGAGGTTGGGAGAGGTGGTTCTGCTGGCAAATGCAGGCTTGTGAGGAGCAATTCTTTCCAACAGTGCAGATTGGGAATTCGCTGTGTCCTGCAGACCTTCCAGCTGCCTCTTGGAAGATGATTTTGTGGCTGAGGCATGAAAATGTCCTCTTAGATGTTGAGATCATGAAAGAAGCAACTGCTGTTTCTTCAGAGGCCGTAGGTGAAGGCAGCGGAGCTTTTCCCAGTACCTGTCTCAGTGCTCCCCCAGTCAGGTCTGTATCCAAAGGGACTCAGGTCTCCTGTCTTCCCCTGTGGTCCATGTTTAGGACCTGGGGAACAAGCTCAGCTGAAGGAAAGATCTGGAGAGGGACTGGAGTGTGAAAATTGTGGCTGGTTTTTCCTTTTTTTTATTCCTTCATTCTCTCAAACTTCATTTAATAAGAAAACTTAGCTATGCACCAAACACTAAGTGGTTTTTTATGAGTTCTTAGCACGGAATTGATGTTGCTAGTCTTTTTTTTATTAAAAACCCCCAAACAACAACAACAAAACAAAAGTAAAAACAAACCCACAAAACAAATGAAACCCCAAAAACCCCTCACAAAATATTGCCTGAAAATTGAAAATAATTTTACATTGATTTTTTTCTGTGGTTTAAAAGCATCCTCTTCATGATACATCTCTGGGAGGAGGAAACAGTTACACCTGACCATCTCAGAGTGGAGAACTGGGAGTCCAAAGAGTTGCTCCTAAACTTCCTGCTGTGCTTTGTTAGATGAACCAGCTGATTTTTGTAACACTTTCTCTCAACTCTGGGTTTTAAGAAGCTTAGGCTGTATCTTTTTAGGGGACATCCCTGCTATTTTTATATATTTTGCTAAAAAATACATATACAGGTGTATAATAAAGGCTGGTGTGAGCTCCTGGAGGTGCTGGAGCAGCAGAGTGGCACGAGGCAGCCAGCCCAGCAATCCAGGGGGTGCAGGTGAATGCTCTAAATCCCTGGATCCCAGGAGCTCAGGGGCCACATCCACAAACCAACACAGCTTCGACCCCCATCTTCTCCTGCCAGTCTTTGATTTCTCCTCCTGCCTCAGATTTACAGCTGCCTTGTCCAAATATATTACAGGAAATAAAGGATAAAATGCTTTAAAATCCTACCTTCCCAAGCTGGAGAACAGGCTTGGGTGAAAATAAACGAGCTGGTTTGTTATATTGCTCAGCCTCTGTCACGTGAAGGTGAGGCCTCCTTTTTTATTATTATTATTTTTTATTGCCACCCATTTGCCTTCATTATAATTTATTTGTTAATCCATGCTCCAGCTCATGAATTTTGCATTTGGGGAGGTGGAGAGAAAGGGGGGGAGGGGGGATTCAAAGCACCAAAAAAAAGATGCTGGCCCACTTAAAGGTGAAGGACACAGTTGGAGGGCAGGGCTTCCTCCCTGGCCTTCCATCATCCTTTTAAAAAGGCAAATATGCAGTCAGCAAAAAGAGAAAAAGGTGAGGGGGGGAAAAAAAACCCCTAAAGACTTCCCAATTAATAATTATTCTGATGGCCTCTGTGGGATTCAGAACCTCACAGGTCAGAGAGGACAAATTCCAACCCCCTTTTGCTGAGCTCCTGTCCTCAGGTGAGCTGGTGGCTTCGGTGCTGTGCTTCCATGTCCCTCATGCCAAGTTTCCTTCCTTCCTTTTTGCTTTTTTTTTTTTTTTTATGAGGCATCCTGAGTGTAAAAAATATGGCCTGCCTTTATGGTGCTCCAGCACGAATGAAGCTATAAAATTATGAACAGTTTTTATGATGGCTATTCAGGGGATGCTTTTATATTGATGGTGCACATGCTGTATCTATCTTTTTTTCCCCTTTCTTCTTTGCATCCCTCCTTTTCCCTGCAAAAGATGGCAGGATATGTGTGTGTGGGGGAAGGATCTGGTGGGGGGGGAGCCCTGTGTAACTATTTTTCATGCATTTAATATATTAATTATCCAGTAAATGCTCCCTAGGCTGTACTTGGGGTGCCAAAGAATGACAGCTTTTCAACGAAGCTCCAAAGGCAGCCCATCAGCCCACAGTGTATTATGTTGGAGAGGTCAGGGTGGGGTTAATGTAACTTTTTATTTGCTGATTTTTCATAGATGGGAGCAAAGCTGGTAAGGGGAAAAAAAGAGAGAGAGAGAGAGACTGAAAAGAAGGTGCAAAAAAGAGCAGAGGTGATGGCAGGTCTGTTATGGCCCCCTCCTGCCTCCCAGCCCATTCCATGGCAGGCAGGTTGGTTGTGCAAACCAGAGAGGTGCCCACAGCCTTCTTGGGATGCTCCTTCTCCAGGAGCTTCTCTGTAGGAAAGGGGACAATACCTGTGAGGGGAAAGTCTGTTGAAGAGACAACAACCAGAAATCCCATGTGCAATGACTAAACTCAAAAGAGATCATCTGTCCTCACTGAAAATAAATATATCCTGGCACAAAAAAAAAGTAGGAGGAGGAAGGCTTGGCTGCTCAGGGATGTCAAAGGCACTGGTGAATCCAAGCTGGGTGTGAACTGACTGGGGGAGGGTTCTGCTCCTGCTTCACTTTATTTTGCCTCTGAGAAGGGGGTGGTCTTGGTTCCAGTGGCAGGACTGTCCCTGCAAGGACCTGACCCCCCTTGAGGACAAACTGCTCCTTCATGCCCCTCTCTCCTTCCCTCCCTCCTGCTGTGGAGGTCTGGGGCAGCCCTGCTCTAATGACTGGCTGTATCCAGTATTGATCCTAGAGGTAATAGGGCTTTAATTCTCTTTTAAAAGGCCTGTGAATGATCTGAGGAAAGATACTTTAAAAAATAATAATCCTGTCTAAATCAAGGTGGACAAGCTAAAGAAATTTGAAACAATTTGAACCTTTTAGTTGGAAATTCTATAGCAAAGTCTTCTGGTCTGTGTAGCTTTAGCATCTGCTCTGTCAGGCAGAGGTAGCTGCATAAACAACATAGTTTTGTTTCATTTCAGCTAATAAGAATAATCTTAGTGTTGCATATATTTGTTTCAAAAGTATATTTTGTGCATGGAATATACATTTGAATGAGGAATAAGTGGAGGGAGTGTTCACATGTGTGCATTTACCCAGTGATGCTCCTATCATATTTGAATTGAGTAAAATACATCCCACTGAGTGTAATTACCACAGTTTTGTTCTTTTGGTTTTCCCATATTCTAATGCTCCAAACAATTCTAAACAAGCAGGAATTGGTTGTGTTTTATTCTTTGAGGAACTGGGCTTGTCCTCCATCCCCTTCCCCTCCTTGTACCCCCTGTGCTGTGGGGACCTGGAAAGAGGAGATGCTTTCTAGTTGTATCCACTGCATCAACTCTTCCCCTTGTTATCAGAACAGGGATTGCTGTTTGCACGTGTGGATTTATTTGGGACCCTTCCCTGGTCCCTGCAGCCTCCCAAACAAGGTTGTGGTTCAAGAGTAGATTGTAGTAACCCCTTTCTCCAATGAGCTGCTGAAGTAAAAAAGGGGCCCAAACTAAAGGTCACGTATCAAAGCTTTTTCCCAAGATATGGAAGGGTTTGAGTTCCAAGGCAAAAGGTCTCACAAGTGGGTTTTGCTGTGCAGCAAAAGCTGTGTGTGTTGGAGAATGAAGAGCAGAAATGAAGGGTATGAAAAATCACTGTCAGGAGCCCATGACCCAACATGCTCCAAAGTCACAGGAAAGTCTCTCTGGACACCAATATTGGCACAGTCAGCACACAACAGAGGGCCATGAGGAGATGTTGGCCTTTCTCCTTTGATATCTTACCTGCATATATAGCTCAGACATAGTGCACAGCTTCCTCAGGTCTCCCAGCTCCATCCCAAGGCCCTTCTTGCCTGGAATCTGGCTGGATCTGCTCCTTTTACAGGTATCATCTTTCCCAGGGAGAGCTGCTGCTCTAATAACCATGGCTCAGCACACTCCCAGCTTGTTTTCTCCTGCATTTTGCAGGAGAAATTAAATTCTGTATTATATTTTTTTCATGTTAATATTTTACATTTCAGAAATGTGAAATAAATAGAGCAGCAGTTGGCAGGTAATACAGGGCACACATAGAAACTTCCAACAGAAATGCACAAAAAAATGATAATGGCATGAACTTCTCCTACCTGGCAGAAATTGTTTCTGTCAATATTTTTAATTTCAGCTCATGCAGGTGCAGCCTGAATGGGATGGAGAGCTGAGGTCTAAGCAGATGGTTATTAGCAAACTGATAAGCCTATTCTGCAGCCAGATATCCAAGCACAGAAATCCGTGTGGAGCTTTCTGCACACACTGGCTGGGAAAACTTCTGCACATTTTAGTCACCTTTGCTGACCAGTTCACTTAACAACTAAGGAATGTGTTTAGCTAATTGTGCTT
Source organism: Serilophus lunatus (assembly GCA_013399895.1). Classification (NCBI taxonomy): domain Eukaryota; kingdom Metazoa; phylum Chordata; class Aves; order Passeriformes; family Eurylaimidae; genus Serilophus; species Serilophus lunatus. The sequence goes on from VXBA01004269.1 coordinate 163,939, forward strand.
TATTGCAAAACAATGCCATCTAGGGAACAAAGATAAAAACCAAAACCTGCTCCTTCAAATTATCAGAGGCGTCTCCTTTAGTTTTCTTAGGATGTCTGTCAATTCACAGCCCTCCCCAGGCTTGCTGTGGGAAGACTTTCCATGTTTTACTGAGTCGAGTATAAACAGAACAGTTTAAAAATTTATTTCACAAAATGATGCCTTTACTATTTATGGGCTGATGTCAGTGCTAAAACCCTGAAATGGACTGGAAGCATAACTGTAGCCAAGTGACCTTTCCTCGTTCTCCTTCAGTGGCTGCATCCACAGGGAAGAGCAACTGAAACATCAACACTTAGTTTTGTTCCCTGAATCTTTCCATGGAAGCACAGGAATGGGAAGGGACAGGACGTGCCACTGAGTTGGGTTGTTTTCCTTGCCCCTGGCTATTGTTTCCTTCCAGCAATTCCACGTGGCAGGAAATCTGTTTGTCCTCTGTCCATCTGTGCCAAAACTCTCCTGAGTCGGGATCCAAATTCTCTTTGGTTCTTCAAGCAGGTTTTTATGCCACTGTGAGGTTGGCAGTGCAGCAGCACCAGGATCTGAGCAAGGGTTTATGTTCTCAGCCCAGAGAAGGAAAATCTGGGCAGTCTGACCCTCAGGGCTGGCACAGCAAGTCCACAGGACACCCCAGGGGTTGTGGTGTCCACTCTGATAGTTGTGAGGAGAGAGGGCTGTTTGTTACCCAGCTTTGACACCAGTTCAGGTGTAGCACAGGTATTAGTGAAACTCCTGGTGAATGCTGGAGAAAGTCTTAAGGAAGTCTGGATGCAAAATGCTCTTCCAGGGAGAAATAATTTGGCAATGAGCTGCTTGATGTGTCAGTTGTAGGTTCTGGTGATGGCCCCAGTGCTTTTCTCGGGTGTCTGTGCCACCTTCCCCTTCTTCTCTTTAAAACTGTGCTTTTAAAACTGTCCATTAAACCATGGACAGGGTGCACTAATTGCTCTGAAACTTAATGAAATACTTTGGCTGAGAACAAAACAATGTCTTTGAGACAGCTGAGATGACTCACAACTTGGTGTCTGTCTGTAGATCACAACACAGCAAAAAATAGATCAGCTAAAATAGCAAGTGGAGGCAGAACAGGTCCTTTCCAACTTCTGTTGGTGTCTGTGTCATTGTAGAACGAGCCTGGGGGCAGCTCAAAGCCCCTGGAAAGGGGAACCCTCTTGGGACAGCCTGTGGGGAACCTGTTTGTCGTTGTGGAGTGGAGGGTGCAGCTCTGGGGTGTCACAGCCTGGCTGCCCTGGAGCAGCTGACAGCCACGGGAGGAGTGTTGGACTGGGAGTTCTGACCTCATAAAACTGGATTGGAAATGCAGGCATGATTAACTTGCCACAGATTTATGTGGAATTAGTATGTGTTTCAACACTGGTGTTATAAATACAGGTTGCCCTCATCTAACCAGCCGGGCTTTACATAATTTCAGAAGGGCCCTCAAAGTGGCAGCTTTAGAATGACAAAGGAGGGAAGGAAAAGCTGAGCCTGGCAGGTGCTGTATTAACTGCACCCCAAATCTTGCAGGAGATTGAGGGGAAAATGTGTTTCAGAAGGATGAGCCTGTGAAGGGGGGAGAGATGTCAGTGCTGAGCACATGGTACAGCTCGACTGCAGGGGCTGAAACCAGCCTGGCTGCCACAGGGGAAGGAAGCAGTGGCTGCCCCATCCCCTGGAGGTGTTCAAGGCCAGGTTGGATGGATCTTGGAGCTACCTGGGATAGTGGAAGGTGTCTCTGATGACCTTAACAAGTCCCCTCCAACCCAGACCATTCTATGATTCTATAAATCGAGGGCTCTGCCGAGGGCTGTGAGCTGGAAGGAAGGTGCTTCAGAGAGGAGGTTTCAGTCTCTTCACTGTCTGGCTCACAGCCTTGCATTGTTTTCTTTTTCCAAACAATCTTCAGCATTCAAGAGTCGTTCTTTGGCATCCCCACACGACAGGTTGCCTCTCTGCAGAAGCACTGTCTTGTGGTGTGTTCAGGGGATGGTCCAAAAGCTGCCTTAGCTTTGGCTTGTGCTGCTCTTGCAGCCGTGTGCCAGAAAGGATCCACTCAGACCAGGAGGAGAGGGTCCTGCTGGAAGGAATGGTGCTGGTGGTCAGAGCAATATGGGGATCCAGGAGGTTGTCTCTGGTTTTCACTTTCTTTTGGATAGGGATTTTTTAGAGCTCCTGAATTTCCCAGTAACTCATTTTAGGGTGAGTGCCAACCACCCAGACGAGCTGCGGATGGAGGAGCTATTTTTGCTTTGGCATATTTTTAACCTCTTTTTTTTTTTTTGTTGTTCCAAATGTATTCATGCCAGATTTAAAAACCAAACAAAACCTACGTGGTGCCCAGTGAGACTTTTCCATTTGTTCATACCTGAAGGAAGCCTGCTATGATACAGGGACCCTCTTGTTCTCTTGGAATTAGTTGGCTGGGGAGCTGGTTGGGGCAAGCTGGGCTGTGACCTGCTGCCCTCCCAGAAGGAGCTCTCATCCCACCTGGGACAGGCAGCTCTCTGGGAAGGGAGGCCAGGTATATGCCCTCAGCCAAAAGCAGCTGAATAAACCTGCAAGAGCATCATTTAAAATTCTAACTGCTACAGCACAGAGCTTTTCCAACTGTTCACAGTGTGTGTGTTGGAGCAGAGCAGAGTCAGCTGCGGGGGGTGGTTTTGCTCCTTCCACAGAACTCTGAGGTGCAAGATATCTGAACATCAATGTGAGGAGGATGTCCCTATAAGCTCTTCTTTTTTTTTTTTTGAGTATTCAAAATATATTTTTCAGGCACAGTAGACATGTATTTATCACATACAGCACATAGAGCTTCCTTTAATGTGTATATTAGTATATAAATGTGTATATATTAGTATATAAATGGCAGTGTGACTGTACATATGTATAATATACCAGGCCTTGATTCTCTCCTGTGTTTCACTTACAGCATGAGCACTGCAATTTTGACTCTGTAAGAATATTTGTTGGTAAAACAAGCCTGTTAGGGGAGGAGGCAGAGTGTGGTTTTAATTTTTTTCATTATGACCATTCTCTACGTAGTTACTCAGTTGTGTGATGACAGATGTCACACGGATCTCTGTGCATCTCTTGTTAAATTACAAGCAAACCTCAGCACTGCCTCCACCAGCGCACTGAGCCTGCAACTTGTGAGAGGTGCGGGGGGCCAGGCAGGTGAGAGGAGGAGAGGAGTGGTCACTAAAATCCAGACTATTACTGCAAATAATCAGGAGCAGTTGGCAACCCCGCTCCTGCATATTCGCCAAGTGCTTGGTGATTCAGCCCTTCTCCATTTTCAGGCCAATGCGGCCGTCACTCTGAATTATTTTCAGTGAGCACTTCTATATCTCATGTCAGTTCCCAGTTCGAACCCATCACCGAGTGTCGAGGCTGCGACGTGCCGTCCATGCCGATGAGCCTCCCCCCCTTCCCCTGCTTTGCTATTAACCTTTCCTTTTACCAGAGTTACCCCTTTGTCCTGCTGCAGTTTGCAGCGCCTGATAGAAGCAGCTGCCTGTGGCCAAACGAACATCACATTTACATTTTCTTTCTTGAACCGAAGAGATACTGAACTGCAGTAAATGATCTCCCCTTTCTCTTTTTAACTCCCCC
>VXBA01004269.1:167613-185113 GCA_013399895.1 Serilophus lunatus
CCCCCCAATTGTCTTTAGTGCATTGCCTAGAAATCTATTTCTTATCTAATTTTGCTGGATGGATCAACAGGGCTGAGAATGTAACCCTTTGTCATCTATGGAAATCTTTTTATCCCATAAAAATGATTAGATTTGATGCAATTAGGATTATGAGGAGGTGGGGGGAGACTGAGACAGTGTGCCTTGTCTGCTGCTGTCTGCTGACACATTAACAGCCCGTTTATTAACTGCTTTACATTTGGGCTACGAGCAGCGCATTCTTATGCCTGATAAGCCCAGTGAAACACGCACGTGCTTGATATGATATGAAATGTGAGCCTCACTTTTTCGGCTGTCCCCCTCCCACCTCTCTGCATATGAATCCAGGAGGAGGGATTTAGCTGGAAACAAAACCCCAGCGGCTGGAGAAAAGCACTTTTCCATTTGCCACTTCTCTGCGCGCGGCACTTGCGTTTGTGTCTCATGGAGCAGGGAATGTGTGAATGCGGATCTGCTCCTCTGCCTTGCGGCTTCCTTTGTGTCACAGAGCCACAGAACGGCTGGGCTTGGGAGGGACTTTCAAGACCATCTCGTTTCAAGCCCCTGCCATGGGCAGGGACACCTTCCACTACACCCAGACTACTCATCCCTTGGGATGAGTTTGAGGGAGTTTGCTCTAGAGGCTTCATCCTCACCAGACCTGGGGCTCCATTCCTCATCCTCCTCTGCCAGTGCGACCCAGCTCTGCTTTCGTCTTGGACCTGTTCTTGGGGGAATTGATTTTAGTTTTGTGAGACAATCTGCAACATTTGTTTTCCTTCTGGTGTAGTTAGAAAAAAGAGTGCACATGGATTATATCCTTCCAGGTCCCTTTGGCTTGTTGTGTGTCCCTCCCCAGACCTGTGCTCACAGAACTGGTGTAAGGGTCTGACCTGGCATGGACACCAGTGGGTGCCTCAGTGCCCAGAGCACGATGTTACTGGAACAGAGAAGAGCAAATCCCTCCTGGCTCAGTGGGAAAACACAGGGAGGCTCATGCTGAACTCAAGGTGTTTCTGTGCTGAGCACTGCTGCAGCTCCTGCTGCCCTCCCTGCCTTGGCCATGGGGTGGGTAAGGACACATGACCCTGGAGCTGCACGGAAAGGCTCTGAGGGGGCATCCAAGTATGTTCTCCCTTGGGTTGTTACAGTCCTTTATGTGCAGCTTTTTCAAAAGTTGCTCCTCTGTCTTCCCCCAGTAACAGTGAGGAAAACTGTTCCCGAGCCTCCCTTTGCCTGTTTCCCCTTTTGTGAAGCATAAAAACAAAGGAATAAATTTATTGCAAGTCCTAGAAATAAATAAAATAAGGCAAAATAAATCTGATATTGCACGAACTGCATGTAGAGCTCCTCCAAACAGCACGTCCGTAAGAGGCACTAAGCTGTGTGCTGATGCTAAAGCTCTTCTCTGACACAAGTCAAAGGCCAAAATCCAGCCTTTGTTTCTCTGGATTGCCAGCACGGTGAGAATATTCCATTTCCAAACATCTCCGTGCCACTTAATGGCAATTTTCCTGGTTTTGTTTGCAGATCACAAACACTCTCCTAAGGGCATCTCTCGCCGCGCCGCTCCCCTCCACTTCTGCTGCTCACCCGCCTTTAATTGCGGCTCCTTTCATGACTTCAAGTGGCTAAAAATAACTTCAGAAAGAAGTTTAAGCATAGCAGCTGCACACACCCCTCCGTGCCAGGCTGTGCCTGCCGTGCAGATCGGCTCCCAGCAGTTGGCAGAGCCGTGCTGGGACAGCTGCCGCGTGTGCTGGGCTGGCAGTGCCCGTGCCAGGGACATCCCCGACGCTGCTGACACACCAGGTCCACAGCCTGGGAGATTCCTCCTGCACCCCGCCTGGGAAGCACCATGTTCAGTCCTGGCAAGGAGTGCTTTTAAAACTGTTTTTATTTAAAAACTTCCCCTTAAAAATCAGCTTCTGGGACCTCCAGGGAGATTTGCTGGTCCAGAGCTCTGTGTGTCCCTTGGCGTGAGTGTGTCTGTGTGTCTTATGCTAACGAGGTTTTACAGTGTTTTAGCAGCAAGAGAGGACACAGATGACTTTTATTTCTAGCAGAGGAGGTAGAATATTGGCTGTTACCTCTTTCTCAACAAGTTAAGTGAAGCTGGCTTGTCTCCTTCCTGCTGCAGGAATACAACCATCCCCAGGACTTTGTTAGTGCAGTACTGGGTTAAGCCTATGTCAGGATCAATTCTCTTTTCTCTTCTTTTCGCCTATTTGGTTTGGTTTTAATTTGAACTGAAGAGGTCGGACGATGGTAAATCTCTCACATTCTCTTGAACCGAGGACAAGGGAGCCCAGCAGCCTGCGGGAGCATCTCGGAATCGAGGCAGTGACCTTGCAGTTTGGCTCCAGCTTGTCTCTCCATCCCAGCAAAGCCGTGGAATGGGGGATGAGCTTGTGTAAGAGCCTTCTTCCTAGAGGCAGAAACAGCCCCTCATTACCAGGAGCAAAGCAGTGTCCCCTGTCAGGCAACTTCAGCACACGGGGGCACATTTTGTGATTTGCAACTACCAGGCAGTGCTTTCAGAGCCACTCCTTGTGCTCCAGGCAGATAAGCCCAAATCCCTCATTTGAAATGCCAGTGGCAAGACCCTTGAAGAGTTTATGCAACGTCTTCCCATCTCTCCTGCCCCGCTGCTGCTCCCTTCCCTCTGGGGAAGGTGAAGGCCCAGCCTAAAGACATCTCAGGTTCTAAATGTGCCAATGTTGTGCCTCCCCCCCCCTTGACTTCCAATTGAAAAAGATTACAAATAATGTTAAATAATATAGTTTATAACCTCAGGGCTGTTTTCAAACGTGTATAGACCAGTTGTCAACAGGCAGAGAGGAAGGGAAGGGAAATTATAGGCTGCACAAAAGAGGAAAGTAAAAGTGAAAGCTCCATAAAAGAAAGTGGAACTATTATGGAGCAAAATGCCAACTCATTACAAAACAGCCAAATAAGAGAGAAATACAGCTTTACCCGTAATAGCAGTTTACAAGGGAACATTGTATTGCAACATAACGGTGGTGCTATAATTTGCTCTAACAACTCCAATTATGCCTTTTATTGATTTGGCAACACATTTAATAGGAGTAGCCACACCTCTTGTGTTACAAATCATTAAAGGTGTTGAACAGTGTAATTTTAAAATTGTCCTTCTCCTACAGATGTCAGTGTGACAGCATAATTTCCCCTGATTTCTGCTATGTAAACAGTGCGTTACAGTAATTTCCCCCTTACAAAGCAGAAATGTTGTCAGCCTGGGTTTTTTTGTGCAGAAACATCCATTTAATATTTTCCCCCAGTCTATTCTCCTAATTGCTGGGGTTTTTTCCTTTTTCCTCTTTCTTTCTCTTTTTTTTACTTATCTTTGGAAAATAAACATGCTGTTTTGCCATCTTCTACAGCAACCTTAATGGCTACTTAAATCTTCAATATGCACTTAATATTGGGGAGGTAAAACTCTTGGTTCAATGCTGTTCCACTTCACTCGAGTGGTGTTTCAGAGCTGGTTAAAAGCCATGTATCTCCTGGTAGAAATTTTGACAGGTGATGGCAATTCCAGCACCAGCTTCCTTGCAAAGCACAAAAAGCATCTCGAAAAAAGAATCAAAACTTTTTAGTTTTTGCATTCTTTACCACAAAGGGTCTAAATTTTGTGTAGGAATCAAGATGAAACCTCTCTCGTGCTCAGGTGGGAGGTATCCCTGCACATGGCAGGGGATTGGAAGGTTCCTTCCAACCCAAGCCATGATTCCATGATTCAAAATAAGGCATTTGGAGAGACACTGGGCTTTGAGCAGCTTTAACACTCAGGGCTGGGCTCAGCAACCAGTTCTGCCTTTCCTAAACCCTGGGACACAAGCTTTGTTTTAGAAAAAGCAAGACAAGGCAAGGACAGGGCAAGTCTCGACATTCACGCCGCTGAAAAGCCAAGGTGGTGTTTCTTGTGCTGGCAGAGGATGGTGTTTTTGGACTGACTGGGCCTTGCAGAGACCTTTTCCACCAGCCTTTGCTCCCAGAGCATGGGCTGAGCTGGGAGGACACGTTCTCCTGCCTGCAGCTCCATCAGCCCGTCGGTCCCACGGCAATGCGGCCGCCGGGCTCGCGGGGGACCCGGCAGACAAAGAATGTGTTTTCTCCTCTCTCTTCAGGCACATGCAGGCGCTGGGGTGTGTAAATGAACCTGACAAGCTCTTTGAAAAACAAATAGAGGCCACCAACCAAGCTTTTGGCACGCCAACATGCCACATGTTTACACCAAAAGTGCCACATCGCCCTGTTTGCCCGCTCCCAGCGCCCGGCCACGCGGTGCCTGTCTGCATTTGTCTGGCTCCAGCAAACTGTCTCATTAACAGCTGTGTGGGGAAGCAGGAGGGGGCAAGACAAGAAGGAGGGGGAAAAAAAAACCCCCCAAGCCTGAGGAGAGTGACATTTTTCACGCTGAAGTGAGTAAAGCAGCTCTGTGTCCCGCTGCCAGGGCTGACCCCCGGCCCTCCCCATCTGGCAGCCCCAGAACAAAGCAGGGTGAGCCAGCCTGGCTGGGCTGACACCCCCACACCAGGCATGGGCAGCACAGACACCCCATGGTTGTTTCACACACGCTTGTGTCCACAGGCGCCAGACAGAGCTGCTGGAGAGGGCTCTCCTCTCCTCACCACCCGCACTTTGATTTGGCTCAGGCAGGTGTGTGGTGGCTCTGGCTGCGGGAGAAGGGACCCGCAGCCACCATCACCATGAGAAAAAGCCTGACACACATCCCCCCCAGCAGTGGGACACGGTGGTGTGGCCGTGCAGGGCTGTGTGGGTGCCAGGAGCTCAGGGTCCGGAAGGATCCGGTTCTTGGCCGTCGCATCCATGCGTGGCTCGGGGCTGGGACACGGTGCATGGAAGCACTTCAACATCTGGAAGGCTTTGCAGCCAAGAGGGCTGGATTGCAGCAGGCACTGCCAAGCAATCTGCAGGTGCATGAAGGAAAACAATGTTGGCTTTTGCCAAACAAACCCTCTGTAATTACCACCCGTGCCTGGTGGTTGGGAATTAAAGCGGAAGCCGGAGCTTCGGCTCCAATGGAATTTAGGCAAATAATTAACTAAGAGTGACTTTATTGTATTAATTTGGACTTGCTTGTGGAAATTTGGTGAGCAAAGCCCCTCTCGGTTTTCTCAGATGTGTAAATGCATTCCTAAATAACTCCTGGGAGGAGGCTGGGGCAGCAGCAGAGCGTTGCGTGGGGGTCACACTGACCCCTCCACAGGAGAGCAGCAAGGTCAGGTTCCTGGCACCAGCACTCCATTTCTGTCAAATAAAAATTGTTTTCCACAAAAGTTTTCTGTAGATCCTTGTACCAAATGCCCTGCTTATGCAAACACGCATCAGGGGAGAGGACTGGGAAAAAAGTATTAGCAAGGACTAGAGAAAACTGTTTGAGAATGAGGGAGTCCAAGATGTGAGTGCAGCAGGAGGGCAGGACAGGGGCAGTCAAGGGGCACAGTGTGTGCTCCTATCTTGCCTTTCTGCTTCTGGAGAGTTTTGGCTCATTGTGGAGCTGTTGACAAGTGGAAAACCAGCTGAGCCTCTGGCTGCTGAGCCCACTGCAGGTGACAACGAGCAGGAGGAGGGAGGAGCGTGTTTTGGAAGCCTGAAAGCAGATGAGCTTTGTAACTGCCTGGGGTATCTGGTGAGGGATAAGGGCACCAGTGCACTGAGCAGATGAATAATTTTCCTGGGAAGATAGTGGCAAAATTAAAACATAACTCTCAGAAGGCTTTAAACTATTGCTTCTTCCAAGAAGTTTGGCTGTGCTAAAAAAGCCAAATACAATGGGTTTTCACCCCTTTTTAGTGAACAACATGCAAATCCCCTCGGGTCCAGTGGTGTCTTTGTGAAGAGGAGCTGGCCTGGTGCTGGAGGGAGAGACACGGGAATGGCAGTGTGGGCTGAGCTGGGACTGGGCTGACGTGGGGCTCCGAGCAGGGTATTAACTCCGAGCTTTTCTGGGAAGGGAATTTGTTTTGCTAGAACTAATCACTCACATGCATTTTTCATTAGCGTTATTATCCCAAAGAAAGGCTGCAGTAAAGTACTCAGATATTTGTTACCTCTGGGGGAATTTTACAAAGGGAGAAGGAAGGAGAGGAGCAGAGCTGAATGGCAGCTCCTGTTGGTATTCTGGTGTGATGCCTCCAAACTGATCTCCCCAATCAGTTCAGACTTAATGCCAAAGCCTGCTCAAATATACAAATCATAAGGAAACATTTCAGAGGGTTTGTACAGCTTCTTTTGCCTAAGTCTTCTCTGGATGGAAATCGTGGATTATTTTGCTCTTCCTGGTTTATACAATTGTTAGTAGTGAAAATTGTTCCACGTGCCAGGTCCCTTGTTGTTCATCAGGTTGGTACAGGATATTCCAGGTGTATGCAAGCCAAAAGGGAGTCTGGGAGGCCACCCCTACGGTTGCCCCATCCCTGAAAGTGTCCAAGACCAGGTTGGATGGGGCTTGGAGCAGCCTGGGATAGTGGAAGGTGTCCCTGCCTGCAGCAGGGGCTGGAATGAGATGAGTTTTAAGGCCCCTTCCAAGCCAAACCATCCTAGGGTTCTATGACTGTGAGCAGCTCTGTTCCAAGGGACTTGGGCTCTGAGTGAGGTGAATGTGCAGCAGGATGATAAACTGGAAAAATGTGTCTGGAGATGGAATTCCCACCACCCAAGGAAGGGCCTCCTGCAGCAGCTTCTGCAGGTGCTGTGGGAGGTCCCCAGGAGGGGAGAGGAGGAGATGGATGCACAGCTGCTTCTCTATAAATGTATTTCACAGCAGAGATAATTTAAAAATAAGAAAAAGTTCTCTTGGCTTAGTGAGGAATCTTTACCTCAGTGTGGGTGTAAAACAAATTAACTGTGATGTAAGCAGGAGGTTGGTGAGGCGGTGGCTGTGATTGCTGGGGGAAGGATATCAAAAGTAGGGTGATTCCTCTTTTCATAATGATTTTGGTTCCATTTAAGTTGGAGATCAGATGCTCCCCAGAAAAGATATAAATTATAAAGGCACTAAACTTCAGTACCAATAAGCTCCCCAAATTTATTTGCATTTGTTATCTGGCAGTTTCATTTACAGTGCAGAAACTTTCACTGTGGATCAGATCTTTTTAATATTTCCTCATAACTTCCCAGTGACAATCAGTTTTTCCATTAGGAGAGATCAGACACATAAGTAATACTGAGAGAGCCACATGAATACCAAGTCATTCATTAGGAGCAATGCCACTGCCATGAATGCTGAGCAGATAGACTGTGAGGGGACACTGAAAATTAAAGGTTATTCCAGGTTCATTAACTTCTGCACTCTCTTCTAAAACAAAACCTTGGGTGAGAGCAGCCTTTGACTCCTAAACGGGATCTCCTTGTTCCCTAATTTAAAAAATATTAACATCATTTAACTATTTCCCCTTTCTGCTTAATACGTGCGAGAAAAAGTGTTTGAATTAGTGTTGGTGGAAGTGATGAGCACAGACAGAACTGTGTGTGTGAACATGCCTTTGCTTTCCTTACACTGGGAAGCCTTTCCCTGCACCTCTGGCTCCATATACAGCACCTTTTTGTTGTATTAATTAGCCATGAGGACTGTCTGGAAGCAGATCTTTCCTGCTCCAGCTGGCAGCAGGAGCTGGTGACGCTCCCAGGTGGGTTCCACTTTCTCTGACCACCCTGTACCAACCAGGTGCCACATCCTGCAGTGCCCAAGTGACTCTTGCTTGGCTTGTCTTAGGTGGGGCTCTGAGCAACCTGGTCTAGTGGTCCCTGCCCATGAGATTGGAACAACATGAGCTTTAGGGTCCCTTCTAACCCAAACCATGCCATAGTTCTGTGGTTCTTTCCAAGGAAGCACAAACCTCTCCATTGCCCACTCACTGTGGTACCCCTGCCCAGTACAGCACTGGGACAGCACTGGTGCCCACCAGGTGAGCAGCTCTAAATGCCCATCTTTATTCTCAAACAAGAATCCTGAGCAGCATATCCTAGTCCCTCACTTGACCTCCTTGGAAGTGTTTAAAATCAACCTACAGCAGTATATAGGGGAGAGCAATCAGACTAATGCAGCCTTTAATATCATATAATAGTTGGATAACAGGTCCTCAGTACTGAAATACAATGTTTTTAACTGAAACATTCTTCCCTGCTCTCTGCTCATGTGCTTAACCAAACAGGCAGAATCCCCCTCCTCAGAGCAGTGGATAAGGCTATTTCAAACAGTGTTTCTAAAGCCCTTGGTAATTCCTGGATGGAGATATGAGAGAGCAGCTCTCAGCAGCTTGCTCTAAAGCTGGGAATAATATTTCTTCCTTACAGAGTCTTATGTTCCTACTATTTTATTCTGATTTTCTGTTTGTGTACAGAGTCTGTCTTTAGTCAAACAAAAAAAAAATCAGCTGAAAGTAGTTTGGTACCAGAAGCAGTTTGTCTCTGCTGCAATCTCAAAGGCAGCAGCTGCCATGTGTGGGATCAGGGCTGCTGTGTGATGGTGGTGGCTGTTAGAGCCTGCAGAGAAAATGTCACTTGGGTGGTCAGAGCCACCAAGCTGACCCTGTGCTATTCCCATCCCAGGCACCACAACATAGTTTTGCTTTCCTGGATTTTTTATTTTTGTCTTTGGGTTATTATCCTGTAAACGGCTCTCATGTATAAGTGATACCTTGATGGGTAACACGTGGATTAAGGACCAACAGGCAAAAATGGAGCTTTATGTGCACATTGGTACAAGGGAGGAGCAACTGCACAGTCCAGTCCATGATTGCTTAGTTCATTTATTAACCCCAGGTAATTATTACCTCAGATTCCTGGGGTAATATCTGCAGAATCCATCATTTTGGTGATGGAGAAGAGTGATTGAGTCACCAGAAGGGAGCTTTTGTTTAGAGGTGAGGAGCAGAGGTCTTGTGTAGGTGATCTTAAAGGAAATCCATTTCTGTAGTTGCTTCCCTGAGCCTCTTTCTTGGAGCCTTTTTTTTTTTTCTGGATTTGTTGGTTTAGTTTTGCTTGTTGCAGAGCAGGATTGAACTCTCTGGGCTGGTTTATCCATACCGAGTCAGTCTCCACAGCTTCAGCCTTGGTTTAGGAAAGCTCCAGAGCTGTCTGCCTTAGTCTCCCTTTAGCACAGTGTTAAGCACATCCTTGAATTCACGTCCTTCACCCATCTTCCAGCTGGGAAAGCCCAAAATGCAGGATGCTGCCAAAATCTTGGCTGACTGGAGGTGACTCTCAATGGCACCGCAGATGTGGAGACCCAGACAAGGGCAGAGCTCCTTCCAAGCTCTTTCCCACTATGCCCAAGAATCTGAGTCTCCTCCACCTTCCCTCCCACGAAGGTGGAGGAATTTCCTCGCTGGTCCCATCACAAATGGTGTGGTTCCCACCTGCTCCAGCACATGGATTTCCTCCCTTCCTGAGCCCCGGACCTCCCGACTCGCCTGCATGGCCAGGAGTGAGCCACAACCGTGTTGCACTTTTGTTGCAGAGCCTGAAATCCGTGTTCCTGCAAGGAGGGGGGGAGAGAAGCCTCGCATCTTATTTTATTTTTCCTCCCTTTCCCTACATGAGTTAATCTGTTTAGCTTTTTAACCTGTGAGCCGAAGGAATTCTCAGGCACCGACAATGGGAAGCTTTTGAGCTGGGGACGAGGGAGGTGGAGAGGAGAGAGGCTGGGGAAAACGTCTGGGAGGTGGGGCTGGCTGGTGAGATAAAATATCCTCCTGAATTTCTGGCTGGAAAATTACGCTGATGGTGGAAGGCGAGAGGTTAAAGTGAGGCAGAAAAGTTTGTGTCAGCCCTTTTCGGATTTCTCCCTTCTGCAACGGCCACCTCCTTTTCTCTGCTTTCTCCCCCGCCCCACCGTACCGTACCCCCTCCCCTCCTGGAAAGAAGGAGGTTTGCTGTCTTTGTATTTTAACTGTAGCAAAAAGATTAAATTGTTTACGAGCTGCGAGCCCCGGCTGCCTGGATGAGCTGGGAGAGACAAAGATAGACAGTCTAATTCTCCGGTGTACTTTGTGCTTCCGTCCCCCTGCGCTGCCACTAATTCTTTTATCTGGCCTCAACACTCCAGGCATTATGTGCATTCATATAAAAAAAAAAAATAAAAAAAAGGAAAACCTAAAAAAAAAATAAAAAACCCTAACTGAAGCAGGCAAAATTACTGTTCTCTGCGCTTTACCTCTGATAACAATCTCTTGAATACTGATTACTTTTTTTTTTCCCCCAACACAAAGCGACCAACACAAGTTGGTCTTTAACCCTTTATCTTTAGCAAGCAGAAAGACACGAGGAACATCTTACTCAGTTGGAAAAAAAAATAGCATACAGAAGAATTACTGTTATCTCCTAGCCAGAAGAGGAACAGCAGAGATAAGAAAAGCCTGAAGAATTAAAAGGAACGTTGCATTTGGGCTGTAAATTCGTGCTGAAGCTGGTTCTATTTGTCTGTCACTAGGGTTCATAATTTTTCGAGGTTGTTTTGATAGACTTATTGTGAAGACTGCATAGAAAACTCATCAGCATTTGTTGCCTCTGAGCATTATTGTCAGTGGTAACCGCATGGTTATAGACTGGAGGAAGATAATGGTTGAAGTATAAAGGAGATAAAGGCAAAACCTCTTCTCATTAAGGGCTATCTCCACCTCTGCAGACTCTACAGTATTGAGTGACTGGCGCTAGTGCATTGGGCATAAATTATAGCAAAAAAACTAAAGGCAGCGTCATTATTTCGAAAAAGTTATAATGACATGCCACAAGCTTAAGACCTATTTGCTCCAAAGACGGACAATAAATACTGGGAGAGCTCAGTGTGGAGTGACCAGCTCTGCCTCCCCATCGATTGTACCCCCTGTGCCTCCGCCTGCAGGGAGGCTGCTCTGCGGGGCAGCGCTGCCAAAGGGGCCGGATCCAACCTCTGCGGTACCCACACATCCCAAACCCCAGATGTTTCCCACTGATGGAGCCAGGGAAGGGACCTCTGGAGCAAAAAGGTTTGGTTTTGTTCGAGTTTCGACTCGTGATTTAGGAAAACTCTCCCTGGTCAGATCTTTCCCTGGGGGTTTGTGCACTTGGAGTCACCTAAAAGGATGGGACAGGATTGTGTGAGTCTCTCTCATGCAGATGATGTCTTGGTACCATTGCATTGCTGCCCTGCCTTTTCGATTTATTTTTTTCCAGATTGCTGTTTGGAAAAGTATAAAGTCTCCTTTCTGTTGCTCTTTTTGGGTGCTGCTCTTTTCCCTTGACATTCTCAGTTGCCTACAGTTTGATCTCTTTATCTTCAGTGTGGCTGGGGGAAGAATTATGTTCAAATTCAAGCCAGGTCCAAGCAGACAGAACACATCCTCAAGCTGTTTTTATTGGGCAAGCTTGTAAAAAACACTTTGTACACCTGAAATTTTGGTTATCTAGAGCTTTCACAGATACTTTCTAAGTTGGAATTAGTTTCTAGCGCCCTGCTGAGGAGGAGGATGTTTTGCAGTCGGAGAAACTGAGGCCCAGAGGCTTCCCCAGCTGGGTGAAGCTGGAAGGTTTGCTAGCAGTGCCTCACCCTGCCAGAGCCCAGTCCCAAAGCCCTGCTCTAATAACTAAACCAAGTGCCTTTTTAGTGATTGTGCTGGATTAGAGGCCCCAGAGGCTCCTAATCTGCTCTCCATATGGTGCATGCAGGGTGAGGATCTACCCACTGATCTTCCATTGTATTTTAAGGCTGATGAGATGGGACAGTCCCCTGAGACCAAACCTGGTATCGTTTCCTCAGGCCATTCAATTTAGATTTGCTACTGCAGTACCTAAGAAGATGTTGCTGCCTTTCTGCTACTCTCTCTCCCTTTGGACCATGGACCATGCTGTGCTCTCCTCTGGGGGGTCAGAGCCCAATCAACACTCTCATGGTATTTAGAAATTCATACAAATCTTCTGTTGTCATAGAATCCCAAAATCCCAGAATGGTTTGGCTTGGAATAGCCCTTATAAGTCATCTCATTCCAACATCTGGCCATGGGCAGGGACACCTTCCACTGTCCCAGGTTGCTCCAGGCTCCAACCTGGGCTTGGACACCTCCAGGGATGGGACAACCACAGCTTCTCTGGGCACTCCTCTCACAACACATTTCTTCCTAATATCCAATCTAAACCTGCTCTCTGTCAGTCTGAAGCCAGTCCCACTCGTCCTGTCACTCCAACCTCTCGTAAATAGTCCCTCCTTTTTGGAGGCTCCCTTTGGGTACTGGAAAGCCACAATTAGGTCATCCCAAACCTTCCTCTTCTCCAGGCTGAACATTCCCAACTCCCTCAGCCTTTCCCCATTGCAGGGTGGTTTGGTGGGCAGGAGGGGTGATCAGTGCAGCCCTGGAAATGGGGCTGTTGTGGCACATCAGGACAGGGAGGCAGCTCGCTGGGGTCCCTTGGGAGTTCTCTGGCATTGCAGCCTTACCAATAACTCCGTGGGCATTGCAGCATCCCCTCTGCAGCACCTGGGTGTGCTCTGTGCGAGGGGGTAGAGCTGGTCTGTGCCATCCTGTCGAGGTGTCTGGTGCTGCAGGGAGGGGAAGGATGGCAGTGCTGTTCCACCAGCAGCTCCTGGAAGGCGAGGGACACGTCAATCCTGGTATTTGTTGTTTAATCGGGAGCGATCGAGCAGATGCCAAGCAGAGTATTGGCTCCATCTATAACTGGGAGAAAATTGGGAGGACATGTGAATTCTGGTTTCATTTCTGAAGCTTCCTGTGAAATAGTGCCTAGTCTGCAGGGAGATAAGAGGAGCAATAAGGCTTGTTGCACTTGATTTGGAGGTTGTTCTGCTGTTGCCACCAACTTATTGATAATTTTGAGTCCCGCTACAAATCACAGCAGGCCCGAGAGTTGGTTGTTGGTATCTGGTCTGTGTTACTGTCCTCAGCACTGAAATGAGATCACGGGTTTGGTCTACCAGCTCTAAAGCAGAGTTGTGGCAGCTCTTTCTGACAAGCCTGGGACTGAGGGGAAGGGAAGGCTGAACATTTGGGACCAGTTTTGGGGGCAGTTCTGGGCATTGCAGGTATTTAGGGAAAAGCTGTTGGGGTCATGGCTTAAGGAAGCTGGTGGGGCACATTTCCCTCTGCTGTGCAGACACTGCTGGTGGAGAGAGACATGCAATTTGATGAGGATTCAGGCATTTGGGTGAGAACTAAGGGAATTTCCTTGCAGTGCCTTTCCTGGGATGATTGACAGCTGGAGGGGAGGAGGCTGCTCTGTAGATGTGATGTTCATGTCTCTGTCCTGAGTGGGCTTTCCAGATTGATGATAACCCCAGGGTTGGCTGAAGAAATGTCACTCTAAATACAGGTATCGACCTCAATAGAAATATTTTCATTTTACAGTGTGAAATGCCAACAACACTATCTACCTGATGGCTCACAGATTATAATGTCTCCTCCTTACCAATATGGGTACATGGCTTCCATTCAGGCTCACAATAAATGCAGACACGG
This sequence comes from Serilophus lunatus, assembly GCA_013399895.1. NCBI lineage: Eukaryota > Metazoa > Chordata > Aves > Passeriformes > Eurylaimidae > Serilophus > Serilophus lunatus. The sequence continues at coordinate 181,128 of VXBA01004269.1, forward strand.
GTTGCAGTAATATTTCATTTTTGATGGCACAGCCGTGGATTTTGATTATATAAATCAGGCTTTAGAAAAGGAATACAGCTTTGTGACTGACTGAATAAATAAGTAAATGCAAATGTAAAAGTCCTTACAAATAATAATAATCATAATAATCATAATAATAAAACCTACAGCTTTCGAATGGACATTCAGGATCAACTAGAAAACATTGCACTCTTGGTGTGAATAGGAGAAATCAGTTGGGTGCAGCATGCAGGCGGGTTCCTGATAAACTAATGCTCCTTCACACAATTTACAATCCAACTGAATTCATTTGCATGACAAAATTGGCTCGGGTATTCATGTGTTGCAGCAAGACAAGTGTAACATTACAAAGAACAAGTAACCATGGGGAAGGTTAATGCAGACAATAAGGAAATACAATGACATGAATCGGGTTCTTCTTTTGCCAACCTTTTATCTGAAATAGAAAAATAACAAGCTCCCACCCCCCATTCCTCCTTGGGAATAAAAGAGTTGTTTTATGGAAAGGGGGGGGGGGAGGAGAATATGTGCAAAGTTGGCAAATAAAGGTCTGTAATTTCCCTTTTCCTATCTCATGGACTTGCAACTGTGTGTGTCTGTGTGTGAAAGGAAGGTGGGAGGAAGGATGGGATACTGGTATTTTGAAGCAGGTGAGCAGGTTGATGTGACTCAGAGCCAAATGGAGTCAGTCCATTGCTGGGGGACACGTGGCTGGCAGCTGTAGTTAAATATCTCAGGTAGTTTATTGTTGTTGGGTCGAATCCCATCCTCTTGCACAGAAAATAAGAGCTCTGTCAACTTAGACAGAGCTCAACTTGAATGACCATTGCAGGACACGGGGTGCTTACTTCTCTGGAAGAGCTGGCGGGTGTCTAAAATCTCTCTGAAGGTGCTGAGCCTTCCTGGCAGTTATTTGGATTTTTGGCAGTTTCTGGAGATCACATTCCCAGCTGGCCTCTCAGAAGTGAGAAACCCAGATCATTGTACAGCCTTCTCTGAGCGTGGAAGATATTGTTTCCCCATGTGAGGGTTGAGCCCACGTGAGATGATTCTGCCACTGGACACGTGATGCTTGTTGATAATCCAGTCAGGGTTTTGTTTGGAATGATGTGGACAGGATTCTTCACTGCAACCTGAAAAGCATATTGTTAATTTCTCTAGTTAAATTCATGTTTAAAACCAACCTCCAAAGAGTGGAGAATGTGTTAATTGTTCTGGATTCCTGTCTTTGGGATGAATCCCCTGCTCTTGCAGGGTCTGGGTTGGGTGCAGAGGCCACACAACTGGAAAGCTGAAGGCTTATGGAAGCTGCTGTGGTTCCAGTGGTTTGGAATCCTATCTGTGCCTCCTTCACAGCAGCATGGTTTGGTGACTCACAGGTCAAAGAGCTGCCTGGAGAGCTGTGGTGGGAGACTACGAAGAGCTCACCCTGGAGGGCTTCCCTGGGCTCAGAGGTGTCTGTGCTCCTGGGCACTTCGCCCTAGTGCTGCCTTTAGCACAGCACTTCACTCACAGTTGCAAACCTCTGGGCCAACCTCTTGCAGCAGGAGAGGCTACATTAAGTGCAAATCCTAATTATTCTGGCCCAGAATTGCTAGGAGAGGGGAGCTGTGCTGGCTAATTGGCGAAATGCTCAGTGCATGGGGGGGGGGAGCTGGCTGGGAACAAGGACCGTGTCACTCCCTCTGAGCAGAGGCATCATTTCCCTCGTTGCTCTTGAGCTGGAGTGCTGAGCTTCCTTTCCTGCCAGGATTAGAAGCTGTGACACAGGCTCTCCCCAAGAACCAGGGCCCCTCTTTAGATCAGCTTTGCTGGGCGCTGCGGCAGGCTGCCATCTGCAACGAGCCTCTAACAAGTTGACAAACGACTAATTTTAATTTAATCTTTCAGCTTCCAACTTAATGATGAAAGGGAAAAAAGGAAAAATTCCAGGGGAAGGAAGTGCTCACCCGCATCTTGCCTTCACACCTATTCTCTCAATGGGGGAGTGCAGTGCTAAACTGGTGAGGAGCACAATAAGAGCCTTACGTTTTTGAATTAAATTTAACCCCAGGGTGCCACTGCTTCAGAGCCTTTGGAGGCAGAGTTGTAAATCATGGCAGCAGATTCTGCTTCTGATGAGCACTTCCCATCATGATGACATTTAAACTATTAATTAATTAGGAGAGAGCAAGATGAGAAGATTTGGAATTCTCCCCTTTGGATAATTACTGTCGAACACATTTGTTACTGTAATGAACGAACAGGATGTGACTTCAGCCAGCGTGTTCACCCTGCGTGTGGGTCTTTGCACATTAGTATTATTTTAGCCTGCCTTAAAAGGAGAAAGGAAGTGTTTTTTCCCCTTACAACCACAAATAGAGGTCATTTGTGTTGCAGCATTTTTGTCAGAGCTGTAGTTGAGAAGGAGGAAACATGATGAGAACGAGTGTGACCACCAGATACACCAAGACCCAGAGCCTGGAGGGTGTGCTGGGCTCTCCCAGTGCAAATCCAGCTTGTGACTTCCCATTGGGCAGCCTGAGGCCATTCAAATTCTTACCAAGCCCATCAACCTTCTTGAAACTCATGTTGTAAAAACATCCTGAGCCAGGTGGACTCATCCGTCTCGGAGTGGGAGTTTGAGCATCCTGGTGGACTTTCCTGCTGGTCTGATTCTTCCACACACCCTGGAAGGAGCTGTCCCCTGCACTGTTAGAAGCCAGAGCTCACTGGTCTCAGCCTGTGCTGAGACCTGCACCACCTTCCTTCCCAAGTCATCCTTCTCACCTTCCTTTCAGAAGGATTTTTTGAAAGCTTTCCTGATTTTCCCATTTCCACAGGATTTTGTCCTCTCTAAAAGCAGTCACTACTCCCTTACAGCATTGCTGGTTCCTGCCAGCAGAGATCCTTGTTTACTTCTCTAGTGTTAATATGCCTTTCCACAGATAATCCATCTTGCCTGGCAGGATCAATTAAAATGGAGTGGGGATGCTCCACGTACCTTGGGCTAGAAATTTAACTCCAGTTGTACTCCCACCTCTAAACCTGTATTTGCAGAACTCCTGGGCTGGATGATCTGCATCTCCAGTGGCAGTGTAGCAACACTAACAATTTAACCAAAGCAGTATGTTCTACTTATTATCTTACTAATTACAATCTGTAGGTTTAAGCAGAACCCCCTTGCTGAGGACAGTGGCGTGAGAGCATCACCCAGAGGCTTTGTGTCACTTAGGGCATCATCTAAACACCTTTACACCCACAGTTCTGGGATTCCTTGGGGTCTCCAAGTGGATAAAGTGAGAACCTGCAGTAGTGGGGAAGTTGGAGCTGAGGTTGCCCTGCAGGACCCCCCTGTGCCCTGGGATGGAGAGCCTGCAGTGTGCTGCTGCTGTGTTTGAGTCACTTGCCATTCCCAGGCATTCCATGAGCCTGATTTTCCAGAGGAGAGAGCTCTCTCACTGCTTTAGCTGCTATGGCTGGCCCTAGAGAATTATCCTTAGGTGATCTGATAATTATTTTTTTTTTGATAGAAACACTTACATTTTTTATTTTAAGCAGAACTGTCTCTAGGTACTTCTTCATCATCTTACTCATTTTAACATTCCAAAGAGTTTTTCCTCCTGGATATGACCTATTAGTATTTTTCTGTTTCAGTGTCTCTGTTCAGACTTGTTGTAGCAGTTCCTTGGTGTCCTCCATGAAGTGAGTTTGGGCTCCCTCTAACTCCTGGTGTACAAATATCCACCTTGAAAGAACCTCAGTACATGCTGTCTGATCTCTGAGGGCTCTGACCTTCAGGGCTGCTCTCACCAGTGCAGACTCTGCTCAGTGATCAGGGAAATAGGGATGTGGATGACTTGGGGTTTTTTAATTTGCCAAATTTTCCTTAATTGCTGCTGCTGTTCTGGAGCAGAGAATTGAGCCTGGTCATCAGGTCCAGCCCAGCCATGTGCAGTGCTGCACGAGGATTTGCTAGAGGGAGG
>VXBA01004269.1:190113-269765 GCA_013399895.1 Serilophus lunatus
CTTCTTATCCAACATACAGTAGCTTAGGACTTTTCAAAAACACAGAACCCCTGAATCCAATAAAATTGCAAATTTCACTGTATTTCACAATATCCTAAATAAACATGAACAGCGTGCATTTCTCTTTCTGGCATCAAATATTAATCTGTCCGTGGTCGGAAATGTGCTTTCCATCTTGTGTGCGCTCACATTGGGTAAACACTTGGGAGATTGCTATTCCAGACCTTTCATTCTCTCCTAGAGTCAAGAGCATGACAAATTTTTCTCCTAATTACACCTGCCACTGTTTGCCTTCTAATACTGTAAATCCTCCATCACATAGTTTTTCAGATTCAGGATTAGGTTCCTTCTCTGTCATACAAATGATTGGAGGTGCAGTGTGCAGTTAGCAATGCACATTAGGAATGTTTAGGCTGGGTTGTCTCTTTTTTATAAGTGAAGAATCTGCGTGAACAGAACTAGATCCACATTTAACTTGTGATGTTGAACCAGGACCTCTGGGTTGGTTTTCCTGGGTGTTTTGAACCGGCAGAGCCCTCTCCCTCTGCCTGGGAGCACAGCTGTGTGCTTGGCTCTGCTTTTCACTTTATTTGGACGCTGGAAGTTATATTATTTCATGTTTGCTTGTGTTTCTTGGTATTTGTGGAGGAGCATGCAGTGGGTAGGTGGCAGTTTCCTTCTCTCTGAGGAGCTTTTGCAGTGCGATGCCTCTTTTGACACCAGGACTAGAGCCCATCCCTCAGTGCTGGTTTTTTGGCATTGCTGGAGGTTTCCCAGCTCCATGCTCTTGATCCCAGTGTGTGACTGTTGCAGTGTCCCAGACTGTCGTGACAGTCCTTCCCATTCGATCCTCCTGCATCACATTTCACATCATTCTGTTGGGAGAGGGCAAAGCATGAAACACTTGTATGGATCAGGACCCTCTTGTTCTGCGTGATGTTAAACAACTCCAGGTTTCCCCTTCCCTGATCTCCAAGAAGTCCCTCGTCTCTCCCTGGAGGAGGTTTGGCATAAGGGTGTAAGCACAGTAGTACCTCCCTGCAGAAATAAAGTTGTCCTGGGGGTGGCAGAGGGTCCTGATCTGCTCAGTGCTCCTGGGCTACAGCAGGACCTTCATGGGCACCATCCTAGAGGAGCTGTTGCTGCCCCTTCCCTGGAAACATTCAAGGCTTGGAGCACTAGGTGGAAGTTGTCCCTGCCCATGGAAGGAGGGTGGAATGAGGTTGTCTTAAAAGTCCCTTCCAGCCCAAACCATTCTGTGATTCTATGAAAATGCAAATTCTGTACAAAATCCAGAGATGTGTTTCTGGGAGTTGTGCTGCACTTTCTTTATTTTGCTTGTGGTTTTGTCACTTGAAATAGGTACAAGCAGGCAATAAGAACGTGTAGGAGCAGAAAACAGGTGTATGGGAGGAACCACAGGCTGCCCTTCCCCAGGATCACCCCTCCACTTTGCAGGTGGGAAGCGCCGTGGGGGGAGCAGTGTCTGACAGATTCCCCCTGCTCTGGCTTTATGTTTAAGTGAAAGCCTCTTGGGCAAAGAGGCCGTTTCGCTTTGCTGGTACAAATCCTCCATTAACGCGCTACAGCAGGGGGGCAGAGAAATTGGGCCAGCTCCGAGCTAATCGAGAGTTAATACACAAATGATGAGCTGAGAGAAAAAAGTGCGCGTGATACGGGTGAAGGACACGCAGCGAGGAAGAACAGCAGCAGGGCTGTCCGTGGTGTTTGTGTGCCTGTGCTTAAATTGGCCGTGAAAAGAGTTTGCACATGACCTTGGGATGCGTCGGTGTCCCAAATCCAGCGTGCGCTCGACGCCCCGCACGCAGCAGAGCATGGGTGGCACACATGATTCCTGCACGGAGAGCAAAGGACACAGTGCTTGGGCGTGCAGCTGGGAAGGTCAGGCTGGTGCCTCGGTGGTGTGGGGGCAGAAGATGAGAGTGTTTGCACTATTTTTGCTGCGTGGGTTTTTCGGGGTGTGCGGGAGCTGTGTCGGCGCGCGGTGGTTCGAGTGCGGGGAAATAAATAAAGGACTTTGAGCCTAGAGAGATGGAGTGAAACAATTTATTTGATTACTAGGTAAATAAGCTCAGCTCCTTGTGGATAGATGGTCCGTGGAGCGGCAGTGTCTCTCTTCTTGCCTCTCAGCACTCTTTAGCCGACTGCCAAGGAGACAATAACTCCTTCCCTCCTAGTAGGCTTCAAAAAGTTACATGCTTTTTATTGGAAGCCTGGGCAGAAGGAGGAATTGGGTTCATTATAAATAAGTCTCAATTTTCAAAATATAAGACACAAAATTGCCCTTTGCCTGATCTGTTTCAGAATACTGGTTATTTTGCATTCTCTTTTTCTTTGAGAAGCTTCAAGATTGACTAAAGTAACGTTTTCTTGTGCAGCTTTTACTTTCTTTGAAAAATTCTTGCTCACAGAAGAGCTTTTCATTTATTTATTATATAAAATCCACTCTGTCTTCTTGCTGCATTCCTGGAGGGCAACCTCTTGAAGGTAGCCTATGGAATGAGCACCTCCAGCTTTGGATGAGGAACACTCAATACACACGATTTAGGGTACATAGATTATTCCCACACCCCAACACATCTGTAAAAATACTACTTTTGTAGCAGAGAAGTAAACCTGCATTTAAGATCAAAAGTCCATGTTCGGTTTCCCAGTGCTCTCTGCCCACAAAAGGCACCTCTTGCTGTTCTCAGCCCACCCTGTTTGTATTTGATTCTCCTTCTACTCCTCAGTGTGTTAATTAATGGGCTCTTAACTAATACCATTTACTATAAAAGAGGTTGCTGGCATCTGGTGGAAGGGCAAAAGATGGCAAAATTGCTGTTAAATGAGAAAGGACATGTTGGCTGAGGGTTGGTGAGGGCTTTCTTCATTGTAACCCGAGTTTATTGGAGGAAACAAATTCATAACTGGTGTAGGGCTGGGCTGTGGGGAACCCTGTGCCACTTGTCAGAGCTGCAAGGGGGACACAGGGATGAGTTTGTGGCTTGGGGTGTCTCCATCCTGCATGAGGGATATCCCGTTCTCCTTTACTCCATCAGCTTTTCAGTCTCTTTTGTGTTTCGAGTTCAGAGGTGCAGGTCCTGAAGGAAGCTGTGCTTTATAAATGGACCCACCTGCAGGCTGTGAATGGTTAAATAACTATAATTGCTTCTTTGGGTTTAGTTCCTTTTCAGAGTGAGAGGTTTGAGGATTATTTACCAGAGAGTAAACAATTTATGTTTGTACCCTACGCATACATGAAAATCCCGATTTCAAAATAAACTCATGTGTAAATACAATCGTAGAATTGAAGCTGCTCCAAAAGAAGGATTCAGGCTTCTCACTTTTCTCCTGGATGAAGCCTCCAAGTGCCAACTTTGCTCCCAGCATGAGCCCCGAGGCAGATCAATCCTGTTGTAAAGCTGACATAACCTCTGCCGTGGGCCCCAACCGGCGCTGCACTGATGGAGAAGTGCCCGCGCTACTGCAAAATCCGTTGTGCTCACATCTGGACTTCTTCCAGCTCTTCAGAAGCAAATGGCAGCCACTGCAACCAAAATCCTATTTGTGCCTGCTTGCCATCCCAATGCCATTTCCAGGGGTGACAGGAATATTGGAAAGGGCTGGGTGGAGGCCGGCCCGGGCACTGGCTGCATCCCGGCCCCGGTGATTTACGGCGGCCAGGATGGTTTGTGGCTGTGACCTGGTTGTGACCCCGGCAGATAGCAAGGCAACGTTTGGGTGGAACACAAACAAAAGGTTAAATGCTCCAGTTCTCTGCTTAGACAGAGCCAATCATTCTGAAGAGACTGTGTCCCCCCTTTAATTGGTTCTTTATTCCATGCGATATTTCTTTCTCTTGCTTGCGCGCTCTCTCCCTCTCTCCTGCACTTGTACACGCAAACTCACCCACTCGCCCTCCTTAAAACATCTTAATAGCAGCCACTCTAAAACTGTGCCACAGCTATTTTCTAGCTCTCTTTACCGAGGGCTGGATAACATCTCCATCACACGGGGCACGTTTAATGAGTTAAATCTCTCCAGGGTTTCAGCATTTGCTTGCAGGGCTGCGCGCGCCGGTGCCCTATTTTTCCGTGGGTGGATAACGCGGTGCCTGGCAAGAGGCTCTGGTTTGGCAGTGTGGGCACCACCGAGGCATCCCTCCCTCCTCACAGCGTGCTAACTCCGCTCCTGAAACGCCAGTGAGTCAGAGACAATATGTTGCAGATCAGCAGCGCAGGGAGTGTGTGCGCCAGGGAGTTGGGAATCGCGGGAGCATCCATCGCTTTTGTCTCCTGCCCGCAGCAGGGAGAGGAGAAGGAAAGCTGCAAGCATCTCCCAGGCTGCTCTGTCCCAGCTCCTCCTGCGCTTTCCCAGCAGGAGGAATCCAACGCCAAGGAGGCAAAAACCCCATCAAATCTGTGTGTTGAAAAGCTTCCAGAAAAAGTTACCTTCTAACTGACTGCACGGTGCCTATTCTTGCATCGTCACACCCCCGTGTGGGTTTTTTGAAAGCACATATGGTAAAGGTAAAATAGAAATGTTCCAGGTTTGTCCCGGTAAAGAAGGATGCCAAAAATCTCACTGACCTGTACAGGAAAGGGTTAAAATAATCAGCATTTAACTTGGCAGACAGAGCTCTGCATGTCACAGATACCTCCCCTCAGCTGATGAACTGGCTCTCAGGCAGGTTGGTGACATGCCCGAGATCAGACAGGGAATTTGAGGAGGTTTATGCTAAACAGGACCAGCTGTGCTGGTCCAAACTGGCTCCCTGTGACCAAACTTCCCAGATTCTGCCGAGCTGGGAAAGCAAACCAGCAGGAGAACCCAGGTGTCCTCACTGGCTGTTCCCGCTGATGAATGAGCGCGGCACATAAACGTTGAACTTTGATTAATTCCCAGTGTCCAAAACCTGCTAGAACTTGGCCATTTGGCCTCATTGAAAGCGGCACTCAGATGTCACCATGATAGGAAAAGCAAAAACCACCTACAGCAGCAGCAGCGGCTGTAAAACATCGGGAGAAGGAAGTGACAGCTTGGAGTCATCTCACTTACATCCCTGAAGGGCTGCACCGGCATAAACCCGCGCGGCATGAACGGATTCACTCACAAGTTACATCAACAAAGCTATGATGAATTGGGCTAAATGAACTGAGGCAGTCCATAAAAAGTGTTTGCCTTCGTTTTAGTCCCGGATTTGGAGTTTATGAAGTCGTTGTACAAGATAAATAGGAGCTGCTGCAATAAGTTCAAACTAGTTTAGAAAACTGTATATCCCTATCCCAGAGATGGTATTGGTTTCACCTCTGAGCACCGATGTTTTCCTTTGGATTGTTTATGGTTTCAAACTCGGGTTTGAGCTGAAGCAACGGCAATGCTCATGACATTTAAAAGCAGCACTGTGGATTTATGATAATGTCATTTAATCCAGAGGTTTCAAAATGTTAGGTTGGACATTAATTTCTGTTACTTGCTGATGTGCAGGTCAGTGGGATCCTCAGCACACACTGAACCTGCTGAGAGCCATCAAGGGGATGGCTGTGATCCTCCCGAGCTCCTGTGCACGTGCTGCCTTTCCCTACCCTGCCACAGGCTGCTCAGATAATGGAATTTAGGACAGGAGGGCCCTGTCTGCTGTACTCCCTGTCCCACACCCAGCTCCAGAAATCAGCCTTGAAGATCAAACATGAGACAGGTGAATCTCAATCTTCCTCCAACTTGTTCCCTCCGAACCATCTGACAAGACTCTCCTTGAAGGGAGGAGTTGGATTTGCCTGTTGAGAGCTGAAGGTACCACCCTGCCACAGCACGAGGCCATTGCAATTCCCCCGGCGAATATTTGAAATAGATGCACATATGTACAGAGCTTTTCAGAGTATTGTAATTATATTTATCTTCCTGCTCTTGCTTGTAAATTTTTTTTTTTGTGGAAGATTAAAGCCAGTGTTTTATGATCCAGGCTGCTCTCCTCCATCCTATTGCAGCAAGATGTTGTCAAACACTTCCCATGTCACTCACATTTGTCACTTTAAAGGTGTTGCCTTGTTTGCCATAAACCAGAATACAGCAGCAGTAGCCTTTCCCTGCAGTAAATTAACAGCTGAGGCATCAGCTGAACTCCCTGCGTGGCTCAGAGCATCCCCAGGGACACTTGACCCACTGCTTGGACTCAAACTGGTGCTGCAAAACTTCTCACCAAGCCTCAGCATCCTGGGGAGCGTCACCAACACCACGCAAACAGTTTCTTGGTGCTGGGGCCCTTCTGTAGGAGAGGATGGGAAATAATTGCAGTTCTAAAATAAGCAGTCGCTCTCTCTCGTTGGTGTTAATGAGCGAATGGGATTTAATTAATTTGGTCCAGCAAGTGGGTCACCAGTTTCCCCAGCCAGAGAAAGGTGCTGTGGATGGGGAACACAGCAGAGGATACTGCCCCTTAAATAAACACCTCTGATTTTTTTACAGTGGGAGCCTGAGCAGAACCCAGGGGAGCCAGGGATGGAGTGCCCACCTTGGCTTGGATTTCTCACTTCTGCTCAGTATTTCTGATTTGAGCTGGTTTGTATCCACCACCTTTCATTTAAACATAGGGGGTTTTTTAAAATTTAAATTAGATCTCAGAAAATAGATACTGTGCACCTTTGTGTTGGTAAGAAAAAGAAGTGGTGTCATTCATGTCAGATAATTGGTGGTTTTAGCTCTCTGCAGAATAAATTACAGCAGTCATATAATGGCCTTTCATCCAATCACTTCTCTACTCCAGAACTAGACTTGAAATGAGGTTTGTTGAAAACATCATTTCAGGGATTATTGACCACAGCAAACCCTTGTTGTACATGTTCTTTGTATGTATTGAAAATGCACAAGTTAAAAAGGTAATAGTTGGTGCTTTGCCAGTGAATTGGAAGCTGCTCCCTGGGAACAAGGCTCTCTGGGGGGCACATCCAGCCTCCAGAAAGAGAAGACTTGGGGGCTCAGTGGTCCAGGCACAAGAGTCACTGGGAAACCTTCCTTTTGATGGTCTGTGGGCTGAGGTGATGGGCAGTGCTGTGTTTAGCAAGGAGGACTTGATTTAGCCCATTTATTTGACCAACAGGCAAACTATTGGGGGTGTTTTTATGCCTTTGACTTCTGAACTATTATCTCCTGTGTGTTTAAACGACCGTTGTTCAGGCAATATGCAAAAAGGCAGCACAGACATGATGAGGGAGGTCATTCTTTAGGGATTGATTGCCTTTCTTATATATGTCCCTCATGCCTCAGTCCTTCTCCCTTTCTGCAGCTTCCCAGAAGTGCATTAGGATAATCTTATATCAGGTGCCAAAGAGTTCAAACCAACCTTTACGTGAGAAAAGGTTAAAAGACAATGTGGTCGTAATCTACAAATACCAACGTAGGGAAGGATGAAAGACAGTAAAAGACTCTAAAGCTGAACAAGAAAAAAAAAATATAGAGCAAGGTTCCATGGCTGGAAACTGATGGCAGAGAAACTCAAATGAGAATTGAAGTGTGTGTTTTGACAGTCACAGTAATTAACCATTGGAGAAAATTGCCAGGGGATATGGTAGATGCTCCATCACTCACAAGTTTTATAAATAAAGGCTGAATGTCTTTATAAAACAAAATGCCATTTCTTGAGGGAAAAGAAAAAAAACTTGTGGATGAGCCACTGGAACTGTCTGTTAAATTCCTGAGTGTGAGATCAGGTTGCAGTCCAGCCAGGATTAGCTCAGTGGATCTCACTGGTGTTTAAATCCAGGGACCTGCTGGTCCAGAGCTCTGGGTTTTGGGCAGTACAGACCTCAGTGTTGCCTTGGACTCTTTCTGTTATTTTTTGCTCTCACAAATGGAAGGGCTCTCTGCCTCTGAGCTGTTGAGGAACATAGTAACCTCCACCAAAGCCAAGCTGGTCCTGCAGCACTTGTCACCAAGAGCAGAACAATAGATCATTTTCTTCACCAAGGGCCAAAGCACCTGCAACTTGGTCACCTCTGTCTGCTGTAGCATGCCTTGAAAGGATAAATTCTTGAAAAATAGTCTTTTAAATTTACAGTATTTTCTTCCTTTTCCCACTTATTTCAATCTTGTACAAAACCTGACAGCTCAGGTCAAGGCGCTGAAGCGGCGACCGCCCGGTTCTGCAGCGATCTTCTCGAGAAACTTCAGCTCCTCCTATTTCTGTTTCACTGTTTAACTTCTCGCATCCAGGAAAGTTCCCTGAGAGGGACTGAGAGGGCAGAGCCTACCCAGATGTGCCACTTCATTTACCCCCCTGGCGATTTTGCAACGGGCTGTAGAAGGGGAGGGGGCACATCAGGGCTGTCTTTGTGCTGGGAAAAGGCTTTTCTTGCCTCCTTGTTTTCCTTCCAACCAAATTACCTGACTCCTGTCAAGAGGCTGGACACTGGTCCAGACACACATTCCGTGTTGCTCTGAATGAATTCTGTATCTTTTCTGTCTCTGGAGGTGCTGCTCACACCGTGAGTGTTTCAGCTCTCCAATGCTGTCTTTTATGTGGCTCCTGTAGCTGATGGTTCCTATGCCTCTCCTCTGTCAGCCCACAGTGGCTGCCTCTCATTTCCCTCCTGCTGCATCCTTCAGCTGTTTGGAATTTGCTTCCAAAATGCACCAAGTGTATTTTATTTTTAATTCTCCAGATGGATACTCGATGCTCCCAGTTTCTTTTAAAGCTGTGTCACTTGAGGAGAGCATCTTGTGGCTCCTAAGGGGATAATAGCAACAGGGTGGGAAAAAAAAATTACCCAATTCTTTGCTTCTGGGTGGAGTTCCCATCCAGCAGATCAGGAATAGAATTCCAACACTTGAAGAAGTGAAAAAATACTTCAAAAGTAGAAAATATCTTAATCATTTCTTCCATATTTGTAGTGTGTGGTTGTGTGGCAAAAGCATACCAAAACTGTGACTTACCCCTTTTCATCTAAGCCTGTCTTTTGAGAAATACATGAGGCAAGAACAGGATCAGTGGGAAAATCTAATTTGGAACATGAAGGTGGGAGGCTGGATGCAGTGGTCCAGTGCCTTGTGACTGTGGTATGATCTAAACCTTCCCCTGAATGGAAGATGCTGCAGTTTATTGAGCAAGGAAAGGGATGAGTGCTTTGTCAGGAGAGAGCCCTGGTGACAGATCTTGGGTGCATGTGGACATGGAAGAGGAAAATACCCCTTCGGGAGGAACGGATATTGTCATTTTTGAAAAATCAGGTTTGATTTAAAAGGATAATAAGAGGCATAAATGTAGTTTGGGAAGGTGTGAAGAGTTGTGGTGTGGGGCCAGGACCCAGCAGGGAGGGTTTCAGTCCAAAGCCAAGTTTTACAGCCAGGTTATAAACCCTGCAAAGAGGGAAGGGGTTGAGAGGAAACCTTGACCCTTTATGAGGCTTCCAGGTGCTGTTCTGGTGATAGCCTGGTCTTGCTGTGGACTTCATTAGCCAAAGGGAAAACATCTTCATCCTCCACAGCACTCTCAGGGGAGTCGGGTTAATAGGAGCCAGATCACGGGCAGCGCCGGGACTTTGTCAACTCTGGAGGAACAAACCATGATTTGATTGTTCCCTCCACGAGGAGATCAGGGAGGAGATATAGGGTCCAGCTGTCCAGCCATCTAGGAGACTAATTAGTCCAATTAATTAAGAAGTTGCTTCGTGTTTCCCCAGTGTCACACAGGGCTCTGAGAGAGAGAATGACAAGGGTGTAGAGAGCGAGAGGTCATAGGGAAAGCTTAATGTCTGTTGGGGTAGACACACAGTAATTAAGTGACAATAGACAGGAACTTTGCTGCTGGAAGAGTGCTAATTAAAACCTGTAGGGTCCTGTTCTCCCTCTGGGTATGCAGCATGTGCCCCCAAGTCCCACTGGCATAAATGGGACCAATGCAGCAAGGAGTAATTTACTCTCTTTGTACACCAGTGAGTGTTTTGCTCAGTAGCTCTTGCACAGGCACCATTTAATATGCAGTGGATGTGCCCAGGATCTCAGATGGCTTCTTAGACCTCAGGAACATCTGTGGAGAAGTGAGGTTAGGTCCATTTTATGGGTGAGAAAGCTGAGGCCTGAGCAGAGCCCCTCCATGGCCAGGGATCCCAGTAGGAAAGATCAGCCTGTATTGTCCTACAGCAAAGAGCATTTGATCTTCTGGGGACCAGCTCAGTGAGGCTTCCTCCAGCAAGATAACTCGTGCTTTTCAGTTTATGTGCATAAATACATGTCCTAGCCCCTCCTTATGGCCCAGGAAGATCCTTTCTTCTCCAAAGTGTTTGGTTGGAGGCAGTGTGGTCCCCCCAGGGCCATGGGCAGCCTGAAAGCAAAGTGGAGAGCCAGTGACACCGAGCAGGATATTCGCTTTTCTGCTGTCTGTGCTATCCATCCTTCACACCCACAGCAGGGAGATCCATCCTCAGCTGAAACCTAAGCAACAAATGTTAACATTTCATTTTAAAACCTAAGCCAATCCACTTTATAATCCAGACACGGCGTCCTGAGTGAGCATTGCTGTTGGATAATCACACAGTGGTGTGGCCTTTTGCCCTCGTGCCTCGCACAACACACCCGAGGCATGAGATTAGGCTCCAATAATAACACACCCCGTTGTGCCTTTTTGCTCAATTGATAAACCTGCTGTATTAGGAGATATTGTCATAAAACTGAATGGCACCCTGTAAACCTGAATCACTCTCTCTTCTGTGTAGCCAGGGAATTAGATGTTCTAGCTCCTGTCTTGGCTTTATTTCATGTCCACAATATGCAAGAGACTATATAAGCTGCTGCTTTATTGTTTTTAAAACACTATGAGCAACACCAGTGCTGTATAAATATCTATTTTATATACTTTGATTCCTGCCTCACTCACTGCTGTGGAACCATTGCAGGCCGTTTTTGGTTTAAATCTTGCTGGGAAAGCACAATTTTACCCTTTTCCTTGCTGCAGAGAGCACGTGAGGGGAGACACTGCTGCTGTACGTGTAGCTCAGCGTGGGGCTGAGTGTTTTCTGTCGTGATTCCAGGTTCCAAACGTGCAAGAGGCACTTTGCCAGAGGCACCTGTCTGTGCAAGGTGGACACCCTGGTGCACAGTTTTTCGCCCTTTCCTGCTCTTGCTCCTCGAGCTGCAGATCTCAACACAGAGCAGAGAGAGAGCACCGCGGCTGGGGATGCTTTGGGGAGGTTTTTGGTGATACAAAGGGCACATTAGAAATAGGAGTGTTTCCCCCCCTATACAAACACGTTTCTCACCCCTCCCTCCCCACCCTGTGGAATTCCCCGCTGTCTCAGAGGGAGTGTTTGTAAAGTTGCTTTAGGGAGCAGAGGGATCCCCGCAGCCCAGCGGATTTCCATCCCCGCAGCAGATTGATTAACAAAGGGATGTGCCAGGATGCTCGGTGCTGCTCGGGCAAAACGGGAGAGGAACGGCCACTTGTCCCGGGTCTGTCCCCTCCCCGGGCTAGGGATTAACCAGGAAGTCATACAAAAGGCACATATGCTCCTGTGTCCAGTCCCGTCTATTCATATGTGTGTTACTTAGCCTAATAAGGATTAGACTTAATGAATTGGAAGGAGTTAACAATATAAAGAGGCAATAGAAAAAGGCCTAAGTAGTCGTAATTCCATTTCATGTAGCTTTGGTGTTGCTTTGCTTTCAGCGAATAGGTGTAATCCTCTTTGAAATCAAAGGTGGTACAAAGTATGAATTTAAATTTGACATTTACAGCTCCTGTAAGATTTAGTATTCCAGAAAGGTTTGCTCTTCAAGAGAAAAAGAAAAAAAAAAAAAAGAAGAAAGACATGCCATCTGCTGTCCAGGACCATCCCTCCACACAAAAGTTTCTCCCCAGTGAGGCTGTTCCTGCAGAAGTGCTGAGCCCTGGGGATGGGCAGCGCCTGGAGTGGCACCCTCTACCCTTTGCTTTGAGGATTGCTTTGGGTTGATTTGTTTTAACTTGATTAGTTTGCAAAACGGTGCATGTCGTGGATGGCTGTGTGGCCAGCAGGAGCTGCGAGCCCGGCTGACAATCCCCACCTTCCACCTCGCTGGAAGCAGCAGTTGCTTCCCAGACTGTTCCCGATGCTTTGGTGCCACTGACACAGGGATGCTGTGCTCCCCGAGGGCAAGACAAAACGAGAGTGGTGCAGGATTGGCCTTCTTTCTCTCACCTCTACTAAGAGGGTTGTGCCTTTTTGATGGCTTGCAAGCTGAACTCCAGACCGTGTCTGTAGACATCTGCATTTTCCCAACTTAAATCCAAGAGATAATTCCCTTCTGCCTTCAGCAGCTCTGCTGAAGAGTGGAGGCGTGTGGGTGTAAGAACAGCCTGACCAGAAAACGTCCTGAGACCACTGGGGCTCCCTTCTGCTGCTAAAACCTGCAATAAATGGAGCTGCCTTACTTTCACCTGCAGTATGGGACATCTGGAATAAACCCAGGGCTATGAGCCAGGATCCATTCCTTCAGAGCATCAGCCTGCTGTGCCCCAAAATGTGCAGCAGAAAACACCTCCAACAACTTTTCTAAAAGCACATCTCCCACTTAGACCCTCCAGTGCTTTTGCTGTGTGTTTACCTTAAAACACATCAGGTTTCCTGTGCCTTTGGGAGCATCATCCTCAGGGAAATCCCGACATGACACTGTGGTGGTTGGGAAATAGAGAACTAAAGTGGTAGAATTTGGGGTGTTTGGACTGGCTGGGGGTGCCAGCCTTGCTGTTCCTGCCCTGTACAGTGTGCATCAAAGCTGTCCTCTGAGATATTTTTTTCTTGCTCCTGAAAGCAGACAGGCTCTGCATGGAGGTGTCATTTGCTGCCTGTCCCTTATGTCATTGATTTTTAAGTCGTTAATTAACGCTAGGTGTCAGCCTGGAAGATGAATTCTGGCCCTACTCTCCCTTCTCTTTTGTTTTTTGGATTGTAAATGTTATAGATCTCCCATGATGGAGGGATGAGGGGTCAAAGGACATGAGAGCATCTCTGCATATGTGCACACAGTCCTCCCGAGCTGCCCATCTGCATCACTCAGAGGATGGGGACGGGTGGCAGGGGGGGGACACATCCCTTTTGTTGCCCGTGTCACTTCAGATAGAGACGTATCAGCCCTGGATGGGTGGGGTGGCCGTGTGGGTGACGTGCATGGCGATGTAGGGGAATGCTCTCAGTGCTCAGCCAGGCCAGACTTTACCATCTCTGCTGGTTCACCAGTCCCTGACAGATCCACAGGGGACCATCCATGCAAAGAAGGATGCTCCTCGTGTTCTGCTGCAACACCAGAGAAGAGATGAGGGAGGGAGAGAGTTTTCCTCTATAGACATATCTGGAGCTCTGTGATCAGAATTTCTGGCCCTGTTCAGTAACAACTTGAAGCTGGAGCTGCTGGTGGGGTTTTTCAGGCCATAGAAGAGCTTAGAAGAGCTGAGTGGGGAAAAACCTACTGTGTCCCCTGTGGTGAGGTGCAGGTGGTCTGTCAGGGTTCATCCTCCTTCAAGGGAGGGTGGCAGTTCCTTGAGCAGGAGGCTGATGTGGCTCCATGTGCCCAAGTAGAACAGGATCCTCTGGTCCCCTGTGCCATTAGCCCTGTGGTTCATGAACTGGTGTGCTCTGGGCCACCTTGAATCTGTGTCACATCTTCATCCTCTGCGAGGAGCAGCAGAACCTGTGACAGTGTCCTTGGTTCAGTCGTCAGCAAATGTTTAAATAACCTGAGTAAGGAGAACACCACCACACAGGTCTGTGTCCAGAAGGTCCCTTGCAGGAGCAGTGTGATGTCTCCAGCTCAGCCACATCCTTTGCCTGGTGCAGGGTTTGATCTCCACGAGCCACAGCAGTGTCACCACATTGGCAGCGCTGTGTGAGGGGGCAGCTCTTGGGGTGGGGGTTGTTGGCTTGGAAAACAGCAAAAGGCAAACTGCAGAAAGCACCAGGGGAGGAGAGCCGAGCTCTTCCACAGGCTTTTATTAGCAGCATTAACACTCACCAATATAAATGAATGAGGCGTGACAGGAGGGGATTGGATCAGGCAGATGAAGAAGCTGTGTGTGCCTGGCTGTGATGGGGGTGGTGGTGCTTGTGATGTGCCCTCCTTGGAGATCTCTGAGGACACCTCACCACCATGACAGGGCTGCTTCAAGTCAGGTTTGGATCTGGTGTTTGCTGTGCTGCCAGTTGTGAGGGCTGGCATTGGTACCTCTGGGTAGGATGACAACTTCCCCAACTTCGCACCTGATCTCAGAGAGGAGTTGGCTTAAACCAAGACTGGGCTAAATAACTCAGCAGCCATTGCAAACTGTAGGTAGCTATGAACCACAGTAAGTGGAAATTCTCAGTATCATGTCCATTCTCATCTTTTCCCTAATCCTTATGAATCTGTGGTGCATCCTTGTTCTTGGCAGCCACACCCTGCTCGAGACAGCTCTGAGGAAGTGGGGCTGTTTGTGTTTTCACACTTCAGTGGAAGGAGAGAAAAGCAGAGAAGAGGCAATGCCACTGGAAAGGCAAACCTAAACACCCAGAGCCTGCATGTGCTGTGCAGAGCCCCTGATCAGGGTGTGAGGATAACAACAGCAAAGCATCCAGTTCGTACAGCAAGAGCTGTGTGTTGGGCAGGAGGGCATTCTGAAGGATTATGGAAACAGGTACTGCAGGATTTGGGGATTTGTGAAACCTCATCCATTCCCAAAGCCCCAAAGTGGAGTGTTTTTCAAAAGTCTCTTTAGAGACTCCTAAGAGTAAGTGTCATCTTTACTGGGGGTTGTCACACAACCCCCAAAAAATAAAAAGAAAGAAATGTGAGAGGCATTTGAGAGAAAGAGAGGACTTGATACTGCAATTTTCCACTTACAGAAGAGTTGTATCTCACACTCTTCCTCCTCTCCATCTTCAGCCAAGGAGAGGTTGCACACTCAAGTTCACTGCCTGCTCCCTTCTTCCTCTGGGCTCTCCGGGGTGATATCTCCCCTTGGAAGTGACACAAACAGGAGGGATGAGTGGGAGGAGAAACTGTGCTGCTCTGTGGAAGTTTGGGATGCTTGGCTTACTGGAGACTGTTGATCGACTGATTGATGATGCTGTAAAAAAACCCCCACAACTCTGGGAGCGTAAATTGCAAATGAGCTTTGGAGGGGGTGATGCTGAGTTTTCCCACGCATGGATCTAACCCAGGCTGAGCTTGTTTTCTACCTTGGAAGCTGATCCAGCTGCACACACTGTTAATCCACTGTCCCCTCACTGTACTGTAAATCAATCACAGGTCACACATGGAGTGTCTCTGTACACTGGGGTTAAGAGCAGGAGCAGCCCTGGTGGCTCCAGGTCACTCCAGTGGCACAGGCTGAAGGGTGGTGCTATCAGTGGGGGGATTTTGGGGTAAGCTTTTATTAAGTGGGAGAATAATACCTTCCGTGGTCCAAAGGGGTTTTTGTGGGAGAGCTTTGGGTTATGCAATTAATCATTAACTGTGTTTTGGTCCTTTTTCCTCTTCCCAGAGGACACACAGAGCAGAGCTGAGGTCATGGAAAGCCTTGTGTCCATCAGCCAGCTCTCACTGTCATTCCCTCTCTGCTCTTTGGAAACCTTACAGCATTTCTATAGTTCTGATAATTTTTTTTCTCATCCTGCCTCACTTTTTTCTCCTGAGAATTTCCCATTTTCTGCATATTTCCTATTTCTCCATGTGTGTATCCATGTGAAACAACACAGATGCACTGAAAAAAAAATAGGAAGCTCATAAATCACCATTGTTATGAACTTGAGCTGTGGCTCATGTTAATCTATGAAGATCACTCAGGTCTTGCAGGAGGTTCAAGGCTCTGTATTCAGGCAGGATTGGCAGATTTGGGCATAATGAAAATCCATACCTAAAGGAAATGTTTGCACAAGGTCTTGCCAGGGTTCATGCCAGGGGAGCACAAACCTGGCTGAACTTCCTACGAGCTTGTGTGTGTGCTTATGTCCTGTGGAAGGGATAAAGTTCACCCCTGTGCATAAATCCCTGCAAGATCAGGTCTCTGCTGTCTCACAACCTTTGGGGACACTCATCTGAGCCATGGGTGCCCCCTGAGTTCGTGTCCCATGCTGTTGGGAGCTTGAAGTGCACTCCTGTGGCGAAATGCTGTTTGGAGAGAAGATCCTGGAAAGCCAAGGAACAGAAAGCAGCAAAGGGGACGTGTTACTTTAAATCAAATGCAAGTGCACAGCCAGGCCCTGCTTTCAATAGGACACTGGCTCTAGAAAATTTACAGTATGCTTGGTTAAGGCAAGTAATTGTATTCCATAAGCAGCGCTGTACTGTGGGGTTATTGCAGTGCTGCCAACACAGGCTGTAAATATCTCTAGACAACAAAACTATTCATTAAAGAAATGTACCCTCAGACGTCCAGCCTGAAGTTTGCTGACACTTAAACACCCCTCTGTAATGCTGCTCGTTATTGAGTCTGACTGCAGCCACACCCCTCCCACTCCGTGGCCAGAATGGAAGATGGGGGGGATGACCTGTGGGAATGGGTTGCATCTTCGTTAGCTGATTCCTCCCTTTCCTCTCCTCTTAGCTGTTCTTACCATGGTGATACCATGTTATCCTCCTGAATCTTCCAGCCCAGGACGTGGGTTTCACACTCATCCCTCAGCCCAGAGCTTTCTCCCAAGTCTTTGCTATTTTCACCGTTCAGAACACGCTATTGTTGAAGTGACATCTTAATGCCAGTTATCTGATGGATCTATTACCTGCCTCCCTACGTAGGAATGAGAGAAAGAAATGAGAGAATCCTTTAATCATTGGAATTGGAGAAATACAGCTTAGGCAAACCTCTAACAATGAACAGCAGTGACAGGACCCAAGGGAGTGGCTGGAGCTGCTTCAGGGGAGGTTTAAGTTGGATATTAGGAAAAGGTTCTTCCTCCAGAGGATGGCTGGGCACTGAACAGGCTCCCCAGGGTTTGGACATGGCCTCAAGGCTGCCAGAGCTCAAGAAGTGTTTGGACAACACTCTCAGGGACAGGGTGGGAGTGTTGTGGTGTCTGTGCAAGGCCAGGAGTTGGACTTGATCATCCTTCCAACTCAGTAGATTCGATGAACTTATTCTGCAAGTTATCAAGTGTTTCACTTTAATGGATGGACTTATTTCCAGCAGGGAGGCCTTTCCACTCTTGAGCCCACTGAGGATTAGTGCCCTTGAATCCTGTTCCACTGGTGTGAGCAGGGAGGTGAAAACACTCCTCTGTTTAGTGGACACAAAAATCCCATCTTAATAAAATTTGCCCATTCATCCTTCAGGTCTAAAATGGAGCAGAAGGTCTATTAAAAGGGCACTTAGTGACAGGAAAAGGGGGAACAGATTCAGACTGAGAGTAGATTTAAAGTAGATATTAAGAAGAAATCCTTCCCTGTGAGGGTGTGGAGGGCCTGGCACAGGTTGCCCAGAGAAGCTCTGGCTGCTCCATCCCTGGAAGTGTCCAAGGCCAGGTTGGATGATGTGGAAGCAACCTGGGATAGTAGAAGGTGTCCCTGCATATGGTAGAGGGTGGAACTGGATGATCTTTGAGGTCCCTTTCAACCCAAACCTTTCTGTGGTCTGGAGAGTCTTTTTTAATATGAAAAGAAGTTATTCCCACATAATTTAGCACCTTACACCAATTCCAGAGCCAACAAAATTGTATAAATAATAATTAACAGTAACAAATGTAAAGATTTAGGAGAGACACGTAGGAGCAACACTTAATGGACAGACAGGGCATCTTTCATGGGATGTGTTAACGAGGCAAAAATTGATTGCTGAGCCTTGTTTGAGGTTGACACACTTCCCCTGAGCAAATGCCTTTTCCGATTTTTATCATGGTTTGGATACAACTTCTTGCCCTTCCATAGTGTGGCTCTTACAAACAAGTGTTCTGTTTAAAAAGACGTGTTAAACTGTGTTAAGTAATGTAAGCAAATAACACATGTGCTGCATGGAGATCCTTCCCGTGGTGGCTGGGAGCTGCTTTGCATACTGATTTGTGGCTCTGCCTTTGCTGCTCCTGGCACCTGATCTTTCTTGCAAACGAGGCTATTTTGCCTCAAGGGTTTTCTACCGATTAAGTAATAAATAAATAAGGGTAAAATGAACCTAGCCTTGCCTAAAATAATTTTGGAGGTTAAAAAACAGAAAGAAGGAGGGGGTTGCTATTGATCCGAGCTATTAAAACATCACGGCTACTTTTCTACATTAAATGGCAATAGGTTTGGGAGGTGAATATGGAGAGAAAGAATGAAAAATTACAACAGGGCATGAGATTAAAGAGGTTGTTTGCTGGCAGGGATTGTTTTGTTTGTTTTGTTTTTCCTTGGCTATTCCTTATTATCCTCCATGTGCTTGCAGAAACGTAGCAGATTTTCCTGAGCTCGGTTCCCTCTAATGAATGTTGCTTTTTAAAGCAGGCTTGCAGAGGTTTATTTTTGGAAGCCCCAAAAGGAATCCATCCCTAAATCCCTTCTCTTCTTAAACTCTCAGATTCCAAGGTCTGGCAGGCCAAGCACACGGGTTTGTCTGATGCATTAAACCCGACACCCTCTTATCTACCAGCCTTCAGATGGTCCCTGCGATAGCCCTCGCCGATAAGCTGCTGGGGCTGGTGCTGCTTGTCCTCCAGCCCCTGTGCCTTGGCATCACTCACCAAGGCCAAGGGACCAGCCACCTTCCCCAGGGAGGTGGGATAAGCTGCATCAGCCTTTGCAGCAATCCCAGAGATGCCTGTTTGTACAGGGGGTGCTGAGGGAGGAGATGACATTATGGGCGATGCTCTTTGTGCGTCACCTGAGATGTGGAAGATGTTGATTTGTCTGACAGAAGACAGGGTGAGATGGAATACTAGGAAGAAATTCTTTCCTGTAAGGGTGGGGAGGCCCCTGACACAAGTTGCCCCGAGAAGCTGTGGCTGCCCCAACCCTGGAAGTGTCCAAGGCCAGGTTGGAGAAACCTGGGATAGTGGAAGGTGCCCATGGCAGGGAGATGAAAAGAGATGAGTTTTAAGGTCCTTTCCAACCCAAACAATCCTGGCATTCTATGATCTGTCTCATACACAAAGACAGAGGCACAGAGCAGCAAAATGTTTTGCCCAAGGTGCTCTGATGGGCTCGTATCCACCCCCAGGCTCCCTGTGCCCATTCCTGTGGCCTCCTGTCCTCCGTGCCCCCAGGCTGTGAGTGAGAACAACTTCTGCCACTGACAGTGTTGGCTGTAATCTGTGCTTGGAAAATAAAAGGAAAACATGCTCAGTTTTTTATGGCTTCTGCCATGGTGGTGTCACACACCCCACCGTCGTAGCCGCAGTGCTCAGCTTGACGTGAAGGGTAAGCCAAGGGCAGGCAAAAAAAAAATCCTCGTCTTTTAATATTATTAAACTTCAAGTATCCCAAGTTGCTACAAATAATAAAGAGTAAATTTAAAAGGGACTGTGAAAAATGGGGCAATGAACATCTGTGCTATGTTG
This sequence comes from Serilophus lunatus, assembly GCA_013399895.1. Taxonomy (NCBI): domain Eukaryota; kingdom Metazoa; phylum Chordata; class Aves; order Passeriformes; family Eurylaimidae; genus Serilophus; species Serilophus lunatus. The sequence goes on from VXBA01004269.1 coordinate 209,583, forward strand.
ATTTATCTGGTAAAAATAAGCAGAGGAGTGAAAGCAGGAGCAGGAGCAATTTCTCCGTGGCGTTGGGTCGGTGCAGGGAGTGTGTTTGCTGCATGGCAAAGAGCAGCGCGGTGCTGGGGTGAGAGGCAAGACCCCCAGCCCCCGCCACCCGAGCCTCTGATGTTAATCTTGGTGATGGGGAGGGAAATATTGACAGCAGGATGGTGCTCTCTGGCTTGAATGACAGGCCATATGTTTGTAAAATAGTCTGAAGTACCAAATAGAAAAGGCCCGGGCGAGTGGAGAGAGACGTATTTTCTCTTTACATGTAAAACTTCCAACACTTGGCAGGAGCCCAGCAACAATTAATCAGCAGGAGCCTTTTAGAAAGGCTCTTCCTAGGAAATAAGGGTACAGAAAAATCCTTTAAATTAAACATAATTTAAAACAAAGTAGTGTGTCAATAGGGGGAAAAAAAAAAAAGGAGAATGGGCTTGCAATAAATACAGATTACGTGGTATAAATCCATCAGGCCTGATCCTGTCTGTGCTGCCGTGTCTCTCTTGGCCTCAGAGTTTTGCACAGGGATGAGAAGGATGGAGGGATCAGGGGGTGCCCTGAGGGGCTGCAGACAGTGAGGGCTGGGGCACAGACTGGGGTGGGAGCCCCAGGACCCCCATCCCTCGGCGGAGGGGCAGGTCTCTCACCATGCAGCAGTGAGCAGGAGAAATGCTGCTGGGAGGGGAGAGAGGAGGAGGAGGAGGAGATCGGATTTCTAAGCATCCTTGAAACCAAAGCTGCACTGTTTATAAACTTCCATAAATATTAATTGATATTTAATAAGGTAGGCAAACACAAGGGAAAGTATTGTTTTGGCCAACTCCTACACAGTGATCCCGGCGAAGCGTGAAAGAGTTTGTGTAACTTTCCTCGGGGGTTAAGAGCAGGTCATGGAAGGTCCTTTTTCCTGGCCGGTGTCCCAGCTTTTTAAGCTATAAGGGAACATAGGAGGCTCCTGGGAATTCAACCCAAATACTTGCTGTCTGCAGGGTGAAACTCCTTGGCTGCACACAACAGAGTGCTCGGGCATCACCGCCCCGCACCCGGCCCCGGACGGGGCTTTCCGGGGGGATTAGGCTGGAAAGGGGGTGACTGTTTTGTCAGATGGGAAGTCTGATGAGATAATCAGGGCTGTTAATTGATATGCTTTCCCACATAACTTGACAGTTCAAACAGGTGGTGAATAGCCTTTACACTAATTCACATCGGGCTCTCGTCCCGTGCCTGGGCTCCGACTCATGCAGATAAAATGACAGGGAAATAGGTCAATGTGGAAAAGGACAAGCTTGGCACTCACCAGTGCTCCTCAATTCCCACCAACACTCCTCTGTAATACAAGTCCCTTACACAGCTACTTTATATAATCCTCACTACCAAAGGGTGGAGCAAAATTCAAGGGAATGCATTTCCTCCGATGGTTTTTGGTGAGACTTGCTGATATTTTGCTGCCAGCTCCAGAAAAGGAGTCATGAAAATATTTAAGTTTTATTTCTCGTTCTCTCATTGTGCATGGCCTGATTCATGGATTTACACTGAGACTTAGTGGAAAAATCAATGTCAAATAGGATGGAGGCTGATATAAAATTAAGATCTAAGATTTTCTGGCTTCTTGGACTTGCAGTGAGTTCTTGGAAAAGTGGGGGGGGCAGATATTAGTCCCCTGTTCTTCCCAGTTCCTCTTCCAGAAATGTGGGAATACTTCCAACCTGGCTCTGCACCTGGGCCAGCAACTGACTCCTCCTTGCTGTTGGCAAGATCGAGCTTCCAGAACCACAGCTCCTGGGATATTTCATTACTCTTCTACATGGGGAATAGCCAGTTTTTGGGGAAATCCCTCCTCTGAACCTGCAGCTCAGATGACGAGGTTCCATTTAATGAGAAATTTCAGTTTTAAGTCAATGGATGCAACATCTATTCTGGTTGATCTGGAGTGGAGGGGAAAGTAGATCAGTTGGAGGAACATGACAGCTCCTGGGTATCAAAGAAAAGTGGGAGGTTTTACAGAGTTTGGGGTGGAGTTATTTTTTGTCTTGATTTGGCTTTCCTTTTTCTTTTCTATTTCCTTTTTTTTTTTTTGGATGAGGGGGAGAAGTATCCTTATCATTTAACCAGATATGCTTCTCAACTGATAAGCATCTCTCCAAGTTGCAACTCCTTTGGAAAGCGCTCGGCATCCAAAAAAACAAAATGCCGATTGCAGAGCGAAGCACCGCTGCTGGTATTCAAATCACAGACAAAGGCAGCTCTACAATAGTTGCCTGTCTGCATCGAGTTCACCAGTTTTAATTACAACACCCCACAGTGGAAATTTCACAAAACATTTTATCCGTGCGTAAAATTTAATTAAACAAACAGACCCCTAAAGAAAGCCTTGCATTTGTCACAGCGAAATCTGCGGCGGAGCGGGGTGTTTCCTGCTCTTACACATGGGTTATGTCTCAGGATTGACAGGGGTTACCTTTGATGCAATGCAGATGGAAAAGGAAAATGTAGGGATTAATCCCTCTCTCACAGATTATGCAGAAGCGTGAGCAGGTGGCGGGGGAGGCCGGGCCCTTTCCATTTCTCATTATGTCGCGGTGCCGTGTCTGCGGCGCCGGCCAAGCCTCTGGCGAGTGTGTTATGTGATATAATTGTGAGATGGAAAACAGTGAGGGAACTTCTTCCTTTGTATTTCAAAGGCCACGATGGCATCTTTATTTGATAAAGGAATTGGATTATGTCTAATCCCCGCACTTGGAGGCGTTTTATTACTTAGAAAACACTTTCTTAAAAGCATCTCGGCTGCCGCAGGCAGGGTGTAAAATACCACGAGCGGGAAAGGCAATGCCAAGTTTTCCAGGGATGAGCAGAAATCCTCAGATCCTTTCTTTGGGGGCTGGGTTCAGATTTAAGGCATTTTTGATTAATTTTCAATTCTAAAAGTAGAAGCCAGGCTGTGCCTTTTAATGAGGATCTGATGGAGAGCCCAGAGCTGGAGCCACCCAGCCTGTTAGCCAGGTGCTTAAATCAGTTTATGCCCCAATTCAGGATATCATGTAGGAATTTAGATTCTTTCATAATGAATAATACATACATGAAATGTGAGCCCTGTAAATTTGGGGAAACGAGCTGTCAAGTGACCCAAGGAGTACAAATGAGGAGGTGAGTGCCATGAGCACAACACAGCTCACATTGTCTCAGGAACTTCCTTTGGCACCGGCGGTGGGACACACTTGGCAGATCAAAATAAAAGCTCAAAGAGGGGAAGAGGAATGACGTGGCCAGAGAGCGTTTAGTGGTTTGGATCATTTGTAATGCCATGACAGGCCTGTAAGACAGGAGATGAACAGTCCTGGACCTCCTCATTAGGCTCATGCGGGGTTTTTTTGTCAGAACATGGGTCACAGAGCACCCAGTTCCCCCAAAACAGGCTCAGCATACTTGCTCAGAGCTGCAGGTGAGGTCCCTTTTTCCACCCTGTACTTTTATATTCTCTGTGTCTTCACAGCAGAAGTGCTTCCAAGGGTTGTCTCATTTCAGTGGTCGAAGGTCCCAAGCAAAAATATCTGCTGAGATTCGTTACAGATCAGGAGAGCCTCCCTCACTCTGGGGAGCTCCAGCCTTCTAAACCAAGGTGATCCCCTCCCTGGAACCAGTGTTGTGCTGCTGAAACCAAACTCTCTGACCCCGAGCAGGCATTTATCACTACCTGGGGGCTGGGCAAGGTTCACTGAACTTCAAGCAGGGCTGGAAGCTGGGAGAAACTCTCTGATTTCATCTAGGGCTGGCACAGAGTTTTGAAGCTTTTTTTTGGCCAGAAAGCTGAGCAGTGTAAACGTTGAGAATGGAAAGGTTTGGTGGGAAAAGCTGCCCTGCACTGGGGCTGTGCCCTGAGCTCAGCACCCTTTGCTGTGCTCAGATCTGCCCACACACTCTCCTTGGCTCCAGGGAGCTGGATCAAGACCATGTCATCTCTGCTCTTCCCTTTCTTTATAATTTATATTGGTCTACTGATCCTTATCTCCACTAGCATTTGGGGTTTTAGAACTGCTCTGGGTTTTCCTCCCCTCTTTAAATCCTCTTTAAATATCAGTTGTCTGGCCTAATTGCAAGTTTTCTCAGGCTCCTGAAAAAGCTGAATGTTTCTTCTTCCAGAGAAAGCACAAAACCAGGACCATGGTAGATGTTTGAGGGCAATCCATTTAATTTCATCAACTCTCTCTTAAACTAATGTTTGCTTAGGGAATGTCCTGTGTTGTGATTCCTCCTGTTACACGTGGTGGGTTCAAGAAGGAAGGCCTGGGGGAAGGCCATGGCAGGGGGTTGGAACGAGATGATCTTTAATATCCTTCCAACTCAAACCGTTCCATGATCCAATGAAGGAGGAGGGAGCAGCGCTGGTGCCAGAGCATCCCTCACCCCCAGGTGAGCACAGGGATGTGCTGGGGTGCCCAGGACAGAGGTGGAGCCAGAACCCATCTTTCCAGCCTTTGAACCTATAAGCTTTTCTGACCTCATTTGCTGCCCACATGGGAGATGCGTTGCCTTCCCCTCGCTGACCAGTGGCCAAAAGCAGAGATGCATTATACTCCAGAGTATTTCACTGCACAAGTGCTTTTGAAATAGGGAAAAATGGGGGGAAATTGCAGTGGGCTTAGCAGACAAAATTGAGCAGTTGACTGTGGCAAGGCATACAGTACTTAAATGCAAGAGCTGATCTAATCGTTGTTCTCGAGGAAGCTTTTTGCTGCATTTTAGCACACAAAGCTTTTCGTTTTCTCTTTTGTGGCTCGAGCTGCTATTTAAGAAAGCAAAAATCAATAAACCTTTCCAGCTTTCAATCTTTTGCCCCAAAAGGTGTTTTTTTGGGTGGTGTTTTGTCATTCATAAGCTGTGGCGACAAATCCTTGACATCATTCGTGGATAATATCGATCAGCTCTTCCGTTGCGCCAAAGGACAAATAGAAATCATTTATCTGTCTGGACTCCAAAACAGCAAAAGACAAAGGGCTCTGCCAGCCACCCATGACAATCAGCAGCTGAAGGTATTAGCAGGGGGTCAAGTTCAGAGGTCAGCGGTCAAACAGGTTGTCATCAGTTTCTCACAGCCCTCGGAGAGGAAAAACCCAGATGGTTTTTGTTAGCCCAACCTAGGGAAACTGGGGGCACTGGGTGCTGGTGGCTCAGGGTGCACCTGCTCCAGGGTGTGGCCATAGAGGGACAGGGTCACTGCCCTTCCAGAGAATGTGTTGTAGTTTTGGGTTCATTTCTTGTGAATATGGAGTCTTAGGTCCGCCTTCACCCTGGTACTGAAGGCCAGGACCAGGCAAACCATGAGGAGCTGCCGTTTTGCAGGATCTCACCAAAGCTGGAATTGCTCTGAGCATTCCCAGGATCTGTTTGTTTTGATGCTGTTAAATGATTTTGTTCGATTTTCTGCACCTCTTCTGGGAACAGCCTCTTGGGCACAGGGTCCAAATCTGCCTACAGAAGTCAGGCAGGGAAAAGCCAGGAGAATACTGGGGGAGGTGCTGCATCCCAGCTGTATTTCCTCAGGTATATGGACAGCACTGAGGGGCAGTATTGGTTCTAATCAAGTCCTTGTTCTCCGACACCACTGCTGCCAAATTAGAATTAACAGATATTTCAGTCAAGTTAAAATGGGATGCTGTATGGACTCAGTCCAAGAAGGAAAGTTTCCCTGGTCATATCTCCCTAGACCTGCCAGTGCTGTGCCTCTGCCACTTGTCCAGAACCTTTTCATGTCAGTACTGAGCCCTGAGTCTATGGGGTTTGTGTCTGAAAGAGCACCCAAAGGCAACTCGCTGCCTCTTAGGATTTATCTGCAACTGTATGGTCCTCCTTTCTCCAACCTCATAAAAAAACTTGGGCTACTCTGGGTTTTATGGGAAACCTGTGACCAATTATTCAGGCAGGACAGCATGGCCACCAGAGAAATCCCTTGGGAAGTCAAAGGGGAAGGGTCCAACCAGAGCTGCTTTTCTGATCCACCCATTGCCTGTCCATAAACCCAATCAGATAGGGCATCCATCAGTCAGTGGGGTACTTCAGCCAGAATTACTGGAGTGAGGGGAAGAGGCCATGGGCAGTAAATAAGGGTGGACAAAATGTCAGCACAGTCACCATTTCCAAGATCTCATCTGCCTTCTTCCCAGCACTGTGGAGACAAGAGGAGACTGAACACCAGGGGTGCAGGATCCAGCCCTGTGAGGTTGCACACCAGGGGTGCAGGATCCAGCACACATTCCTGAGCATCACAGCTCTCCATAAGGAAGGTACTATTATCAGGCAGAGACCTACAAAGGGTTTTATGTGCATGTCCACATACTTGACCCATAACCAGTAAGTATTGAAGGATTGTGAGAGTATTTCTTGTTGGTATCTATTCATAGAAACTCCTCTTTTCCCACATTCTGAACACTTCCATGGGCTCTCTCCCCTTCTCCCATCTCCTTCAGCCCAGTTATTCCCAATGTTTTTATTTTGAGGAGCTGGCAAACAGAGATCCATCTTGTGTTTAACCACGAATGCCCTGGTGGAGCTTCTCTCAGAGGTTGTGCTCACGTGGTGTTGACACCTGGTCCAGGCAGCCTGGAGAGAACCGTGCTGCACACACACACACACTCTGAGGAACGTTTTATTTAAACTGTGACAAGTTTCCTCCTATTCATCAACACCTAGCTGAGGCAACAGAGATTTTCTTGCAAGCAATAGCATTGCACAGAGCTCCAACCAGGCTCTCTCTTTGCATTTCAGACAGATAGCTGGGGAAGGACTTGTGCAAACACAAATTCCCTCTGGATAAATAATCCAGATACACGATGCCAGGAGCCAGTGCTGCTCCTTCACGCCACAGAGACGGCCTGGTAAACGTGGCACTTGGCTAAAATTTCTTCTGGCAGATAGAAATTCTTCCTCTTATTTTATTTTATTCTCCCAAGGACACTGTCAAGGTCACCACGAATCCTGATGCTCCAAAGAGTGTATCAGGGATACAAACCCATTTCACCAGGCTATTGTTGTATGTATCCTCCTGTGCATCCAACTTCATTTCCACTTCAATTTTATCAACCTTCCGCTGGAGACTCAAGGAGATAGGAAACAAGTACTGACACGAATTAGCCCGGAGATTGACTGATATAGCTCAGCCCAGGGAACCCTGGGTAAAACCTTCTCTGGGCTCTTTCTCTCTTGTTCTCTCTCTGCCTTTTTTTTTGTTTTGTTTTGCCTTTTCCTTTCCCCTCCTCCCCGTTTTTTTTTATCCACAACAACTGTCTTTGTCAGTCACTTGTCAGAGATGTCCCCAGTCCTGTCTGTGTTGACAGACACGGCAGGAAAGATTTTGATGGGGTAATTTGCCAAAAATACCCAATGTGGCGTATTAAAGATGGAAGCAGGTGGCAGAGGCTCTAGGGAGGAGATTCTCTGTGGGTACAAACAGCCTTCTCATCCCAAAACTGCTGTGAACCCCCCAGGTGTTCACCCCTCTGCTTTGGGGAACACATAGGAGAGCTTCCCTTCCCTTTGGGAGAGCCTTTGCTCCATCCATTGACCTCTTGGTGTGTGTAGGGTTGGCTGGGGGGACACCCCAACCTCTCTCTCTCTTCACCTCTGCAGCCTCTCACCTTGGGAATGGGGAATGGGAAGGCTTGAGGATGAGTCAGGCAGCAAAGGGGATCCTGGCAAAGGCAGGGCATTGCTCCATAGGATCCAGTTGATGCTCCATAGGCTCCAGTTGATGCTCCATAGGGTCCAGTTGATGCTCCATAGGGTCCAGTTGATGCTCCATAGGCTCCAGTTGATGCTCCATAGGCTCCAGCTGATGCTCCATAGGCTCCAGTTGATGCTCCATAGGCTCCAGTTGATGCTCCATAGGCTCCAGTTGATGCTGCATAGGCTCCAGTTGATGCTCCATAGGGTCCAGTTGGTGCTCCATAGGGTCCAGTTGATGCTCCAAGTCGCAGCAGGACACGGGTCCCATGCAGGGTGGGACTGGAGTAGCACAGAGCTCTGCTTCCTCCCCTCTCCACAAACTTCAGACCTTCTTCTTCCTCACAGCAGTAGGAAATTTATGCCCTTTGGGTTCAAAAAAGGTTTCTAGAGGGAAAGAGAAAAAAGAAAAAGAGAATGAAAATGATTTTAATTTTTTTTTTGGCGTAGAAATGAAGCTGATATTGAAAGTGAGTAAATTTTAATGAAACGGTGCAAAAATGACATCATTTACTCAGAAATCATTAATTTGTCAGCATTAATATTTCAGCTACAACATTGCCTGTCATTCTGTGCCAGCAATGACTGATAAATCTATAAAAGTGTGCTGCTAATTTACTGAATATTTATGTGCAGTGTCATTTGCAGAGTAGGATTTGAATTTATTTCACTCAGTATTCAGCTGGAGAACATTTCTAACAAACCCAAAATGAACAGCACCAGGCTGTGCAAAAGTAAAGCTGGCAAAACTTCTCAAATAACATTTTAAAGGGAGAGGAGCACTGCCAGGAGCTGTGGCATTTCCCTGGGGTGAGGCTTTTCCAGGACCATATCCCAGGGAACACGGCGTGGGTGGCTCGGGACAGGGCATGGCAGCTGCCAGCCCCAGGGCTGTGCTGACACATATTTGTCACATCTATAACATTTTTCATCTCCAGACCTCCTTAGAGGTGTCAGCTTATCCGTTCCACCTCCCAGGAGGGTGTTCACGTGTCGGGAAGGAGCAAACGTTCCCTGAATAATGGTTTGGTGGGAATTTGTGTGTCAGCTTGGAACAGGGCTGGAAAGTTTGCAAAGCTGGGGTGGGAAGTTTAATGAAATGGTGAGGGGAGGTGGGATATTTTGGCAAAGTTGTGCAGCCAAGGTGGGCTAGGGCTGGTTTGGATCGACTGTGCTGCAGTCCAGCCCTACCCTGTGTGATGTGGGGTCACCTGAAGAAGACACTTTGGGTCCCCATGGAGCAGGGAGTGTCCATGTCAGGCTGGTTCCTTGTGGTGAGGGTTATTTTTATCATTCCAGAACCTTCCTGCAGCTCCCCACTGTCCATGCTCCTTGCAAATCTCCCAGGAATGCCCTGCTCCAGTGGCTCAGAGAGTTCTGCTGCTTCCTGGGGGGGCTGGGGGATGCAGCACAGCCATCAGCCAGGGTGTATTGGAAAAGGGAGTTCTTTTGGTCACAAAAATGTGATTTTGGGGTAACAGAGCCCCTTTTGAAGTCCATGCTGAGTTTGTACAGTGCTTTCAAAGAGAAAAAAAAATCAGAAGCTTTTTGGTAGCAGGAAAATTAGGTTTCCCTTGGGCAACTTGAAATCAGAATTTTTTTGGTTTCTACTTTGAAATTTCAGTTTTGGACCAAATTCATCCAGGGTGTTTTTCACCTTTGATATTACAAATTTTTTGATCCAAGTAGGAAGTTCCATTTCGAGTTTGATAGAGGGGAATTGGATTGGTTGTTTTGGGGCATTTTTTGCAAACCCAAGCATTTGACAGGACCTTCTCTGGATGCCTCTGAGGTTTGGGTGTTCAGCATTGATGGGGAGGAACTTCCCAGGGCATCCAGGAGCTCTGAGCCTCAGGAAGTTCCTGAAGGTGAGCACTGAGCACTGCTCACCACAGGCCACCCATTGGGCTGCAGACCCCAGGAGCTGCTGGTAATTAACAGGCATATTAATCCAAGTAGAACACGATAGCCTTATTATACTCACATTTTTCACTTTCATCAGAATAATATCGTATTATATTAATATTTATTTCTGGCTAATGGGCTGTGAAATGAGCTGGGGGATGTTCGTGGTGGGATGTGGTGTTGGGGGGTGGGAACAGTGGGGCAGAGGGACACGTGGAGAGCCTGTTACCTCCCAATAATCATCACGGTCTGTGCCCCTTCCATCTCCTCTCTTTCCCAGGTGTTGGAAACCTTGGAGGTGCCAGTGATACCAGCCTGTCCTGATACTCATTTTGGTGCCTGTGTCCCTGCTTTCCAGGCACAAGGAAAGAGAGAACAGCTCAGGATAGAGACGAGCTGGACGATGCAGAGCCTTCAGCTCTGACAGATTTGGGCATGGCTGTCAACAAGATGGAGATTTACTTTAGAGAAGGGAAAAAACCCTTGCTTACACTTCGCCACTCACATCTATTACTCAGGAAAATAAGGATGGGGAGAGAGCAAGGAATAAATCCCTTCTAAAAATATATTGGGTGAATGCATTAATTTTCCTGTGCACGTGGAAGAGGGTAAAAGAATGAATTTTAAGCTCGATTCATTCTCCAAAACGAATCTTAAGCCTTTTAATTGTTGAGTGTTGGCATAAAAACATATTATTTATGAAGCTATGGCTTGGTTCTACATGGCCTCTGTGCCTTTTTCCTTCTTTTAAAGCAAATCTCATTTATTTCTTTCTTAAAGGTGCTCTAGAATCTAATATGAGCATTATGAATATTTAATTTTCCAAGGAGGGTTTACACAGTCCTGGAGTGTGTGGTGGCTGGGCTTGTCCTGCAAACTCAGCCTGGTTTGGGGCTCAAAGAGATCAAAGTCTTCCTGCTCTGCCTGGTTCTTGGCCACCAATTCTCCATCAGGAAAGAGGGAATGGCTTCAAACTGAGAAAATGTAGTCTTAGATTTAATAATGGGGAGAAATTGGCCCCTGTGAGGGTGGTGGGCACAGGTTGGGCAGAGAAGCTGTGGCTGCCTCACCCCTGGAAGTGTCCAAAGCCAGGTTGGAGCCACCTGTGACAGTGGGAGGTGTCCCTGCCCAGGGCAGGGGATGGAATGAGATGAGCTTTAAGGTCCCTTCCAAGCCAAACCATTCTGGGATTCTGTGATTTACTGCCCATCTCAGGCTGCTTCATTCCTGTGGCAGCTGTTTCTGTAAAATCCTCGTGTGTCACAATGAGTGAAAGAATCCCTGGATGCAGCAGGGAGACCCCACGGTCGTAGAACTTTAGTGGCTTTCTTGGAGACAAGATGGTAACGCAGTAAAACCATTCCACAGGAGAGAAAAATTCCTGGTCTGCAGCTTAATTGTTAGTAAAAAAATTATTTCCTACAGTGTTAAAGATCTAATTGGTCCAATCAAAAGGCAAATTAATGATGGCTCATTTGAAGAAATCTGCATGTGTTCTAGTAGAGGCTGCATGATGGAGCCACGGCGTTCCAGAGGCTGGGAATGCTGTCCTCTGCAGCATGAGAAGAGATGTAGTGTTGGCTGGGATGTGGAAGAAAAACAGTCATTTTATTAGTCTTATTTTTTTTAAAATTTGCAACACTCAGATTTTTCCTCTCACTGTTCAGAATTTCCCTGTGAAACCCAAGGAATGGGTTTGTGCTGTTAGATTTGACAGACCAACTCCTGCATCCATGCCAGACCAAACCCCTTTTCTTCTGGGAAAATGTTTTATTTTCCAATTTACTTTCCAATTTATTTGTTCTATGTTGTATTAATAGGTGAAGAAGCATTTTTCTGTCTTGCAGCTTGACTTCTTGCAAACCATTGAAAATCTGTCTCTCTTCTGTAAAGATCACACTCCCCACACCACGAGATGGGCTGGGAGACAAAATTCATAGTTAGTTTGAATTGAAGGATGCTCTGAGGTTTTAGGATTGACCATGGTTTATAGAGGTTCATCTCCTGCCCATGCCCTGTAGGGAAGGTAAAGCACGTGCAGCCTCAGACACCCCTGTCTGTCAGCTCCCAAACTTCAAAGCTTTATTTCATTAAAAACATATTAAACACCTCATGCCAACAAGTTACCACAAAACACCCACCTATATCCATGCCTCAATAATCCCAATTTTCTATAACTGTTGACAGTAAATGTTATAACCCCCCAAAAACGCTTTCCAAAGGCATTTTGGGCAGCCTGGGCATCACCCTGATCCCTGACTCCATCCCTGCCCTGCTCACACTCTGATGCAGAGCTTGATGGGCTTGGAGGGTTTCTGTGCTCCTGGATATTCCCCACTGCTGTACCCTGCTGTGTTTTGAGTGGCACAGAGGCTCAAAGCCCCCCCCCAGACTCAGGAAGGGACTCCCAGCACCGCCACCTCTCCCAGCACCCAGCTGGGATTCTCCCGCTGCCAGGGCTCTCCCAGCCGCAGCCTCCTTTGTGCTGCAGCCCATCCCCAGCTAAAATGTTTTTCCTTCCAAGCCATTCCCTGCATTAAGCTCGACCAGCCCCAGTTGTCTCACCTTTCCCCCCCCTCTCTGATAAATGCTCCCTCTGCAGTTAATGTAACCTCCCCGAGCGTCCTTCATTTGTCAAAGATCGCAGCCCTTTACGGCGGGTCATTATTTCGCGAGGAATTCGAACAGAAATATTTCCAGTCCACACCAAGCGATCTATTTCTCTTCCCCACCCACCACATTAGCCTCTGAATACTCTCATTATACCATTACTAATTAGAAATTCTCTCAAATTGGCGGCTGCATTAAAAAAAAAAGACAGTGTGCTGAGCATATGGCATAATATCCTATTAATGAACACTCTAAATTCAAACTCAGGTCAGCTGCTCATTTCTTGCTCATGACACCCAGGCACGAGGGGGAAAGCAAGCTTCCTTTTTTTTTTTCCCTTCTAAAATGCATAATATGGAATGCCAGGATGCAGTGGTGCCTTAGGCCAATGCTTTATTTTATTTGGCTAATTTTTTTGATAGAGCTGTAAAAAAATATGTAAAAATTTATGTATTGTGTATATGTATATATATATATATTCATAAGCCATAGTGGAAGCCACTTGCTGGCCAGTGCTCAAGTGAGTGTTTCCTCTCTTAAAAACAGCAAAACAGGCCCCGTGTGCTTCCCAAAAATCTCGGAGCATCGTGAGCACGATGAATGTCGTTGGAGGTTGTGTTTTGTCCTGCTGGCATCAATACAGGGATGTGGGTGAGGAGAGGAACTGCAGCATACACACTTTTTTTTTTCTTTTTAGTTAAATGGGCTAATTGTACCAGACACTTGCACTGTGTGAGTGACTTTTTGGGTTGACCTCACCTTGTCCCCAATTGGCGGAGGCTGAGCCAGGGTACAATCGGTGCTGCTGCTCACAGAGTCCAAGCTCACTGCTCCTCAGTGGAGGTGAGTCTGGGGTCACTGAGTGAAGGTCTTCAGTGGGGGGCCCTGGGCCTGTCCTGGTGGCTCTGGGGGGGAGCTCAGCAGCAGGGAGAGGACCCCCATGACTGCTGTGTCCCCACAGTCCTGCCGAGGTCTGGGGAGCAGGTGAGCCCGGCCGCTCGCTGTGAGTTGCTCTAGTTGCATTTTTTAGGTTTGATGGAAACATGCCAGTGAGTGGGAGGGCTGGGTGTGAGCATCTGTGTGTTCCTGGGGACAGGCAAAGGTTACCTGCCTTCCCAAGGATTATTTTATTGTATTCTTTTGGTGCCATGAAAGTCGCAGTACGGTGAAACGGCGATGTCGTGTGCCTTCCTCTTCACTGGGCAGATGATCTGTCAGGGCTTTAGGTCTCATCAGTCTTGTTGTCACTGAGGTTTATAAAACCACCAAATGATATTATGTCAGCTGATTCTTTAATGGGATAATCATTAGCCAAGACCTGAGTAAGGTGTTTTTTTGCCATCACTAATTCCACCTCAAGGTGATTGCACAGGCAAAACCCTCTGGCGCTGGGTTTGCTGTGATGTGTGCGCTCCCTTCGCTCCGTGCCACTGCACCAATTCCTGCTGTTCCTGCTTCTCCTTCTGAGTTCCAAGTGCCCTCAGTCCCCCTGTGTTTGTCACAGCAGGATAAGTCCAGAGCATGAAGGTTGTGACAGTTGTCCCTTGCAAAGAGACTCCCACAGGTGCCACAGGGCTCCTGGCTCCAGCCCTAAGAGCCTGGGATGAGATCTCATCCCTGTGTTTGCCTGCACACCCTCCATTTATCTGGGACATCAGCAACAAAGAATGAACAAGGGTGATGGCTGCATTATGCAATTTGACCTTCTAGTTAAAATTGAAAAAGTTTTGGCTTCTCAACCAAGTGAAACTTTTTTTGTTGAAAACAAATGGTTTTGCCTCATCAAGAATCCAATTTTCTGTCAAAACAGATTTCATTAAATATTTCCAAGCAGCCTCGGGTTAGTATTGATTTAAACTGTTACAAGAGAGAGAAGAATAAGGCTTTGTCTCTACAAAGATCATGTTTGCCCACCAATTAAAATTACAGTAGAAGTGAGTAATCGCTGCCACCTCCAAAGGGGGATTATTTAATGAAACACAGAGTAATTATCCTCGTTAGCTTGCAGAGCCCAAAGTCACAGCCCAAAGAGTGATCAGGACCCTGGGCAGGAACAGGCAGCAGTGCTGGGGGGATTTGTGGAGCTCTTGGGATGGGCTACCAAGGAAGGGAGGTCTTCTTCTGGAAGGGCACCTGCAGGAAGACCTGGCCGCCACCCTTATGTTGCCCACTTGATTTTCCAAGTGTTAGGAGCTACTGCAGCTCGTGGTGGACTGAGAAACACATTGTGGCTCATGGCAGCAGATGGGAACAAGGGCAAGAGCTCCCTGGAAGTCTTGGAGTTGGGCCATCACCCATCAAAGGCTTATTGAGTCGCTGTGCTGCTCATTTAGGCTTTTTCCAGAAAATTCGTGTGTTGCCCTATAAAAGTTGAAGTGAGGTGCAGGATTGTCCATGCAAGGGGTTTCCTGGTGCTGTGATGAGGGATTTGGAGCAGGTTGGGTGATGGATGTTGGGGTCACTCAACCCAGGGAGGGCGAAGGCGATGGAAGGGGCATGGAAGAGCATCCAGACCCAGACCAGTCCCTTCCAGCCAAGTCAGTCTTGTGTTCTGAGGGTTAAAGCTGAGATGAGTGCACTGAAGCCCAGGAAGAATTGAAGTTTTATTTCATTGGCACTGGGGTCATTCCTGATTTAATTATGTAAAAATTAATGTGAACGTCTTTCTTGGTACGTATAGGCCATCCATGGAAATTGAATTGGGTGAAATGCTGGTTAAGCTAATCACTTGCGAGTCATTATGATGGCTAAGCACAGGGATGTTGTAATCTGTTGGGACTTCTCAAAGACCTGATTGAAGACGAAGTTTAAGACCCACAGCTTTAATCAGCAATGTTGCACTGAAGTGATTTTCCTGTTAGCAAGGAGCCCTGAACCATTTCTTCTTGCTGTGAGAACCCATGTTGTAAGTCCAGAGAGGTTTTGTGTGCTTCTCAAACCATTCCCAACCCAGCAGTTGTGGACAGAAAGCTCTGCCAGGTCTCAGGTTAACCGTGAGCCCCTGGGCTTCACCAGCCAGCAACACTCATGCTGTGGCACAAAATACTCAGATTGTTAAATCCTGAGAGGATCCACAGATTATCTAATCTGGCTTTATGTGTCACAAAGATATACATGATTTCCTTCTTGTGTTGGATTTGGAGACCAGTAGCCTATATTGTACCATGAGATTCGTGCTAGATGGGCAACTTGGCTGGAATAAGAGACAGGGGATTGTGCAGTCCCTCAAAACTCACCTTGGTCCCATAGCCATTAACCACTTTTAGTCTGAATGTCGTATTTATGGCCATTTATATATTTTTTTAAAGGACTAAAAACTTGGAATCGATATTTAGAAGTGCATGAACAGCTTGCAGAGCATTTTACCCATCTGTTCCCAAAAATGACCACCTTTGTAGGTGCCTGGAGGGTGCTGGGCCTGAGCTGCTTCCCAGGCTTTGTCAGGAGCCAACTGATGTCCACAGCAAATCAAGATGCTTGTTGTAATGTTCGCAAAAATGTAATTTGATTTGCCTTTGTCAACAAAATCTGTGAAAACATCCCCTGCCTGAATAAATATCCCTGCAGGGTAGCACATGCTTTGTAAATAATTTTCATTGTAACCCCCTCTTCCTAGCAGGGTGGAGAGTTGAGAACATTCATCAAGTCTCACATTAAGAAAATAATTTTCTTGTACCTAATTTGTGCAATAAATAAAGTCCACAATTTCTTGCTTCTGCAGCAAGGAAAGTAAAGAGCTGAGACTGGGGTTTTTTGACACCGAGTCTCTTTTTGATGGCTGTTCCTAGCTCAGGCTTGGTGCTTCCCTGAGGACAACACCTCCCCAAGAGTTTGGGATTTGGGGCATGTCACCCTCTGGGCACAGCACAGAATGACCCAAAGGAGCTTTATTTGCCAGGAGGTGGATAAGAGGCTGCTTTGCAGAGCACCCCAAATATCAGCAGTCTCCCATCCCTGATCTGGAACAACACCTTGGATGGTGCCAAGGCTGAGTATAGCTTTACCCAGCTGCAGGGCTCTTTGGCCAGGCCTGCCCAGCAGGCAGCTGGCACAAAAGAGAGGTTGTTTTTCAAGTAAGAAACTTGGAGAGATTTCCTTTCTTGCAACCTGCACTCATGACTGACTGCAGAAGAAGGCGGGGGAGAGCGTGTCGGGTTTTTTGAACCTGAATTGTCTCTAGAGATGGAGCCTTAGCTCTTTCCCTTTTTTTCTGGTATCAGTAAAGGTTCATCCAGAGGGAGCCACTGGAAATGCACAGCCTTGCTCCCCTGCTGTCCCCAGGTGTTGATTCAGAGCCTGGCAAAGGCAGCACTGCTCTCTCTGATGGTCTCAGCTGCCTCTGGCTCAGGCCCTGGCAGCAGCACCGGGTGCTCTGCACCTCCAGGAGTCACCTTCAGCTCCTGCCCCTCGGGCACTGCTCCCAAGCAGCCCTGCACGGGCACATGACAAACCTACAGGCCAGGACCCAGTGGCAGGGAAGGAAGCAAGGAGGGCACAGAAGAGTTTTGGAATTTCATTAGCTGCACCTTGGGTGACCAGACTCTTAAATTCTTCCTTATTGATCCCAGATCTCATCAGGGAACTGGTGCACAGGACTGTCGAGCTGGGAGAATACCAAGATGGGAGGATAGCTTTGTTTTTTTCCTTGTAGAAATGTAAATCAGTTATTTATATATATTTTATGGATGGCATGTTCCTATCCCCAGGCATTTTGCATTGGAATTCAACTCATTGCAAGCCTATTACATGTTCACTAACTATAAACCATCTGATTTATATTCATTAACCAGTCGTAGACAGCAGCAGTGGCATAACTTTAGCACTGGACATGCCTCAGTCGACGGGAGAACTAAATTTCAGTTAATTAAGGTGCCGTAATTGTTGTCCAGTACAAGTGTCTTCAGGGCATTCGCTTTGTAAATAATTTTTCACCCCAACCTTTCCTGCATACTTGGTTGCTGCTCTGCAACTTTGTTTGAGCCATAAATTATTAGGAAATCAGCTCTCCTGCCTTTCTGGTAGAAGAAAGTTCCCGTGTCTTGCCAAGGACAGGGATGGTGTTAATGATTAGCAAAGTGCAACAGGACTGTGGAGAAAACAGGAGAAGGATTATAACCCATCCCCCAGAAAAAAAAAAATAGAATGAATCTCATCTCCAAGAAGGAAAGGCACTGGCCACTGCTAACCCATGGTCATCCTGGGCTCACCTTCTCTAGAAGTTTTTGCTCAGAGGTAGCAGGAGGAGCTTATGAGGTTGAGCTTCACCTAAACACAGCCTTGTTCAGAGGAGACCTGGAACAAAACCTTGAAGAGGTTAAATCTGGTTGCCAAGAAAGTCAAAGCTGAAACTTCAAAACCTAAGTCAGCTTTCTATTCTGATCTCCATACCGTGGAGTTCACAGCCCAACCAGGTACTGATGGTTCTTTCCCAGGGAATACTGAGGAGATCCAGGCTGACTTTTGGCAGCAGCAGTCCAGAGTGAGCAGGGATGGTGAAATTCTTGTCCCATCCATCCTGGGTGTCTGAGAGCCTCAGAGGGTACCCCCATGGGTTCTGGGGTTAGGTAGGGCAGCAGGTTGTCTGATGGCCCCAAAATAAGTGCTGGGCAACGAGGAGCTGAGGATTAGTGTGAGCAAAATAAGGATCCCTGCTGCTCTTGAGCCCGTTCACACCCACCATGGGACAGAAAGCAGGCAGGAAGCTGGATGGGGAATGGAAAGGGCAATGAGTGTGTGTCCCTCATGTTCATCAGTGTTTTCATGGTGTAGCCTGGACAAAGGGTTGGATTTTCACCTGGGCTTAAGTAACGGAGCAAAAGCCAAGTCTCCTCTGTCTGCTTTCAGCCAGTGATTTAGAGCATGTCGGAGTTGAGGCAGCTTTGAGCCTTTGTGTGTCAGTAAATTCTCCCGCTCCACAGCTCCGGTGAGCGCCTGCAGACACCTCTGTAGTGCATGAAGGGGGCACTGGAGCTTCTCCATTTGTCTGCTTGAGCTTCCTCTTGATCTGACAGCTCCTTTGCAGACCTTCCCGGCAGCAGACATATGCCAGTCTCTCTGATAGTTCATGTTCACTTATTAATATAAAGATTCAGCTTCACACTCGCCGGAGTAAACCTTGCATGATGCCTCTGACAGTAATTCAGTTGTAGCCTCAATCAGATGCTGGATCTCCAGGCCATGGCTCTCCTGCTAGCCTTTTCCAA
Organism: Serilophus lunatus; assembly: GCA_013399895.1. Classification (NCBI taxonomy): domain Eukaryota; kingdom Metazoa; phylum Chordata; class Aves; order Passeriformes; family Eurylaimidae; genus Serilophus; species Serilophus lunatus. Next base: position 228,053 of record VXBA01004269.1, read on the forward strand.
TTTTTCACTACACCAGTCATGAATAAATCACCAAAACACATCAGATTGCTGAAAATGGAAATACCAGAGACAGGCCCTAGTTCAGTAGTCAAAGAGCATCACCTTCCTGCAGCAAGCGTGCACGCTCCTTGCTCCCTTGTCTGCTCATCACATCCCATGCCACCATCCACAGGTCCCAGATGCCTGTAAATCACCAGTGTGCACCCTGTGCATCCCACCACACGTGGCTGCTGGCCAGGGAGAGGTGATTTCCATTCACCAGCCGAGCCATCAGCAGTACCCAGATGCTCTGAGAGCAGGGCTTGCCCTCCCCTGTGTGCTGCACACAGCGCTCTGCATTCGCCGTGCTTGGTAGCAGAAAAAAGCAGCAAAATAGTTGGTTTTTTTCCCAGGCTTTTCCCCTGTCCTGAGTGGGATGCATTTTGTAGAAGCCTGAAGGCTCCAGTCCCACTGCAGCAGCACCATGTCCTGCCCCAAACTCCCCCCTCAGTGAGTGCTGCCTGCACATGGTGCTGTGTACTTCCAGCTGGTACAGAGCAGGGTGGCCTGAGGATCTGTCCCTTGGCTGCCACTCTTTCCTGGCACTCCACTGCTGTAGAGCAGCAGCTGCTCCCTTGGAAGCCAGGGATACAGCAGGGATGAGTGGCAGGAGGATGCCCACCCTCCGTTGGAACATTTAGGTGTATCAGTTTGATTTCTGCTAGTCCTCTTCTTTAATTTTGGTGGTTTTCTCTGCTATAACCCGCTCTGGATGAGGGTCCCAGGTAGTGCAGGCAGGACCCTGGCACATGGGGCACCTCACACAGGGGCTTCCCTGCAAACCCCAAACACCCCCTTTCAGTTACCTGCCTGATGCTCTGTCACTCCCGATGTGATTGACCTCTAACCCTTCTCTTGGCTCCAGTCTGGAAGCCTGAATGGTGTCTTTTGAAACATGACCCAAAGGGTGAAATCTTGGTTATGTCCAAATTGACGGGGCCCTGTCTCTGATGTGGGTAGAGCTGAGTTGTTCTCACCCTAATCTACCCATTGCAAACACAGGCATGTTGGTGCCTCTCCCATGTGGCTGAACTCCTCCAGCATTGTTCTGTGAGAACTCTAGATAAAAGGAACTGCAAAATAGTATTATTTAAATCACTTTAAGTCAGAAAAATAAACTAAAACTTAAAAGGAAAAAAAAAAGTCCAAATCACTACTCATAAAATAAATCAATTTCTTTAAAATTAGCCTCCTTAAGTTTGGCATCCATTCTATTTCTGTAAGGTTTGTCTGTTTTGTAATTTTGGTTTTTATCTGTGTTGTTATATTAAACCCCATGCTAATAAAATGTCAAATTAAAAAAAAAATTAGTATCCCTAGCATCGCAGAAAACCAATAAAATAAAACCTTACAAGGGAAGCAAAAGAAAATTTCCATCATCCTCTCCTTAACCGAAATCAAAATTAGAGTGTTATTAGAAATTTCATTAGGATAGAGCAGATTGGTAATGAAATTACATTCCAGCTTTCCACAAACCCAATGTATTAAGTAGGTTTGATCAATGATGTTCACACAATTAATTTTGTCTGATTGCTGAGGATTACTTTATCGACAGTCACATTTCACACTTGTGGGTTTTTTTGTTTCCACAGTAAATTCTCCACGATGTCAGATCACATGATGGCGAAGCAGGTTTGAAGACCCAGCTCTCCAAGCCACTTCCAGTGGACCATGACGGGGATCAAGGTAGGGATGTCACTGCTCTTAATTGTGTTCGTTATCGTGGTGCTCATGAACAACCAACCTCGGGGCAGAGGAGCTGCTCAGGAGCCCTGGGGAGGCTCAAGCAGGGAAGCAGTGATGGAGAGAGGCCACATTCACACTCTGGAGACACTTGGTGGTCTCTTCTGCTTTGCTGTGGTGCTGGGAGGGTCTCAGTGCCTGTACTGGGGTGTGCTCTGGATGATCTGTGTCTCTGAGCTTGGTGGCAAACCGGTACCACTGGTTTTGTCCAGGGCCTGGCACGGCTCTGGGAAGGGTGTGGAGATACTGCTGGGCTGGAACAGCCACTTCCATGTTGTCAGGTGTGTTGGCTCAGTCTCAGTGCTGGTGTTGCCACAGCTGGCAGCACATCTGGAGGCAGCAATGAGGCAGGAAGGAGAAGGGGAGGGGGCAGCAGCTCCATAAATCATGGATTGGTTTAAGAGAGCTCTGCTGCTGGTTCCAACTCGGGTTGTTCTTTGAGGCTTTGCTGCTCGTACCTGGGTTGTCCTTGTCCATAGCTGTCGCTGTCGTGCAGGCATGGAATGTTTCTGGACCTCTCTGCGTTACCCTTCAGTGCTTCACAGTGTAATTAGAAGGCTTTTACATGAGAAAACAAATTCTGTTGTATTGTGGAGGCAGTCAGGTTGGCTTCTAAGTTGCAGGATGGAACTGGTTCTATGTTTTGGGTCTCTGTGTCTTAGAAATGACCCTGGACTTTGGCTGCTCCAGCGAGATTTTACCTGCAGGGCTCCTTGGAAAGCTTCAATAGCTCAAGACCTGGAAGGGAAAAGCCCTTTTTTCTTTTCCTAGGGACAACCTTTGCCATATTTTAGGCACTTTCTGCTGAGTACTCATCTGTACTGGAAGATGCCCCACCGTGGGGTCGGCTGCCTGCCCAGGAGGAGGGAGGAGCACAGGGCACACCGTGCTCCTGTCCCAGCCCCTGGAAGCTGTTTTCTCTGTGTACACACAGCAAAGACACCAGGATCTAATTTTGAGAGATGAGACATCCCATCTGTCAGAAGCTGAGTGAATTAGAATAAGAGTTGCTCTTTTTTTTTTTTTTTCTTAAAACAGCCCAAAGTTTTTATCAAGATGCCATTTATCAGCAGCGCTACCAGCCGCTAGCAGTAGGCATCCTGCCAATCATTTTATGGAAATAGGGAAGGACTGTAATGTTTGGATGCCCATCTGAATCGACTCTTGTTCATGTCAGCAGATCTGATGTGAAAGCAAAGGTGCCCCTATGCAGTCTAGTTACCATCAAACCTGTAAGTGTCAGCATTTTAAAGGCAAGGAACACAATGCTGATGGTGGGCAATGTCACTGGTTTAACCTATTTCAAAGACATGAGTTCCTGCAGTCTTTTGCTGCTCCTTGTCTCTCAAGGATTAGTTATGCCCGAAGTGCACCTGCTCTGTTAATCTCTGCAAATAATTATGGAGATACCTGCTTATCACCAGCTTCCACTCTTAGCAAATTCATCCATTCATCTCAGCCAGTCACCTGCAGGAGTAGCCAGCAGCTATCACACTTGGTCTTTAAACTCTGGGATCTCACATGGTCTTTTAAAACAGCGTTTGGCTGGAGCTGCTGAAGTTACTGTCCTGTGCAGGGGGTCAGCAGGCAGCTCTCCCCAGCCTGGGGAGCCACTGCAGCCTCAACTCCAGAGGCAGGATCCACATGGACCTACTACCTGAAAGCAAAACCCTCTGGGAATGAGGCAGCCTTCAGCCAGGAGTGAAGGGTCACTGCTCAAACCAGAGTCACCCTGTGCCCAAACCACCTGGTACTGGCTGGAGAGCCAGGATGGCACTGAGTGAATCACCATCACTTCCTGGGTCACCATCTCCTGTCCCTCTGCATTCTTCCCCCTTTTTCCTCTCCATTTCCATGGCCTCTGAGCTGTGTGTAATTTGGAGCAGGGATTTCTGGCATTGCCTAACACAACTCTGCCACAGCATTTCCTTCTCCTGATGGGTTCCACAACCATCTCAGACACAGAAGGCTGAGCTGGGCATAGGGCTGTGCCTCCATGCTGCCATCCCTCCGCTCCCTTCCTGCCCTCCATTTGCATTTCCATCTTTTGGAAGGTCAGGGCTTTTTTGGAGGTGACCCTAAGGGATGCTGGTGCTGGATGAGCAGGAGGGTGCAGGCAGGAGGGTGCAGGCAGCACAGGCAGCATGACCAGCCTTGCACAGCACTGCTGCTGCAGCTGTTGACACTACAAGTGATTAACATGGGTAGGACAGTGAGAGGGAAATAAATAACATCCTAATCTCTGGCACCATCATTCCTTTGATGAGAACAAAAAATATGAAGACTGAAAGATCAAAATAACTGTATTAGAGCATGAAAAGGGAAATGCTCTTTTAACCACCGCTGTTCAGATATATCTCCTCAGATCTGACATGCTGTAATATATTTGTAACACAGATATATATTATGGGGTAAAGCTGGTGATTAATTTGCTTTACCTTTTCAGAGCATATACATAAAAACCTACATTAGCAGAATTAGCATTTTACCTGTCTTTGAAGATCTTTGCTTTGAAATGTATAAAGTCTTGTCGATTTTATGTCTCTCAGAAGAATAAGAGTTGTTTTCTTCCTGAAGCTTCCCCCTGGCCCACCTCCTCCCTGGTTCACCAGTGCAGTTGCAGGCAGAGATGCTCCAGGTTTCGTCTCTAATTACTGCATCAGCACCCTCCAGGGCATTGCTTTAGCTGCTGCCCATATTCACCCCTCTTGACTCATAATTGCTGTTGAAGCTTCTGAGACTGGAGATCAAAGTATTCATGTCATTCATGTTTCTGTCAAAGGTCTTATCGTCAAAGCACCAACTATATTTCGAGAGACGTCTGCTTTTCTCGAGAGCAGCAGACAAACTTGGCTTTGCCTTTTTTTTTTTTTTCTCCTCGTTGCAATGTTGCTGCAAGGAAACGCAGGTGGAGGCAGGAGGAAGCAGCAAAGGGCTGCCCAGGCTGCACCCCTGGAAATTTAGTTATTGAATGTTGAGGAGCTTTGTCCCTCCACACATGGAGGATATTAGAGCTGGAGTTGTCTCTCGTTGTTTGCAGAAATTTTGAGTTTTACTTTTCGTGCTTTCCTTCGAGGAAGAGGTTATGGGTCAGGGCTCACAGGGATGCCCGGGCAGAGATGTCCAGCAGGCAGGTGATGACTTGGCAGCATGTGCTACCCTGGGGGGTTGCCCCATAAATACTTTCACCCCACTCCAGTGCCTGTGAAATGCTTCCTGACCATTCATAAATCCTCTGGGAGCAGCAGACACTACACACAGTTCAGGCACATGAGCTCACACCCAGCCGCACTCTCATCCCGAGTGGTTCAGAGGCTTTTCCATGTGCCAGAGCTCCCCATGTGCCCCAGCTGGAAGGGCACAGGCAAACCCCAGCCCTGCTGCAGGTGGGTGGGTGCAGGAGATGCGCCAGTGCCAGTCCACTGACCCACCTGGCACATGGGGAGCAGCAGAGCCTCACAGCTCCCTGCCCACCACAGCAACTTCCGATGAGTTTCTCTCCGAGTTCTCAGAACTGGGAGCAGGAAAAGAACTTTATAAAATTCTCCACAACCAGTCGAGCGGAACCTATTTTCTCTCACAATGCAATTAACGGCACCAACATTTACAAAATATGATTACAAGCACTTTGGTTAAGTAGAGGAAAGTATATTAGATAGCAGCGAGGGGTTGATCTTAATGTGCATTTTTTCGAGAGACTTGCATTTTCTTTGTGCAAATAAAGAGGCCCTAAATTCTCCATAGGCACTAAAATCAATGCAGTGGAACCATGATAACAAACACAGGCTCCACTTTTTGCTACATCCCCCAATTAATTAAGCCTTTCACGGGCATGTAATTAGGAACATTAGCAAGTCATAAAATTGCCGTGAGTCTCTAAATTATGTGCTGGCCCTCAGCAATTTGTTTTTAATTCCTTTTGAAGACAATGGCACTGCGGGGTCCCATAGATCTTCATAGCAGCCTACTGTTTACTTCTTTATGGCTCTATGAAGATCTAACTGTTTTCTACTGCTCCCAGATGCACCCGCACTATTTTCTTGCACGTTTTCATTACCTGAGTTAGATTTAAAGGGAAACAGCATCGGCGTGTCCCGCGCCCGCCCTGCCGGCACAGGGAGCAGGGATGGAGATGGGATGTTCTCCTGGAGAACGCTCAGCAGCCACCACCACGGGCTGTGCCCTTGCACGTAGAACTGCTGCGAAAGGCAGATAAATAAATAAATAACCGGGAATCATTTCGGGGGAAGGTTTATCTCCCTGTTATTGTGATTTACTCCTCCTTGATGAGAGCGTCTCTCTCGCAGCGGAGGCGCTGGAAAGCGTTTGCGCGCTCGCGGGGTCAAGAGCAGGAGGAAGAAGTGGCAGCAAATTGGTTTTCTTTCCAAAATATCCCGGGTCATTTACAGCTGACGGGTCACCCAGGATAACACCCGGACGCGTGTTCTCACAGCGGGATCGTACCGCGGTGGATATTTGCAGCCAGTTGGCTGTTGGTCACTGGTTTGGGGGTTTAATGCATCCGTGTGCTGGGGAGCAGAAGTTGGTGCTGAGCTGTCCAGAGCTGTGCAGCTCACTCAGTTGAGGGCCTGTCCTGGTGTTAATGTTCCCTATCCTGGTGATGCCAGCAGTGTCCAAGCGGGTGTTGCTTTCCAACCGTTGCTCACCACGGCTGCTTGTTCCCCTGAGCGCTGGTGATCTGAGTCAATTAGTGCTGTTGAATTACAAAACAGGTTTGGTGATAATAATAAGCAGAGGCTGTGGTAAATGAGGTGGATTCTGGCTCATCTCCATCCAGCTGCCGTGGTACCAGAGCTTGTGGCCATCCCTGCCCCAGGACTCCTGCCTGCCTCCTGCACTGTCCTTCCTCCCTTCAGGCATCCTGGTGCTCCCCTTCCCTCTGGGTAGCAACAGAACCTCTGTGCTAACGTCTTTCTTAATGCAAAGTGGGGAACATGTTATTGCTGGACCAGGGGATGTGTCAAAAAGCAGCAACCCAGAAGGAAAACCATCCCCAGAATCCTTCATCTTCACCACTGCTTTCACTGCCTGATTAAGCTTTGTTTTGGAGCTGGAAGAAATATCAAGCCAAGCATACTATAACACTGTGCTTCTGGTGTAAAGTAGCAGCTGGACAGAGGGTGTAGACGTGGATTTATCAGCGAGAGAGAGAAAAGCAGGGAGTATTTATAGTGTGGTGCACCAGGATAGTCAGGAACAAGGAGATGCCTGAAGGATGCCTCATCTGCAGAAAGAGGGGAGCTCAGTAGCTCCCCTTTTAAAATCTATTTGCATTTCTGTGAAATCCTGACCCTGGTGAGGCTGCAGCTTCCAGCTGGGGCAGAGAAGGCCAAGTTCTTCCCTCAGCTGCTCTCAGCCTGTGTGCCAAGCCTAGAGGATGGGGGGGGGCATCATGCTCCATAGGTGGATTTCTTTCTGGTCTGCTGCCTTGAGAGCCACACCATGTCATGTGCTAAAATTTCATCTTCCAAGATAAAATGTTTTCTGTGTCTCTGTGGGCGAGGGGGCTTTGTGAATTTACTGTATGAACAGGGAAGACTCTGCGTGCAAAGGGCTGGTGGATAAAAAACCCAAAAGCCAACCTGAAGGACAGGTCCCGTGGCCACAACACAGACTTCCAGCTGAGACTGCCTTGTACGTGTGTGCCCTTTGGGTTTATGGAGCACAAAGCCCTCGATAAATGAGAGCGATGCAGCATCGCGTTCGCGTATCCATCACTGCCCCACTCTCCGTCCAGGTGCTCCCCGCTCCTGCCAGCCCTCCAGCCCCATCCCCGGCAGTGCCAGTGTCCCTGTGCCAGCCCAGCCCGGAGGAGGAGGAGGAGGGTTGTGCTCCTGCACGTCTGCTTTGCTTTATCTGCCCCCCCCGGGTTCCATCGGGAGATGGTATCACTGGTGAGGGACCGAGCAGGGCACGGGGCAGATACCATCTCTGCTCCGTGACAGACTGTTTGACAGCGCAGATTTATCGTGAGCCTGTGGGGAGAGCTCTCTGCTTTGGGAGGAGCAGCCTCGCTGGCCACGGGGCACATCCAAGCCCTCGCAGCCCCATCGCCCACACCCGGCTCTGTACACCACATTTTTTTTTTGGCTTCTTTTCTCCTTTTAATAGATCTGAGCAATGCAACCACTAATTTTTATGGTCGTCTCCAAAGTCGCACAGGGTTTGGAAGGCTGACCCTGTCAGTGAATCCCCAGTGCAGGCTGTTCCTGCCCTCCCAGAGCTCTGCTCCTGCTCTTGGAGGAGCTTCCAGGGATGGGCTGCGGCTTCGCTGCCCCGAGCAGTTCATCACCCTGTGCCTCAGCCCCAGCACGCAGTTCATTCGCATGCACAGCCAAGCAGAAACAAAGGCACACACAAGGATTCTGCCGCGTCTCTGCGAGTCCAGGCACTGGAGTTGAGTTTGCCTTATTTCACGGACGCAATCCCCCAGGATATAGGGAATGGTTATTAAAAAGCCCAGAGAGCAGTGTCTAACCTTGAGTAAGTGTTTTCTTGTTGTCATCCAAAGATCTAAAGAAAATCCTGAAGAGAATACATGGTGAAGACATATATTATAGTTGGAGCTTTTTATCTCACACATGTGACTTTGCCTATCATGAACTGTACGTTTTTATTCTCACTAGTGGGACAAAACTATATCCCACTGCAGCATATATCAAGAGGAAGAACATTGTACCTTCTTTGCATTAATATAAATAGCTGTTTAGGACAGATTCCTTGGCCAGATACTACCATCTTACCTGTCCTTTATCTAAGATATTTGGCATGTAGCTCAAGTTTGGTTTATTTAGAGTCAGGATGCAGCAGCTTTTACATATTAAAGGTGCATTTTAAAAGAGCATTTTCTATTCTAATTTGGGGGGAATGGAGCTCTTTAGGGCATTCAGGGAACGATGTCCATCTGATTTACATTTCCCTTGTTGGAGCAGAGCTGCGCACGCATATTAGAATGTAAATAATAGTGATGGATACATGTATCTTTAAAAGATCCATTTTCTCTTTTGACTAAGGCATCCAGGAGAGGAAAGAGAATGTAGATCACTTTTACAGGTGGAAAATCAATCTTCTAAGACAATGTGCACGACAGAGGAACCAAGCCTTCCTTTCCAAAGAACTTGGTGCCAGGCAAAGAGGTGCAAAGTTCCCAAAGAAGTCCCATCTGGCATCCAAGGTGGGTGATCTGCTGGTAATTTTCTTTGCCTCTGCTCTCACAAATGCCCACCCACCAGAGTCAGGGGTGCCCAGCACAGATTTGCCAGCACCACCAGCATGGCCAGGTCCCATTTGGGCTTCCCAAGGGTCCCAGTCCCAGTTGTCTTTGGAGGTTTATGTGTTTCCCATTTTTTATGTTGTGGCTTGAGGAATTTCCTGGGCTTCTCCTAGATCTCACTTCCAGCACTACTGGAATTCCAGGATTCAGATCTATCCCCAAACCCCATTGCACCCCTGTTGCAGCAACACAGCAACCTGAGGAGACACAGGAATGGATAAAATTACCCCCAAAAGGTTGAAACTCAGCCTGAGTTGAGTTCTGTCCTGGCTCCCTGGTTTTTCCGTATGTTCAGCAGCAAATTACTTTAGGAAAATGAGAATTAGGAGGATTTCTCCTTCATGCTGGTGTTTCAAACGTGGAAACATGAACCTTGTAGCAAAGCCACTGCTGGATCTCTGTTCTTCTGGGAATGCTTGTGTTGTGCTAAAGGCTTTGCTAACACTTGCTGACCCAAAACGAGGAGCGTGAGTTCACTTTTCATGTTTTCTGCTCATAAAACTCCTGGGAAATATGGGTATCCCAGGAATGCTGAGAGAGTTTGTGTCTGATTTCAGGAATACAGGGTGGCAGGTAATCATTGACTCTGGCAGCAAGGGAGCCTCTCGGGTTGGTAGCACTCCTGCCCCCGTGTTGGATTAACCCAGAATCTCCTGCAATAAAACCTTCCCTGGCCAAGGTGATTTGTGGTGAAATCCAGAGCCTCCAGTGAACTTTCTCATTTGTCTTTGGCTCTGGCTATTTTCCCTCCAACTTCAGAGATACCAAAAGGAAAAAAAAAAAAAAATATTAAAGTCCCTTGATCATCACAAGGGGAAATTAAACCTCTGGGTTTAGTCCTCATTTCCCCCAGACTTCCAGATCGTCCAGTAATGGGAGCAAAGCTCATTTCCTCTGGGGTCCCCTTGTCGGTTGGTCGCTCCAAGCTGGTGAAGAGGGGAGGGGGCTGGATGTGTGAGTAATTGCCTGCAGGAAGAGGGGTAGGGAGATGAGCCAAGATACTGGCCTCGTGTCAGAGGAGCATGAAATTAAGCAATTAGGAGCTGGGGGAAATTGGGGCTATTTAGAGACCCAAACAAACAAACTCCACACTGGAGGGGAAGGCAGGAGCAGAACCCAGAGATTCTTTGATGACTAGAAGTGCTCGAGAAATGACTGGATGTGGCACAGAGTGCTCTGGTCTAGTTGACAAGGTGATCAGAGGTTGGACTCGATGATCTTGGAGGTCTTTTCCAACTTAAATGTTTCTGTGATTCTGTGAAGTGAGAGGGACTGGCCAGGAGGGCAGGGAGAGGGAAGGAGTCACATAACCTGTGTCCCAGAGGAGCAGCACGAGGCAGGAATAGGGTACATCACCTTTCTGGTGTGAGGAAGGTGAAGGATACTGTGAAGCAGCAAAGCTCTGGAAACAGCTCCCAGTGCACCATGAGGTGAAGCCCAGAAATGGAGGTTGAAAAGGGGAAGAGAGATCTGGGCTCAGATCTGGTCCCTGTTAATTGTCTGTGCATTAATATGTGTCAGCTATAGTTATATGCTGTCATGAAAGAAAACTTACCATTGCCTCATTAACCTCTCCAGGCCTGATTTTGGCAGCTTTCAGCACAGCCTGTAAGGAACATTGAATTAGCAGGGTATTGGATGGGTGAGTGAACGCTGAAGCCAAGATGCTCTTTCAGCTCAGTTTGAATATAATTATTTTGATTATATATTTATCTTGACAGTGCCCCGGTGAACACTTAAAACATAAACAGGCACCTATTAGATGTGGCTCCTGAAATCCAGACTGGGCAGCATTTGTGTTCTGCAGATCACTCCTCTGAAATGGAATAGGATGACCAAGAGTGGTAGGAAGGAGGGAGTGGAATTTCAGAGCACTGGCCACCCTCCAAGCCACTTTCCTCCTTTCCAGCCCACATGCTTGCTTTGTGCAGGGGAATGTCTTTGGGTTTGGAGAATGGGAAGGTTGAGGAATCCCAAATTGCAGGAAGGGAAAATGTGTGTTCAGTGAGCAAGGCCACTGCCAGAGCCTGGTGGGATGAGCTTGGCTGAAGCAGGACAGCCCAGCCATGTCCTGGGACAGCCCTGGGTGCAGGGTGAGAGCCAAAGGCAGGGCGGGGAGGACTCTGACCAGAGGGGACAGTGCTCAGGGGCTGAGTGACACCGCAGGTGAAGCAGATCGACGTCAGGCACGAAGGCAGTGGCTTTCCCCTGCTCAGATCACAGGCATGCACCAGCTCTGAATCATGAGGCTTGCAACCAGCAGGCATAAATTTATACTATACAGATGAGAACTGTGCCTGGGAGACAGAGCATCTATCTCCTTTGCACTTATCTGCCACTGTGACACAAACAATCAGAGATGATTCTCTGGCACAACAAACAGCAAAGTGTCTTCTTTGTCTTTGCCTCAAAGGAAAACACTATAACACATCTTTTTGGCCCGTGCTTTTATCACTTACTTTTGTTCAATAATCTTCCTGCCCAATATACAGGATTTGGCCGTGTGTGTGCGTGTGTGTAATAGGAAATCTGCCCTGTTTGCAGCATCTGAGCACAGGCGTGGGGAGGAAATAAATACACTGTCACTGGGGCTTACGAGGTTTGCAGCAGCCCGTGGCTTAACCCCAAATCTCTACGTTGATGCTGGATTTTCTTTACTTCCACGGAGCCTTGGCTGTCTGGGGACCTGGAAGAATGACTCTTAAATGATTCAGGGGAGCCTTTCTCGGTCTGCAAGTGACCTCAGCTGGGAGCTGGGCTGGGGGGTGTGTTACCCATGGATGTGCAAAGAGTCATTCCTCATGTACAGCAGTGTTGTTATGGTACAGCAAAGGGAGTCAAAAAAGCACCACAGACGTGTCTTAGCCCCTGTTTGGGGTGGGATTTTTGATTTTGGAACCTAATGGCGAAGCACCAGCTCATCAGGGAGCACTGGTCACTTGAATGCAGCAACGGGGCTGTTTGGGGTCATGGCTGTGCTGGGATCAGACAGAAAGACAGTTGCTTGCTGGGATTTTTGCTTTAGGTGGAGGGAGGACAGGCAGAAACTGAGCAAAATATTTAGAGTGTCTCAATTCCGCTCGGCAATATTTTCCAAGGCTTCAGTAACGGATGGTTTGACCAGAAAAGCATCGTTCTGTGCAAGAGGAAAGGCCAGCCCCTCTGCTGAGGGGTGAGCACAGAAATGCTCCTCTGATTCCGAAGGTCACAGCCAATAATGGGAGCAGCCCCCAGGCCCTGCCAGGCACGGATCCACGTGGAGCCTCCCAGCTCCACATCCCACCCTGCCCAGGGATGTGACTTGCCTGAGCAATGCAGCCGTGCAGGCGCAGCCCTTGGGATCGGCACAGTTAGGAAGAAAAATTGCCTTTCCATCTCACATTATGCTGGTTTGAATAGGGAAAAGAGCTTCCCTGGCCTCGGTCCGAGGGTCATGCTGCAGGGGGAGCGTGACAGCTCCCACTTGGCCACAAGGCTTTGGGATCTGGTGGTGTAGGGCACTTTCCTGAGCCAGGTAGATGGTGACAATTAGGAATGATTCAACCTGTGTGGTTACCTGCCCTGGCACAGTCCCCTCAGCAAGGGAGCCCATCCCTCGCTGCTGCCACAGGCTGGGACATGATTTTTCAGGCACTAGCAACGTGTTTGCTGTTCCCTATTTCAAAAGGAAAAATGGAATCCGACCGTGCCTCCGATGCAGACAGTCCCTTGCACAATATTTCCTGCACCTCCTCTCCAGATAAGCCACCTTTTAAGATGATGTATGGTAGCACTTACCTGTTATAGTGTTCCAGCGAGAGAGGGCTGGGGAGATCCACTCTGGGTTCAGTCACAAGGAAACTGATCCATTTCAAACATAAAGTTGGATGAATGGGGCAGAGAAAATGGGAATCAAGCTCCTAATGGGAAGACTTCACCCCCTAAAGTGTTGTAATGAAGCATTTTGGAGGGGAAAATAAGGGGAAGAACAGCCGGAGGTGGACGGTTGGAGTAGGGGATGTTTTGCTCTTTTTTTTTTTTTTTCTTCTTTTCCCCAAAGGCAAAAAGGGGAAAATGATTCTGGTGTTTGTTGCATCCTTTTTTTTTAGATTGAATTCCAATTTGTTATTAGCATTTTATATTTTCCCTTTAGCTGATTATGTGTGCAGATTAAAACTGCCTTATCTTTGCAGCGCCCCAGCCCGCGCTCCGCCGGCTGATCCGGAGGGACGCTATCATTTACACGGTGTGATGATAATACAGAAATCTCATCCACTTGGGGCTTTATATTGTGTGTTTATTTATTTTGAGGCGCCGGGTTTAGCACTGCTCATCATCCCCAGGTCTGTAATCTGCATTCCACCGTGCAATTAGAGGGATTCTCCGTCTCCCCGTACAACCTCAACGTTGTGCATCCATCATGTGCTTCCCAGGCTCCTCTTCCAGCAGAGGTTTGAGAGCAACGATGCAAATCACTCCCCTGCAACCCTTATTGATCCAAATGTTCGATGATTTACCATGGATTTCAGCCCTCAGAAAGTCTGTTGGGCTGAGTAAGAGGGAAATGAGGTGTTTTCACTGCTCCCCCTGCAAACTGCAGACCCAGCTCGGCCCTCACATCCCAGGGCCACCCAGTGAGCAGGAATGTGCACCCCAAATTCCAGGCTAAAGCACATAAATGAAGTATCATTTCCTGACTTCACCAAATCAATACCTACTTGATGGTGACTTAAAAACACCAGACAGCTTTCCTAGACCGAAGCCTTTGGATAAATGAAGTTGTCATTGACTTCTGGTGTATCTGGTCTGTGTGAGATCCTAATTAGGACAGGATCATAGTAACAGGAGGAGATAATAGACCTATTGGATCAAGTCAGTCTGCCTGCAATTGCAGCATTTTATTTCCCTGATATGAAATAGACCCAATATTAAGGAGTGAATTGCTCAACTCTTAGCTTGGGATTAAAAACATGCATACAAACCAGTGGAAGTATTTCCTGGGAATTTATCAGGAGGGCATTTGGTTTCCTTTCTGGTGTTCAGTTTCCCTGCTCTAGTAAAGACTTTCTGCTGAGAATCCAAGTTGCTGAGTAAAATTGTGTTTTTCTGCTGCAGAACGGGACAGATTATAATGAATATATCATAGAATCTCAGGATGGTTTGTGTTGGGAGGGACCTTAAAAGCTCATCTCATTCTAACCTTCCTGCCACGGGTAAAGACACCTTTTCCTAGTCTGAGGTGCCATGCACATGCAGAGCCCTGAGCAGGGAGCTTGGCCTCTCTGTGGGGTTTTTGGCATGTCTTTGGGCAGCTCTACGAGAAATTCCAACATCACCATAAACTCTCAGGGCCAGCCAGGCAGCAGCTGCAGTTATACAGGTTCAACAAGCCCTTCTCCCAGTGGAACGTGTCCCTGGCCATGGCAGGGGTGCTGGAGCCAGATGATCTCTAAGGTTCCTTCCAAGTCTGTGACTCTACAACTCCCAGCACTGCTGCCAGCAAACCTCAGAGCTGGGCTGGTTGGAGGTCAGAACTCATGAGAAACTCGGGAATAATCCTTGAAGCAGGTTCAGTCCGAGTTTGGGAGGTCTGACCTCCCTGAGGCTTAATCCAATCCTCTGTGTTATTCTTGCAAACGGGATGCTTTGTGCCTGCATCCAACCCAGGCTGCTGCCCCACGCTGCGGGTGCCCTGGGAAGCTCCTGGAGCTGTGGATACCCCGCAGCTCTGGGACTCAGCAGCCTCGGGGGCTGCTTCGTGCTGACGGCAGATGTTATTTGCCAAAATCAAAGCCTGGCAACCCCTTCACCCCCTGCCCGAAGCAGGAGCCGTCGGGAGCTGGGTGCTCCCCGCCCTTCGCCTCTCCCCATTTTCGCCCCTCCTGCTCCTCTGAGCCGCCCGGCCGAATGCGGAGCTTTCAGAAGATGAAAGTGTTGGGAAAGCGGTGGCAGCGGAAAGCTGTTTATTTGCTCTGCGGGTGCACAAGGCCCTGGACACATGGAAAAGACTCTTTGATTAACGTCGGCTTCCTTTTGGCACTGTTTGACGGAACAAGGCTGAGACACTCCATTTCAGCGAGCCCGTGTCGAGCGATGTGTATTAGAGAGTCCTCAATTTCACACGTGCTTACTCCTGAGTGAGTTTCGCATAAAAGGATTAAGGAGAGAGGAAGTGCAGAGGAAATGGGATGTTAGACACCTTGTTAAACGGGCTGTCAGGGTTTCTGGAGCGTTCATTCTAACTCTATTCCACTCTGCATAGAGGGCAGGCCATTACCCGGGGATCACAGGGGCCTCTTCGGCGCTGCGAGCCAGGAATCACTTTTTAAAAAGAAGAAAGGAAAAGCAGAGATGAAAATAGTAATGTGCGATTGTTGCCCTTGTTGTTACTTTATTCTGCTTGATGTTTCTGCCCCGGGCGGGGGGGGGAATGTGGGATGCGATTAGCAGGAACAGCAGGTAGCAAACTTTTAGCTGCCCTGCCCCAACTTAGTTCAGTGCCTGGAAGATTGGCCAGGAGCAAAGGGGGGAGAGGAGAACCTGGGAGAGGTCAGGAGGGGAGAGTCTGTGTGGCACTGCCCCAAGGAGAGCAGAGGGCACTGAGGCACCTCCTGTCCCCATGGGAGGCAGAGGCAGCAACTGCTCTCTGCCCTGGCATCTCCACGCAGAGAGATGCTCAGAAAGTTCCCAGATTGGTGCTGGCCAAGGGAAGGTTTGCAACTGGCCCTTGCAGGGATGCTGGGATGGACTCTGGGAGGTTCAGGAGCATCATCCTCTGTTTTATGGGTCTGATCCCAACCTATGTGGCTCAGACAAGCATGTCATGGTTTCCCACGGGAAAAGTCAGTGTGTTTCCCAAACCAGGATGTCTTTTCATGGCCTGTTCAGCCATGCCATGGATATCACAGGGCAGCTGTCAAGGGAAGCGGGTGCTGGTGTTCAAGTTTATAAGTAATGCAGTTTCACATCAGGTTGTTTCCTGTAAGTCAGATCTGGTTTAAGAGCTGTGATGAAACAGGGCTTCAGAATCCACTCTATGAGCATCCAAATTAAAAGCTAAATAGGATGTAGCTTTCAGTTTGGCTGTATCTTCATATGTCAACACTCATTATCCTCATATGTCACCGCTCAGCAGATTCCTCCCCGAGCCTTGCAGCCATGGCTCTCCTCTTCTCTGTGAGCAGGGATGCCTTCCTCCCATCCTCATCCCCACTCATCCAGGTGCCTGCTTGGCCACCAGTGTGGTCAGGCTCTTCTGGAGACAGGTTTCCCCACTTCTGTCCCGAAGCAGCCCACCCCAAACTCCACTCTCAGCAGCTGCTTAGCAAGGAGAGCAGTGCTGGTGGTGGAGCACAGGGAGAATTTGGGGTGTTTCCCCCAACTGTTACCTTTGGGAAATCGTTTCACCTTTCCTTTTGTCATTCCTGGCAGGCCTGTGGAGGTGTTTGTGCCTTGAGGGCTTTAGGTGTAAAATAGAACCTCAGGTTGTTTTTCTCAGAAATCACTGCTGGAGCACCATTAGGAGCTGTGCTGGTGTTGGGAGCCATGGGGCAGTGGTGGGTTCATGGGCAGGAGGTATGGCTGTCACCTCTGTTTGTTCCATCCATTTGGGCTTGTTTTTTTTACAGAAAAACACCAGGATTTGCAGTCATGTGTAGCCCAAGGGGCAGCAGCACCACAGCAGATTTCGTATGGCGTGTGAAGGGAGAGCCAGATCCTGGTTCTCCATCCTCCCTTCCCACCAAACCATCCTCCTTTGCCTCTGCCCACTGCTCTCTTCAGCTCCAGGTAAAGGTTTATTTGGGAGGAGGAAGGGGAACTGCAACATGAGGGATTTGGGACAGCAAACAGGAGCTCTGACTCCAGCTGAGCTACCAACAGCTTTGGGGAGAGGTAGGAATTTCACTCATTCCACATGGCTGCAGGAATAAGATATACTGATAACAGGTGATGGCATGTACAGCATGTCAAAGCAGTAGGAATGGCAAAAAGCCCTGAGCTGTCCCCCAGACTCCTCTGCCATCAGGGAGAGGGGGAAGCTCAGGCATGGGACACTCTTGGGGTCTCCTCCAGCATCCCAGTGCTGCTCCCCACTCCCTTGTGCTGTGCTCCCTAACAAAGAAAAAGTGTCAACGTCCAGGCTGGGTAGGAAGATAGAAAGTCCAGATAAAATTATAATTCCTGACTTATAACTGGCAGTGGGGAAGAGGCAAGTTTGGCCATAAATAATCCCACACCTGGCCTTTTAATTCAGTTATCTCCTGGTCGGGAAAGTCGGATCTGCTGTGTGCTGTGGTGGTGCCAAGTTAATTACTTGAAAATGAGTGCCTGGGGTTGGACCAAGAATTTCTCATCAGCATTCAGCACCAGTGCCATGGCGTGAGGGAGAGCCCAGCGCATGCTCTGCACGGCAGCTCGCTGGCAGGAGGATGAAAGGGAAGGGGAGCAGGGCACTGCTGGGTTTGCTTTGCTTCTGAAGAGGCTGGAGCTTGGGTTAATTGAAAAAAAACCCTGAACGTGGTGGGTGCTGGGTTTGTTGTCCACAGGCTGCGTGGGGGATTGGTCATACTGAGGGTGAGCCTCATTTTTGGGGTGGAACTGAAGGGTTTGGGGTCAGCAGAGGGGTGTCGAGGGCACAGGTGACAAAGAGCAAGAATGGGGAGCAGGTCTGAACCACGCAGGTTAACCAAGCAGGAGAGGTGCTGCTTCTTCTCCTGGGTGCTGAAACTCCATTTCTGGTGCAGTTTTGCTGTGGGGTTGGGATTTGTGGGCCAGGATACTGCTCAGGCCACTGGCAATGTCCAACCCTGCCCCTGTTCATCCGTGCCCCTCCAACCCTGAGCCAGCACCAGGGCAAGGCGGGTGGGCTGTGGAGCCCAGGGCCTCTCCCTCCCCCCTTCCCATCCCACCAGCACTCACCAGCTGAATACAAATGTGGATATTACAGGGGAGAGAGGGAGGCGAGAAGGTGCAGCTCCAATACTAAATAGCCGGGCC
This sequence comes from Serilophus lunatus, assembly GCA_013399895.1. Classification (NCBI taxonomy): domain Eukaryota; kingdom Metazoa; phylum Chordata; class Aves; order Passeriformes; family Eurylaimidae; genus Serilophus; species Serilophus lunatus. Next base: position 246,105 of record VXBA01004269.1, read on the forward strand.
CTTTAAGCTGTTTGGCCAGACCTTATCGTTAAAAAGGAGGGAAAAAAACCCGTCTCTATAGGATTCTTTGAGTCATTGCTTCTTATGTGTAAACAGAGGGCGGCAGCTTACACAGCAAACTCAGCCTGGAATAGCTTGAGGTGATTAACAGTTGTTTGATTCCTCGAAGATTTCCACATGCTTATGCCAATCCAACTGGGAAAGGCAGAATAAATATTTTGAAATATGCCCCTTCTTTTGTAAATTAGGCATGATGAGTGCTGCTTAACCAGTTAGCTCAGAGTTACAGCGTTGGTTTTGTTCAGCAAACAGTAGCAGAAGGGCAGCACTCGCTGCATCTCCTCTGGGCTGGGAGCAGAGCCCAGGCTGGAGGGTTATGGTGCCCAGGAGCCCCATGCCCACACTGAGCTGGCACTGCCAGGGATGATCCTTGGTGTTTATACCCCAGTTTACAGGAGGGGAAGCAGCAGCTGAAGTGGTTTGGCAGCATCCTGCTTCCCAGTCTTCTCACCTTAATTCCTCCAAGTCCCTCTCCCTTAGATAAGGTGAGTGCCAGCCTTGCTGGACCTTGTGGCTGCATAAATGGCAGCAATTTTGTCCTCCAACAGAAAAAGGTGCTCAGGGGAGCTGGAGAAGCTTCACTCCTTGTGAGATACCTGGGGTGTAGGGGATGGATGGATCCTGCAAAGGGCTGCTGGCTGCTCCATCCCCAGTGCTGGGATTTGGGTGCTAGGAAGGGCTGTGCTGCTGGAAAGGCTCTTTGGGGTCACAGGCAGACTAGGAAAGGGAAACAGGAAAGTTGGGATGGCCACCTGTCTGGCAGCAGGTGCTTGTCTTGGCCACTTCCATGCACAGAGCTGGGGACTGTGGCAGCTCTGCCCCCCTTCCCCAAGAGCTTACCCAGACCTGCCACTCCAGAGCAAAAATTTACAATTTATGTTCATGGCAAAAGAAAACTTCTTCTTTAAAATGAGTTCTGGCATCCATAGCTGCTTTGCCCTTTGTTTACCCACAAGTGATGGGGTTGTAAAACACAAAGAAATATGGAATCACTCGAACCACAGAGGGTCTGCTGAGCAGTTCCTCTGTTCATTCCCATTACAGGCAAGGAGAAGAATATCTCAGATTTAGTCCCAGTTTTATAACAACACTTCCCAACCCACCTGGGGACTACAAAAGTGGTTTACATGCATTAATGAAACCAACAGTGCCACCTCCAATGGGACAGTCAGGTTTTATCTCTCCTTTGCACGTGGTCAGACTAGGAATCACCTCCCTCAATGTCATGGTTGGGATTTTATCCAGTGACCAGCCTATGTTTGGGTCTCAAATTTAGGTACCCATCCTAATGATGCCTGAAAGAAACCTATTGCTATTATCCACCTTGATTTGATAAAAGACAAGAACTTTTCCTTTTCTACCTGGACAGGAGATGCTGGCACAGAATGACTTATCAGGGTGTTTTCCTTGCATGGAGAGTCTCCAGGAAAACCAGAGCTGGGAACCAGCTGCTGTTACCCCCGTTCCCTGTTCTTACTGCAGGGGGAAGTCTTTGTTTTATCTCAATCTCCCTTCTCCCAACAACTGATTTGCTCTCAGGGTCCCTAAAATTGCACTTTCTTTGTGAAATCCACTTTCAAAAAAATCTCAGAACTTGTGGACCATACAGCAGCAGAAATATTAAAGGCTGAAGGGAAGTACTTTATTTGCCAGATAAATAGGCTTGGTGACACTTTGGATATGTAGAAGGTAGTGAATAATTTCTTCTGCTTGGGCTATATATCCTTAGAGGACTCGATGAATTTTTCATTCTGGAAGATGTGTTCAGGTCATTAATTGCAGTTTGCCACAGGTCTGTTCCACTTTTGTCTGGGTAAAGCCTATCTCCTTCAACATACAACTCATTTACCCTTTGTAAGCTGTGTAACATTTGCATTGTAAATTGGTTAGCTTAACTTAATACACGAGTAACCTTAGGAAACCTTTGGAAAGGATATTGCTTGTGCTGTTAAAGGAGAGACAGGGCCTTTTCCTACAGCTGGGGCTGGGCAGTGTGGACTGAGGCTTGGGATTCCCCCTCTCTGCAAACTCAGGGAGCCCTGAGCCTCAGCCACCTCCACAGCCCCAGCTGGAGCAAGCAAAGCCCATGGAATGGGCTCCTCTCCTTTATGGGTCTGCACTGAATTCTGCTCCCCATCGCTGTCAGTGCAGCCTGGCTCTGCTCACAGCTCCCAATGGAATTGTGTTTAGGAGGCTGTGCCTGGAAATTGTCCTCCAAGCCCTGCAAAGTTGGTGCCCCCAGGCAGTGCCGCGGCTCCGGGCTCTGCACTCGGGGCCGTCTGTCACCGTGGCACCGTGCCCAGCCTGCAGTTTGGCTGGAGCTGTGCCCAGGGGTGCAGGTGCCAAGAAATGATGGCTGGCGAGATGCAGGAGGCTCCATCTTCTGCCCCAGCTCCTGGGAAGGGGTCACAGAACCAGAAATTGGTTTGGGTTGGAAGGTACCTAAAAGCTCATCTCGTTCCACTCCGTGCCACAGGCAGGGACACCTCCCACCATCCCAGCTTGCTCCAAGTCCTGTCCAACCTGGCCTTGGACACTTTCAGGGATGGGGCAGGTTGTCTTGACAGCCTGTGCCAGGGCCTCCCATCCTCACAGGGAAGAATTTATTCCTGGTATCTAATCTAAACCTTTTTGGCAGTTTGAAGCTATTGGCCCTTGTTGTGCCACTCCATGCCCTTGTCAAAAGTACTCTACAGTTCTCTTGGAGCCCCTTTGGGTATTCCCTCCCCAGGCATCAATCTCCCAAAGCAGACAGCACTGTAGGCAGGATTCCTTGCACTGCCCCATCCAGCTGCCTGCACTTCCAGTAGCCACAATTTACATAAAATAAACCAAAATAATTTAAGCTGCTCCAGTGCTGGGTATTATTAATTCCTTGGAGTGAGTAACAGCTCTGGGGGTTCCTACAAGCAGCACAGAGAGGAGCAAGACACAATAAGTATAAATTGAGTGAACTCCAGAGACTGGAATAAGAGCTGTGAAATATTGCTTCGGGCCCGAGAAGCGCGTTCAACCCATTTTCAGAGCCACCTGAGGGAGACAGGGCGAGACTGGCAGACAATAGTGTGCAGGAGTCGGGAGCAGCGTGAGCAAAACCTGCTGTCCCAGTACTTCTGGCCTCGTTGGAGTCAGGAAATTTCTGAAAGTTTCTTTTTGTGAGGTTTTTCTGCCCCACTTTTTAAACTGAAGCAGTTTGGAGGAGTTCAGCCAGGCAGGCAGGCTTTTGGAAGCTTTCCCCAGCAGGAGGGGACACAGCAGTGGGGGGGGGGGGGGNCCCAGCATGGGGGTCCCTCGTGGCCATAAGGGCCAGTGCCAGCCTGGCTGCCATCCCTGGGGAGTGATGGCTGTGCCCTCCAGAGCTCAGTGCCACTGGCACAGCTCAGAGCAAGCTCTGCCTCTTGGCATGGCTCCTGTCATGGGAGAGGAAGGTGAGGCAGCCAGGCAGTGAAGCTTTCTCTCCTAGACCCAAAATTATCCATCTGGATAAAAAATGCACAGAAAAAAGTGCTGTCCATCACGTGTCACTGTGGTGGCCAGTGGCTCTGTACTGCCCCAGCCAGCACTGGGGAAGTCTTGCCTATTTACCCCTGACAAAGTGACCTATTTGTATATTTTTATTAGGAAAAGGTCATGTGAGAATTAGCAGAACAGCCTCACCCTCCTGGGGCAATCAGCACCTTTGCCTTCCGGGGGTGGGGGGGCTTCCCTGGGCTTGGCACTGTTTAATCTCCTCAATAAGAGAAGATAAATAATGGTGGAGCTGATCCAATAGACCTGGGGATAATGGTTGGCATTCTCTGCCTTCAGATAACAGCTTGGTGTGTAAGGGGAATAATCTCTGCAGGGGAAGGTGTTGTGTACCGAGGGCTGGAGGCGGATGGGGGCGATTCCCCTGAGTTTGCCAATCCCTGAGCAGCTCCTGCTCCGTGCTCTGCAAGGTCCCTCCTGTCACCTCCCCAGGAAAGCCTGTGTCAGCCTGGACAGGACAGCCAGAACTTGCAGACACAACTTCCACATTTCCCATTTTGCTGGTGGCTCTTGCTAAGCTCAGTTTTACCACCATGGTTGGGATGTTGTTGTTCCCTGCCCAGCACGGCTGACTGTGCTCCTGCTCCCACAGGAAGGAGTGGGCATCTCCAAATGGTGATTCCATCACCTGGAGCTACTGTCATTCCCTGTTTGCCCCTGGAGAGCCACAGGGAAGGAAGACAGCCAGGATCCTGGGCTTCATCAAGTGTGGTCTGTGTGAAAGGAGAGGTTTTCCAACCAGTGTCAACCACAGATGTTGGGAAATGCTGTGTCCCATCATCCATTCCCAGTCCTCAGAACCAGCTGGACTTTGCTGGAGACCATCCTGTCACTGCCTGTGGCCTCTTCCCTGGTAGTTAGAACTGGTCTCACCTGGAGTCGATGTAAAAGGTACTTCCATCCCATCCCCAGTCAAACCAGAGCTGCCCTGTTTATACCATCCCAGAAAAATGACCATGTCCCAGCTCCGTGTCCCAGCTCCATGCTTAAGAAGCAGCAGAGGAAGAGATGAAGGCTGTCACCATGGCCTGTTTTTCACCCCTTCTCCTTCCTCCCTTTCCCTCTCCTCTGGTGCAACCTGAGTGTGAGGTGACAGCAGGAACCCTGCTCAGGTTGTAAATCAGTGTAAATGAGTCCTACAGATCCCACACCTAAAATCTCTGAAATATGCAGCAAAGAGGAAACTTAATGAGTATCAGGGGAAAATCCCAGGGGAGCAGTAATGTTCTCAGTGTGTACAAATCACTGTTTAGGACATCTCAGCCTGAACATCCTTTTTCACCTGGATCATTGCCCAGTGCAGAAGACCCATCCACCTTGTGCTTGGCTGGTTCTAGAGATGGGCTCAGTTCCTGCCATAAAACATGGGGAAAAGGGAGGATTTATTGCACAAAAATTTTCCTAAATAGTTTTTTAAGCTCCTTTTCTTAACACAAACCCTATGAGCATACAAAGGCATCTCCCTTTGTTGCTTTAAATCTTTTACTGCCCTGCAAACCTGGGGTGAATCAGCTCTGCCCCTCAAATCTGAATTCAAACCCAGTAAAGACACCCTATGATTTCTTAGAATTTATGCCAAACAACTGGGTGATCTGTTCTGGCATCTAAATTATCACAGTTTCTTGCAGAGGTGTGCAAATTGCATCTCCACAAAAATGTAGGAATTCATATTTTGGGAATCCTTTTCTCCTTAGTAATAGAAAATTACTAAAATGCATCGATCAGCAATTTCACCCAGAGATCCCAAAGCACTGTGGAAGCACAGATCAGGCTTCCTGGGATCTCTGGGATAATCACAGTCCCCTGCAAAACAAGGGTGGAAATTCAAACAGCTCATCCCTGGAGCAAGGAGCAAGTCAGAGTAAAGCCCCAGTTCTGACCCTCACTGTTAAGGTGATGCCATAAATCTGAATTTACCATGGAAAATAATATCTCCAAGATGACCACTAGCCCGTGTTTCAGAGCTGTGTCTCTGCCTCCCCCTTTGCTGCCCAGCAGACAAAGCACATCCATTGGGTCTGCTATGGGACTGGGATGAGAAGTGTCTGGAAGGTGATGAGGAGGGGAGAGTGTGTGCTAAGTAGTACCTTTGGCTGAATAAATCAGAGAGGTTGCCAGCAGCCTGCCACAGTAAATATGCATGTTAAATCAAATCAGATCTGCTGCAATAGTAAAGATTTAATAGTAGGGGTTTGTTTCCTCCCCACCATAAACACGGAGATGTGAGCACTTCGTGGTGAGAACATCTGTGGACTGGGCAGGAGGTGTCAGAAGCTGGATCTAACATGCAAGGCTTCTCTTCTGTGGCCAATTAAACAAATTGCAGCAAAACAGCATTTTATTAGTATTTGCCCATAGCAGTTGCCTGCTGCAATAAATTTCCTTCAGGCACACTCGAGAAAGGGGAGGAAAAAATTGGCACGTTAACTAGAGAGTGGAGGAGGGAGCACACCACAGCTCAGCCTCTGGGGCCACGGAATACCAAAGTGCCTGTCTCCAAAAACAACTGCTCTGCTTTATCATAAACAGGGTGAGTTATGAGCTGCTCTATGGAGCACAAATAACAATAATGAGGAGGAGGACAGAGGGAGGGAGGGATGCTTTCCCAAAGCAGTGGGACGTCCAGGAGGTGTGCTAACAAAACTTATCCCAGTGCCTCTCCTCTACTCTTTGCTTAATTACAACTTAAATTCTTTAAGAAGTCATCTTTATTCCTTTACCTTGAGCCTATTCCGTCCTCTTGTCCTCATATGCTTCTGCTTCTAAGCACAAGTTTTATCTCTTTTACATTTTTCCTTTTATTATTATTGCTTTTAAGGGAGAAATTTTTTTTTCCCCATGAAAATCAGGGCTGTAAAGTCAGCCAAATCCATCCCTAACATCACTTTTCTGGCATTTCCTGGGATTTCTCAGGTCTGAATATGCCAACACGTTTTTTGGCTGAAGGCCTGGCATGGTTGTACACAGGGGCTGACATTTGTCAGTGTGGTGTAGCTGAGGCATCTTCCCTCCTGCATCTTTTAGATGATGGAGAGCTCAAATGAGAGACAGATTTTTACTTTTTTTTCTTTTCCCTTTTTCCTTTTCTCTCTCCCTTTTCTATTCTCTTTCCTGGGCCAAAGCACCATCATCCACTTGATCAATGCCCCATCCCCCCTGATAACCAGCTCTCTCATCTCCCTCACACACCAAGTGAGGAAACACTTCAGATCCAAACCATCCTCTCCAGAGAGGTCCTGGGACAATGGCAAGTGCCAATAAATACCCGAAATCGCCGAGGTTACGGCAAACAGATGATGTTCGTGCTGCACAAATACTTTCTGCCAGTGAAGTGCTACAAGAAATGACCCATTTGTTGCTTGGTTATCTCCATATTTTACGTGGGAAGCACCATTCATATCTAAGTAGTGTCACCATTATCCTGGGAATTCCTCATTTCCTGATGCAGTTATGGACAGCTCACGTTCCTCCTGTTGCTGTTTGCTCTTCCCCTTCCAGCTTTTCAGCATGATCAGGTAATGAGAGAAATAACTCTGACTGCACCCTTGATTGATAGCAAATTAATGTTCAACAATTATATCCTTTAAAATACACCATTTAAAACTGCCCAAAAAAGTAGCGATTTTCTCCCTTTTTTCCGCCAAGAACAACAAAATCAGGGCAGCAGATTCTTAGTGGACATTAATTATCTATTTTTAATGAAGTAGCTGACTAGCCTGGCTACTGATGGATTAGACCTATGAAATTATATTGCTGTTGATACATAGGATATGTTTAGATGGCATCAGCCTCTTGACTTAAGCATGGATTTGATTTATACTTCATTAACATAATTCCTAACACACCGCTTCTCTGAAAAAGAAAATTAGTGTCTAACCAGGAGCTAACAAGTTTAATGGCTTGCTTGAAGGAAAACATAACCATTGACTGTGAATAAGCAACTAGAGGCATTAATATGTTGTTGTTGTTGTTGTTGCTCTTGGGTTTATGAATCTATATTTATAGGGAAACATTCCTATAGCGCTGCTGTGGATAGATGGGTGTGGGTGGAAAACCCTTGTGTGTGCCCAGCTTTGCATCAGGTGATTCCTTCATCAGCTGGGGATGCAGTTGTTGGTGTTGGCCAGGCTGCTCAGGGTGCAAAATGGCCTTCCCAGCTCTTCCCAGTAACCAGTGGTCATGACTGGGACTAGGAGCCACATCCAGCATTCTCAGACTTACTTTTGGATAAGGGTGTCTGGAGGCAGTTGGCACAAAGACAATACTAAGCACACAGAGATGGACACGTTGGGCTCCCAGACACGATTCTCATTTATTTCCATTTTGCAAATACTGGGTTTTCTGATGATTGCCTGCTCAAGTTTTCTATCAAAGAAGGCTTAGCTAAATAGCTGGCAAGCCTCTATTCTTCTCTTCTCTCAAAAATGAACAGTGCTTTTTTGTTCTTTAAATTATACCATGTTAGCAGATAAACAAGGCAAAAAATCAAAGTAGAACAAGAGATCTAGGTGGGTACATGAATGAAATGAGCTCAGCTAGTGAGAAGGCACCCTCAGAGGAGTGACAAATTGAAATATTGAGATGGAGAGGGACAGAGGGGCAGGGGGGGTGGCTGCATTGAAATGAGAAAGCACAAATGGATGTGGGTGAGGGTTAGTCCTTCCTACAAGCTTTGCTTTGCTCTCTCTCCGTTGCTCAGTGACCAGCCAGTGTGTGCTCACTGACCTCCAACAACTCCCTCATGCACAGCAGTGCTTGAGGCTGGACCTCAACTCCCTCTGTGCTGCTGAATTGACCCTGGCATTTGGCATCCTCTGGTATGGATGGTGGAAGTCTGACTTGCCAGAAGTTTCCAGTGACACGTGAGATCCTGTGTAGCACAGGACTGTGTCTCTTCCAGGCATGACAAAGCTGCTGGAATCATCCAGAACTTTATGCTTTAAACTGTTCATGGGTTTTGGTCCATGGGCCATATTTTAGGGGGTTTTATTGTGCTTTGTACCTGCCTGATCTAGAGGGCATGTCACTACAGAGGACCCTTCCACTCCCTGCCAGTGTCTGGCAGGTCCTCCTCCTGTTTGGCATCTTGACACCTTGGGCTTTGATTAATGAGGTGCTCTTCCCTGCGCTGTACGAATCCCTGTTAGATTTGGTGCTTATTAATTACAGCACAGCACCGTCAGCACATTTAGAACTGGGGGCCCTGCTTTTCTAATTCCCTTCTTATTTCATGTTACTTTTTTTCCCTGGTTCCTTCTTGCCTGTGTCTCCTCCTCCTGGGGGTTACTGATGGATGAGGTTTCAGCAGCAGTGGATGCCACGCTGGCTGAGCCAAAGGTCAGTGCTGGGAATGGCTCCAGAGAAAGCAGCTGTTCAGCAATTCTCCCCTCAAATCCACAGTTCCTGGCTCCCTCTGTGGCTGCTGCCTCTCACCTGGAGCTGGTTCCCTTGCTTGCACTGAAACCCAGGGCTTTTCCACCTTTGCATCCTGCATCCCTCCTTGATTTCATACAAGGAATCTAATGTTTCCTCAGTCAGACTTGATGGGTCCTCCAAGTCAAAAAATTCCAGGTGCTTGCTCAGTGCTGAACCCTGGGCATGTTTTCAGGGAGCAGGTTAGATTTTATTTACAGTTGCTCTGCTCTTCACACCACTTCTCTTCTTCTCATCGCTCTTACTTGGGTTTGAGGCAGGACAGCCGCTGATTTGTGTTGCTCCATGTTGGATAAGTGTCCAGCTTTCCTGGCTGAGGTCAGAGTTCTGACACCCTCAGTGTCCTGCCACGTGGAGCAGAGGATGGTCCCAGGCCAGGCTAGTGCTGCCCTGGCTGGCTTTCCCTCCCCCTGGCATACAGCAGATCTTGTCTCTTCTTTCTCCCACACCTTTTGAGTAAGAAAACCTGCTGTTTCTGATGGGAAAAAGGAAGGACCTGTGTACAGCAACCAAAATGCTGATGGCAATAGGTGGTACTTAGGCAGGGGCAGGTGTGTTCCACATGCTGGACACAGGACAGTTGGTGAAGGATGTGGTTTGGCCACAGAAGGGGCGTAGTTGAGGTTATGTGCAAGCTCTGGTCGTGTTGGTTCCCAGTCTGGACACAGGCATTTGGAGGGATTTGGGTTGCTTGCTCCCCAGGACAGGGAACAGGCTGTGTCACCATCCTTGGGACTGTTGGGATGCCATGGCTAGGCACCACGGGGGGACAGTGGTGCTCCCAGTGCTGCCCCAGCAGCCAGGGACAGGGCACGTTTGCATTAACCTGTGGCTTCACCTCTCACGAAACAACACAGAATTGATAACAAATGAACATGCACCATCTCTGCCTGGAGTCACTTACCTGATAAACACCCCAGCAGGAAGGGGCAGGCATGATAACGATGCAAACACCATCCTCCTTAATCTGGTTTCAGAACTTTTCTCTGATAACAGGATTGCTATTTTATTACCAGCCACTGTTTAGCTCTTTTACATGACTGAGGTAAACACCACAGTAATTTATACTGTCCTCCCAGATCAGCTTCGCCCTCTTTTACATCTTGCCTTGCAAATAATAAGGCAGCCCACAAAGCCATTTGTTTCCTAATGACAGGGGTTTCCATAGTGAGCAGATTAAGGAGGAGGAGATTAGAAGATTATACACCAGGCAGGATTCACAGGTTTATGGGGCTTTGGAGATCCAACGATTAATGCATTTCATAAATGAAACTTTCTTTAGTGGCAGGTAGAACGGAGGGAACTGGGTGTTTTAATTGGCAAAATTTATTTAGCAATTTTCACTGAGAGTGCTTCAAGCACTCAGACAAGGCACGTGCAATTATCAGGTCCCACTGCTCTGATGTTGACAAGGGTTGGTAGATTTGCTCCATCAAATTTTCCATGGATGAATGTTGGATGAGCACTGGGACTTGTGTCTGCCCAGGCTGAGCCCTGCACCCCTTTCTCCTAAAGTTGTTGGGGTGCTGGGATGGCATTAGTTGTTTTCTGTCTTCAGTGGAGGAAGGAGAAAAAGTCCTTTTCCATCACAGGAAGGAGCAGACCTGCTTTCCCACCGGGGCTGTACATACCAGACACAGTGTTGTTATTTATTGTGGCTCTGTGATCTCAGCCCAGCATCTTTGTGCTGGGCAAGGGGTGCCACAGGAGTCCTATTCATGATATAAAATACAGCAGAGGAGGAAATGGAGATAATGTCTGGGACATGTATTGTGGCAAATGGCTTCAGTGGAAGCACTAGGAGATTCAGGAAGCCTCAAATCCACATAAATCCTATGGAAAGCAGTGAAGCTGCTAAGTGTGAACACACCAATATGTTGGTGCCCTGCACAAGAGGGGGCCAGGGAGCCAAGGAGAGCTCAGTTTGTTGTTCAAATTCTCCACACAGAATCCCAGGATTGCATCAAGAAGCTGAAGATGCAAAACCTGAAAAACTGTAGGAGGGACCCAAAATATCTTTTATACCCTTTGGCCAAAAGAAGCTGAAAAGAACCAAAAAATCGGGAAAGAAACTGTGACAGTGTTCTTCTCTTTAATTTTCTGATGAAAAATCAAAACAGCAGGAAAAGAAAAAGCACTCACTTTCATTTTGTTGGAAACCCAATTTTCCACGAAAAGTAGGTTTCAATGGAAAATTTCCACCTCTCCCCTCTCCCTTGTGAATTGTTTTAGCACCGGCTGCCTTCTCCCCACTAAAGCCCGTGGGAGCTGTCTTGCTCGAAGGGACTCCTCAGGGCTGGAGGAGAAGGATGCAAAGAGCCATTTCCAATGACCCAGGAGGACAATCCCTGATTAGGTGCCTGAAACAGGCTGTGGGGACGTTGATTTCTAGCACTCTGACCTACATCCAGCGAGGCCAAGAGCTCCTCTTGGTCTCTCCGTGGCGTCTGTGCTGCGGCACCAGCAGCTCCTTGCTGGTGTGTTCACCTTGCAGAGCTCAGTGCCAAGGGCAGTGCCCTGATCTTGCTGTGGTTGAGGGAGAGCTGAGGCTTGAGGAATTCAAGAACTCAGTGTTAGCCCAGTTCTGCCTGTGCAGTAGCATTCAAACCCCTCTTCCTCCAGCTAGAGGTGACACACGTGGGGAAGGACTCAAGGTGGCTCTAACGGGGCTGGATGACCATGGCAGGGTTGGGTGACCATCTGTCTGCTGGGGATGACTTGTTCTTCATTTGGTCACATGCACAGAGAAGTCATGGGTTTAGCAACAGCTTTTGGAAACCCCCTTCCCCTGTCCCAGGAGGTGGTTCCTGCAGTCGGTGCCTGCCTGTGCCAGGACAGTGACCTTCTCCAAAACCATTCTTCTTCCTCTATTGTTAAAGTTGTTCTCAATCAAGTGTTAAAAAACAAAAAATAAGGGCTTAAAAGAGGCCAGATTGGGCTTTTTAAGCCAGGGGGAGTTGACATCCAGGCGTAGCTGGAGGCTGATGGGAGCCTGTGCTCCAGAGTAGGGGCTTCAGGTTGTCCTTCCAGGATGACTCAATCAACTTTGGCTCCTCAAACAATCTACTGGCCCTGCCAAAAGAGACAATGGAGACAGGACTCCTAAACCAAAGGGCTGGGGGAGCCCTGTCAGCCTGGATTACAGGAATGCTTAAGAGTTAATTAAATTACAATTTGCTATGCTGCCAGTTCACATGAAGCTGCAACATCTGTGGACGGACAGAGGGACGGGGGGAGTGGGACAGGGAGATGCTGTCCTGCCTCTGGGGCTGTGGATCTCCACCTGCTCTCTGGCAGTGCTGCACTGCAGCCAAGCAAAGCACAGAATTAATGAAAAGAGCCTAATTTCTGATACAATAATATCTATGGCTAGTGGCTTCATTTAAAAAAAAAATAAAGTGAACAGGAGCTGATGTGGGGCAGCTGTTTGCTGTCCCAGGAACTAACTGGCACATCAGGAAAAGCTCAGCAGTGCTAGCTTGCAGAATGAAAAAATAATATGCTAGAAAAGAAAAAAAATTAGGGGCTTTCTGAATTTGCTTTAAGTTATTGAGACTCAGTTTTTTAAACTTTCCTCTGCAACCACTGGTTTTATATATATATATAATATTTGTAAATTTTCCCCTGAATCCAGCATCTTTAGGAGCTGGAGCTTTAGGAAACTTGTTAAGACATTCACAAGGGGCCACAGAGCCCCAGCAGTGATTTGGAAGCCCATAGGGCAGGGTGGCTGTTTCCCTGCATCCCTGGGTGTGATTCCTTTGAAGTCAGAGGGCTCTGAATTTGTAAATCTTTCGAATCAGTTGGTCAGTCTCTCTGATTTTTTTTTTTTACTGTTATCCTGCTTGCAGCCAAATTGTTAAAGGCTGAGAGCAGGAGCTTCTCTCCCAACAAGTGCAGGCACATGCACAGAACCTGAGGAGGAGCAGGCGAACACTTCTGCAGTAATAAGCTCCATGCTGTGCTCAAAAAGGGCACTTAATTTTTCATTCTTAAATGCTGTGATGTTCTTGTCTTCCGGCTTCACCAAAACTCCTCCATGGAGATGGATGGGCCATGCAGAACACAGTTATCAGAAAGATTAAGCCAGGACTTGTCATTTTTTATATCAGTGAGCAGTCAGGTTGACGAGTGATGTCCTCTTAGCTCCTGGGATGCGTCCGGCACCTTTAGTGCCAGTAGTAAAAAGGACTATAAAAAATACCATAGAAGAAAGGGTAATGATGAAATTTAACTGCTCCCTAGCACACACCTGGGGTCTAGTAATCTGGAAATGGGGGGTTCAGGTGCTTCATCTTTTACTGCCTTGTCCTTGTCTGTAAGTTTAAGGTCCTTCCACTGAACCGTAACATATTGTGGTCACTGCAAAGAGCCAGTCCTTGGCCCCTGGGCAGCCCGTGGAGACAGTCAGGGATGGCTCAGTGCAGGAGGGGGGATGCTGAGCACTTCCTTCAACCAGCAGGTGCTCAGCTTGGAGGGCTTCATCTGAACACTGTGACATTTGCACTGGGGACATCTCATGGCACAGTTTCTTTCCTCTCACTTGCTTCTTGTGCACGTTATCAGGAAGCGTGGTCAGAAGTGGGGGGTGCTGCTGGCTCCAGCTGGGGTAGCCAGGGTGGCACAGGCACCTGGGCAGGTGAGTCCCTCTCACTGCCTGGGGCATCACCTAGCAAAGGCAGTGGACAGAGCTCAATGTGTGTTGTACGCCAGCAGTCAGCATTACTTTGTCATATTTCAGGATTGTGGCCTGTCCTGATGTTATTAATCTGAGAAACAACTGATACTAAATGATCATGCTACATTAAATTTATAGACCCTTGCATATAGCTGCTATTGATCTTTTTCCAAGCATCATAAATATGTGATGGAGTGTGCATGGCAATGCTTTCCCCCCTCTCCATTAATGGTGGTTAAACTTTTCATCTCTGGGACGGAAATGGGTGATGTGTCTCTGCGGGCAGGGGCAGCCTGGCCAGATCATTCGGATTTTAATTACTAGTAGTTGAAGGCAGCTTCACCAGCAGAGCAAGAGGGAAGAGCTATTGCCTTTCTGCTTTCCCTAAGTTGCCTCTTTACCTCTTTCCCCTCCTTGCCTGGGATCTGCCACTTTCCTTGCACATCTCCTGTCCCTCCCAAGAAATGCAGTGGTGTGGTTGCTCCTAATTCCATGTTCCCAATCCAGCTAATTAAGGCTCCAGCAGCACATCAGAGCTGGAGGGTTCATTTACAGGAACAAAATGAGGGGTTGTCTTGGATTCAGGAGAGCAGATTTCATGCACACAGGAGCTTGTCAGCACCTCTGAGGCTTTTCTATGGTCTCCAGCCTGTGCCACTGCTGAGGGTCCCTGCCGTGTGATGGGACATTGCACATGTACAGCACCAAGTGGCTCAGACTCTGCAGATGCTCTGGGACAGGGACACCCCAGAGTCTGAGGGAAATACCCAGACCCTCAGGTACTGCTGTGACACAAACAGGGAACAGAGATTTGCAAATCATCCTTCAGCATAGCCTGGAACAACTTATATCCTAGAGCCATCTAGGGGCGGAATCCCAGCTCCATGGAGCCAAGAGGAGTTTTGCTGTTGAGTTCAGAGGGGTCATCTTTTGGGAAGCAGTGATGTTGTCACTCTCATACGACCTTGTGGTTCCCCCAAACTCATGCTGCAATGATTGGTGTTATGAATGTCTGTGTATTGATGCTTCTGCTCTGACAGTGGCACTCAGAGCAGGGGCTTTGCCGAGTCTGTGCTGAACAAAGGCCTCGGAAAACCAGGGGAAAATCTGGTTTTCTTGATTCTGCTGATAATTTGTGATGTCTTTCAAGTGCAGATCATGAAACTGGTGCTTGAAAGAGCCTGGACAGGATGAGAGGTGCAAAGCCCAGAATCCACACTGAAATGAATGTGCAAAAAATGTCTCTTAAGTTTAGAAACAGAAGTGATTCTTGACTGAGCACCCCTACACAAGCCCCAGAAATACTCCTGACTGTGTCTGGGTGGGCAGGTGAGCAGCAGAGCCTGTACCTGCCCCATCTCTTTGTGCCACTGTCAGTAGGTGAGCTGCCCAGCTGCTCTCTCCTCCCTTTCCTATCCCTTTGGCTCTCTTGCCTGGAAATGCACCAGGAGCTTAAGCTCAGGTTTAGAGACATCCCAAAGCTCTATTGCACTGCCTTGTGCCTCAGTTGCCTATTTGAAAAATGAGGGTCAGCTAGAGAACACCAGTGAGGGGCCTCGGGAGGTGCCACCAGTGTGCCCAGCGTCCTCCTGACAATTAGTTCCACTTATGGTGGCAGAGAGGGGGATAACTGGTGAGCAGCACAATACCCTCAGTCTAAATTATTCCTCCTCCTCCTCCACAAATGTCATAGCAGAGATTAGCCATCATGTGTCCTTAAGTATCCCATTTATCCCAAATGACTCTGAGCATGTTAACTGCATTTAGATGAAAATGAGCCTTTATACCCACAGCATCTTCCCAGTCTGGACCAGCCCCTGCCTGGCCCCTCATTTGGCTGTTACAGAGCTAAGGATGAGAGGATGCCTTGGCTGTGGGACCAGGAAGTGCAGCACTAGCATGGAAATTTCATTTTCCCAGATAAACATTTTCCTCCCTACTGCTTCAGGACAACTTTAATCCCTACAAAATTCTCTTAATTTTGGTTTGCCAATCATGGATTCCTTTTCAATTAACCTCAAAAAGCACCAATTAAAGAGAAAAGTGCCACAATCACGTAAGAATGGGCTACACCAAACCCTTTAGAAGTGTTTTAGCACCAAAAATTAATGATGAAAGTCGAACAGGTTGTGAGACACAGTTAGTTTTGAATGGGAAACCCCTAAATTAATGTAAGCACAGGCCCACAAAGTCTTCAGAAAATTTGAGGTAGATTTAATTAAGCTCCTAATTATAGAGCCAAGTTTGTCTCTCATATGTATAAAGAGTTTTGAATGTGTTGGAGTCTTAAATTGAAGGCACAGAAGGCTGTACCTTGGACCCCAGCATCTTTCTTGGCTTTGTAACTCTCTCCATGGAGGGAGGACCTGGTTCCCACTGGTCCCAGTCCAACTCCCAGACCGTGGCAGCTGAAGGGACCTCAAACAGCTCCATCTCGGGTGTGAACATGGGTCCTGGAGATGGTTCTGGAGGAGGGTCTGTATCTCAAATGGGCTGGGAAGGGCTTGATCTGTAAAGTTGGGCTGTATTCCAGGTCTGAGAAAGGATGCTCAGGGCTGTTCTTGGGAAAAAAGGAAAGCTCGGGGGTTTTTTTGGGACCCCAGACAAGTTCTTTGCTGGTGTGAGAATCTGTGAGCAGGTCCTGCACAGTCCATGTTGGTCTGTGGGATCACTGTGTCTGTACTCCTGCCTTTTGCTGTTACAGTCCCTGGGGGGGTTTGGTGGGACAGGAGAGTTGGAAACCCCTCAGGGTCCTCATCCTGAGTGGTGGGAGAACAGAGGCAATGGGAAGATCTGGCCACTTGGAGCCACACAGTGCAAGAGCCAGGCAGATGGTAGAATAAATCCCACAGGGCTCAGCAGCACTGGACTGGTGAGGAGTGTTCCCTGAGTGTGGCTCGACCATCCCCCTCGGCACACGGCCACAGCCACACACGGCTCATCTGCTTTTATGAGGTGGGAAAAGATCTGTGGTGGTGCACGTGTTCCAGGTGACTGATGGCTCCCTGTCCTGCATAACTGATGGTGGGAATAGCTTTGACTGCTTTCTTGGCTCCCCTGGGATAGGGATTGCATGGTGTGGAAGCAGTTGTGTGCAGAGAGGATGTGCAGGCTTTAGGATTGGGTGGGGTGGAGGTGGCCCCGCTGCTGGGGTGGAGGAGAAAGGCATGGGCTGCAGCAAGCTTGGGAAGAAATAGCCTGTGGTGTGAGCTGTGCAAATTGTCCTTTCTTGGGGAGAGCTGCAGAGCCTGACAAGGAAACTTGAATTGTAGAATGTTTGGGTTGGAAGGGACCTCAAAGACCATCTCATTCCAGCACCCCTGCCACAGGCAGGGACACCTTCCACTAGTCCATGTTGCTCAAAGCCCTCTCCATCCCAGCAAATTCCCACCACTCCAGCGGGAGCATCCAACTCCAAGCTGACCTAGAGACCACCCAAGCTGAGGACCACCACCACAGCATGGGGTGGCCATTGAGAGCCCTCAAGCTTCAGGAAGCCCTCATCCATGTTTCCTGGCCCTTCCCTGCCACCCATCCCTCAACACCCCAGCCTTGGGGAGCAGTGACATCGCTGGTGGAGGCAGCAGGTCAGCTCTGGCAACGTCAGTGCTCTGCTCATCTGAGTCACCAGCACTTCAGCAGCAAGTTACAAAGAACCAGGTTAGCATATCATAACATGACAGAACTTTGGGGAGCTTGGGCTGCTTTTCTCCTCTCATTAACGTCCCCTGGGGCCCGTGGTCTCTTTAGTACTAACACAGTAACGAAGGCCACAGCCTATTAATTGCAGTGACAATGATAAAGGAAGAGTCAGAAGCAGCTATTTGTCTTTCATGTAACCTCGTGCATCATCACAAGATAAATGAAAACTCATTTTCTGCTTTGATTCAGTCTAATTTTTCAGGGCCCTCGAGGCAGGTTACAGGAACTGTGTCGCTTCATCCCCATAAAAGTGCCAGCCCCGAGGTTCAAGGGTCAGGGAAAGTGCACGTTGGCCGTGAAAGCCTGTCTCTCCACAGCCTCCCAGGGGTGACGTAAAAGCAGGAAGGGGCCTGCTGCTCATCATCATTAAATCCCCATTGAAAGGCGTTGTCCAGGGTCTGATAGATGATCCACGTGCCAAAGTGACTCCCCGTCCCCAGCGCCCCTGGTCACCTTCCTGGGGGACCTCAGCCAGACCAGCTGGTTGTGCCCCTGTGTCCATAGACACAGGGCAGGGGAAGCTTGTGTTTGAGGCTTTCATGGAAAACACCTCATCCCAGCCCTTTACCCCAAGTTATTGTTTCCAAGGATATGGTGGGTTTGAGGCAGAGAATGGGATGATGCAGTTTTACCTACTTTGAGGTCTTCATCTATGCTGTGACCTGCTTGGCAAGGGGTTGCCATTTCAAAAATGACAGGGCTGACTTCAGCCTTGTCATGCTTCCCTGCAGTTTGGTGTCTCTCATTCTCCTGGGACTTGTCCTGTGGGAGAACAGAGCCTTGAAGCATCATCTCCTTGTCCTTTAAGGGATTGCTGCAGCCACAGAGCACCCTGTTTGCCCTGGGGCTCCCTGGGTCAGGACCTCACTTTGTACAAAGGCTGGTCCAGGCTGGGGAAGGAGCCTGAGAGTTGTGCAGGAAGATTTGCCAGAGCTATGGAGCAAAATACTTTATTGAGGAAGAGGAATTAAAAAAGCGAAAAGGAAAAAAAAGATGCGTTTTGTAGGGAATTAGCCCATTCTAATCAAGAGGAATCAAATCCCTCTCATGGAAACTGGTCATGATTCTTGTGAAAGTTTTAATCAGAACATAATCTTGCCCGTGTGCTACACTGGTGCCCTCTCCACCAATCCTCAAAACATCTTTCCCCTTTTACACTACGTAACACACGTTTCCCTCCTGGTACAAACCGAGCTGAAAATAGACACAGCCTTGGCCATCCAGCAACGTCCTGACCATCCTGGTCCTGCCGCCCTCCTGGCTCAGGGCTCGCAATGGCACAGACAGGGGCTCCCATATGTCCAGGTTTCCCAGCCTGGAAGTTCTGCCCAGCCAGAATTCGTGGACTTTGGCCCAGTGCCTGTGTCTCAGGACATCCGTCAGCCCACTCGTAGCGGTAGCTCCAACCGAGCTGTCGGATGTCTGGAAGTCACGGTTAAGGGGCCAGCGTGTTGTGCAGCTCTCAGAGCCCAGGGAGGCTTGGCTGGCAGTGGGCATGGCAGAGGGGGTGGCCTCAGGGGGGTCCTGGGGGACTGGCTGTGGGCAGGGCTCGTGCAGGAGCAGGAATTCATCTGCATGGGCATTGCTGCAGGGTCTGGGCTTCGGGCTGAGCTTGGTCTGGTTCCTCTTCATGGGCCTGGGGGTGATGTCCTGTTGCCTTGGAGAAGGGTCCAAAGTGGCTCTGTTGGAGGCCAGGAGTTACAAATCACTGATTATGGTGTATAAAGGGGGGAAACAGTGCTGAAGGGAAGGTGATCACGGCTGTCCAGGGCTGCACCCACCCACCACCCTGCCCAACACAACAGCAGAGGCACTGGGTGTCAGGCTGATGCCTGGTGCTGGGACAACCAGTGGAGCAGTGCTGGGCTGCTCCCCCCCCGGCCTGGAGTCTGGAAGAGCTCTAACATATATATAATGTTGAATTTTAACTGATAATATCATTTGCTTCCTAAATGCTGGATAAGAAAATATCACCAGGGCATTTCCCCAGTGCTGATTTACTGGCATCTGCTCCAGCTGAGAAGCCTAATCTTGTGGAGATTTGAATGTTATTGGGATTCATGAATTTTTGCTTTGTTACTGGTTTTACTTGTTTTTAAAGGCAAGACAAAACTTGGAAAAATTTTAAACTCAGCTGGGAATGTTTCAAAGCCTAGGATTTGGGGACAGCAGCCAAACAGTTGGCTTGGAGGACACCTTCTCCCTGTGATGTGGGCAGCATCCCTGCCCTGGAGTGGGGAAGTTCTTAGCAGTGCCCTGGGCAGTCCCTGGCCCAAGGCTCCATCAAATCTTGCAAACTCAAGTTATTTAACAGTTATGTCCTGTATGAGAGGGGCTTTAAGGACTTCATGCCTTACATGAGCTGCTGAAGTGGCACCAGGACAATTCACCCTGAAACAGGAGCTCACTTGAATGAAACCATTCCACAGTTGTCCAGCTGATAAACCCACTCATGTTTGAAAGCAAGGGGTTTCTTCTGGGACTGAGATGTCACTTCTTCATTGCCTGGGCAGGAAAGTCCTGTTTTTCTCCTGGAGCCTTGTTTCCAGCCCCACAGAGGGATGTGTGGGGTCATTTCCAGGAGGTTGTAGGTCCGTCGAGGAGGAGGAGCAGAGTCAGGGTCAGTCCCACCTTCCTTGGCATCCTCCACCCTCAGGCTGGAGCCCACGTGCTGGTGGGACGTGCAGAGGAGCAGTAAGGGGGTCGTGTGTGGGGTTTGTTTCTATCAAAGCCCACAAACAGTTTTAAGAAGAAAGACTAATTTCCCACACTGGCATTTCCTGAGGGGATTGTGTTTCATTTTGAGGACTTTTGGCTTTACTTTTCACCCTTTTGAAGTTAGTTATTATCAAGGTTCTGCGGTTCCTTAATTATTCTTCTCAGAAGCACAGAGAAAGAAGCATTTTCCATCTGAAAATAAGGCAAGCACCGTTGTTATTTGGGTTTTCCTCTTCTTAATTTTTATTTCAAGAAAGAGAGAGAGAAGTGGGGCAGCAAAAAGGGGCTTAAAGAGCAAAATGAGAAATAAAGACCAAATAAACACAAATACTTCAGCAGCAGGATAGGAAATGTGTATTTCTCTTTCGTTTTCTCCTGTTCAGGAGGGAGGGGGAAGGCTTTGCTAACACATTCAAATGAATTTGATATTCAATCAATGAAGATTAACTTGCCCAAGGTAAGATGGTTTTTACATTCATAAGGAAGTCAAATACGATTATGCATATGAGGAAATTATACAGAGATGAGTAGAGTATAATGTATGATAATTATTTGAAAGGATATACTTACACACTGATTAGCATATCTTGAAGACCAGACAGAGATGGAAGAATAGAAGGTAAAGAGATTCCTCAAGATGAACAAACTGTATAAAACCCGCTCCCCAAAAATCATAGAAGTTGGTTAGAAATAGCATTTTCTTATGGATGGCAACCTTAAAAAAAAATCCTTAACAAGTTCACCTCTTGATTAGAAACATTAAAAAAAAAAATAAAAGTCAAATCAAGCATGTGGAACTTGGCTGGGAATATCCTTCTGCAGAGGAAGGATGGACACAAAGAGAAGAAAGGGGAAGGCCAGTGGGACAGCCACGTGCCTTTCCTAGTGTTGGAACAGCATATAACCCTCTCCCACAAGAATCAAATAGCAAGAGTGGTTTTCCCCAGGGTGGGCAGGTCCATCCCAGGGCACTGTGCCAAGAACAAGCACTGAGGGCTTCGCTGATGTCACATTGGCTGAGGACGTGCAGGTTGGGCCCTGCACGTGCTTTTGCTTTGGCACAGTTTGGCTTTTCCTTCCTGGCTGGTGTGATGGGAAAGCAGCATTTCCCTCTTTCCACAGTAAAAATATTTCTCTGTTCTCAAGGAAAAAAAAAAACAAAAAACAAAACCTGTCATCCCTCCGTGTGTGTGTGGAGTGGAGATGGGGTTTGTGTTAAATACAGGAGAAATATTGTAGCTGCTTAAGCAAGGGCAAAACAATGAGCACAGCTCAGTTAATGAGCTAGAGGAGCTCCTGTGGAGAGGGAAGTGATTAGAATGCGCCAGCCCAGCTTTTGTGGCATCGAGGATCTTACGGCAAGAGGGATTCTCCTGGCAAGAGGCAACGGGGCTTTTGAACCTTTCCACCTCTCCAGGGCAGGGCAGGAAAATATGGCCTGGAATAAGTATATTCCTGTGTCTGTGGCCTGTCCCTTTAGTGTTCAGTGATGTACAGCTCCAGTAACTTGGAGTCTGTGTGGGGATAAGCAGTGCTTTCCTCTGGAAGGAGATGGTCCTCACCTGGGGGGACAATGGCAGAAGAGATGGTGGGAGATCAGAGGTTTAGTGGATGTTTAGTTTCAGAATCCAACAGGCAACTGAGACATTTTGGGTACTATGGGAGGTGGGCTGTGGAACTGCAGTAGAGCCTCCTGCAGCACCATGGTGGGCTCAGCTGCTCTGAGCAGACTCCCATGGAGATGGAGGGCTCAGATTCTCAGCTCTGTCAGGGCACTTCTTCAGTGTGAGCTCCATCAGCTGATAATTTTGTTATAAAAAGGAATATAGAAAGAATATCACCCTCCTTCCCAAGGACCTGCAGTTTGTTAGTGAGGTTTGGGAAGGAGATCCCTCCTTTGCTTCCTTGAGGTCCACACTCAGCTGCAGGAGCACAGGGGCCACCAGGGACAAGTGTCTATGGATGATCTCTCTGCCAAAGGAGAGAGCAGCTTATCCTGGTGGATCCAATGCCCTACCACAGAACACAGGAGCTTTTTAGGTTCGTTGCTAATAGAAATGCCCTTTTATCTGCTGCAGCCATACATTTCTACTGCCTGTTCCCCCACATCATCCCCCAGTGATGCACAGGCACCCGACCCAAGCCTCTGCCCCTAAATCTTTGCCAACCAGCAAGATGGAACGGGCAAGACAGTCAGTCCTCCCTGACATGGGGAGCACAGCAGCCACACAATCTCAGGGTTCCCCTCCTCCAAGTCACCCATTCCAACAGACCTGTGTGTCCCTCAGTGACTGATTCAGGGTGGGTTTGTGCCACAGAAGGAACACCAGGTCCTGAGCATCCCTGGCCAGGGCTGTGCTCCTCACCCTAGGTGTGTGGGGTGCTGTGACCGCTGCATTTTGTGCCATACCTGGCGACAGCAGAGCTTGAGTGGGAATCGCTGACTGCCGCCCTCCAGCACCAAACCTTCTTTGGGAGCTAAAGAAAAAAAAGGTGCTGATTGCACCGTTTAAAGTGTTCGATGAGTTTGAGCTGTTTGCTTGCCGAGACTTTAGGGCACGGGTGAGCTGAGAGATGTCCCAGGGCAGCGAGGGCTGTGACACCCCCAGAAGAAAAGGCAGCACATGGGGACAGGCAGTGCAAAGTCAGCTGGCGCCCGTCCCAGCCCGGCATCTGTACCACAAAGGCCGGGAGGGATTGCAGCCAAGGGAGGGGGCGGGGAGGGAGGGAAAGGTGATTTTATAGAAGTTGAATACATTTGTCTGGCAGACATTTCCTGGATCCTGCTTCGGCTTTTAAGAGCAGCACTGTAAATTCATCAACACCACATGATTTTGTCAATTCTGACAGCTAACTTCAATGTTACGACAAATCTGGCCCCAGAGGATATTAAGCAAAGACGCATGAGCCTATAATTTTCTGCTTCCACGTGTGAGATGCTATAATGATCAAAAGAAAATGACTTTCTAACTACCACATCTCTTTGTGCTGTTTTCTCCATGCCTGCTGCACTAATTGAATCACCCCAGAGCCACTGTATCAATTCTAACTTCTGTATTAGGATTTAATCAGGCATGTGGACAGACCAGCTTGGAGAGGTGAGGGGCCTTTGTGAGGTGCCCATCTGCCTCTGACATTAAAGCCGCTTCCATTCAATGCGGACTGAGCAACTTCAGGGAAATGAGGCTGCGGATGTCCAGGGAAGCGATCGGAGATTAGCCGGGGAGCGTGGCTGGAAGGGTCGCCTCCGGAGCTGGGGAGGGCTCCGTGGGCACCCGGGTTTAGCGCAGCGGCCAATTTGCCTGGAAAGCAAGTGGGAAGTCGATGCCATAGGGGTTTTTTTTTCTGGGAGTTCAGCCGGATGCCCCGCGCTGCCAACCGGGCACGGCGGGGCTGAGCACGCTGTAATTAATTCGGAGCGAGGGGGCGGCTGGACAGATCTGCTGGGAAGGGCAGAGAAAGGGCTGGAGTGTGCTGGGGTCCCAGACAATGTCCCCGGAGCCGCCGACAGACGGTGTCTCTAAAGGTTTGTTCCCCCCAAC